>LPNX010361095.1:94520-228833 GCA_001517045.1 Pseudotsuga menziesii | reverse complement strand
AACTAAGGCCAAGAGCTCGGCCTGGATCCCTGTTGTGGAGAAAATCAAAAACAAAATTCAAGGCTGGGGATCAACCTGGTTAAACTTGGCTGGGAAGGTAGTGTCAATCAAGGCTGTCTTGAACAACTTTCTGATCTATCAATGCTCTCTACTACTAGCCCCGGCCAGAACCATCAATCAAATAGAAGGGATGATAAGGTCTTTTCTATGGCAGGGTGGCAGCGCTGGTAGAAGTAAGAAGTTTGCATTGGTAAGCTGGAGAATTATCAAGCTCCCGAAGTCTGAAGGAGGGCTCCACATTAGAGACCTCAGGACCCAAAACTTGGCTATGGGAGCCAAGCTGATCTGGAATTTGCTAATCCCCAGGCCCCCCTGGTCCAACATTGTACTAAAAGCCAAGTATTTCAGGGGTACTCGGCTCAGATTCCTGGAGGGTGCCCATGTAAGCCAGAAAGGATCCTCTATTCATCAAATCTGCCTCAAGGCGCTTCCTCTGTTCATTGGTGGTCTGCATTGGGTCCCCGACAATGGAAAACTCATTAATATTTGGAAGGACTCTGTCTTAGGTAAGATCCCTCCACATCTTCCACGCCTGCAGCAAAGGATGGACGAGATGAGGTTGACTACGCTCTGGGATATCTCTAATTGGGAGAATTCAGAGGGAAAGCGTTGGATGGGCTGGCACTTGCCGGAGTTACCTAATGAACTCGATGAAGAGAAATCGAAGCTCCTTGTCCATCTGATTGGGATTGCCCCACTTTGCCAAAATAAAAAGGACAAGCGTGGGTGGGGAGATCGATCAGGCTACTACACTTCCACTGAAGGTTACCAGCGCTTCTCTGCTGATTTTAATGTCCCCGGCAATCCCAAAAGCTGGAATTACAACTGGTCCAACACCACGTTGCCCAAGATTGACCTTTTTACCTGGACGCTGCTGCATGGACGTATCCTAACTGGCGAGAATTTAGAAAAGAAAGGGATCGCTGGCCCATTCAGGTGTCCCTTATGTGCAATCGCAGGTGAAACCATCACGCACCTGTTTTTTACATGTTCTTATGCCAAATCAGTATGGAAGGGTGCGCTGAACAGCTGGGGAGGGCTAAGGAGGATGCCAGAAGACATTCACGATTGCCTTCACAATTGGGAAAGGCTGTATTAGGGAGAATTAAATGAGAAGGAGGGCGTGAGGAGCTGCTGGCTCAAAATCCCAAAGCTGATATGTTGGGGTTTGTGGAATGAGAGGAATTACAGAATATTTCAGGATAAAAAGAAACCACCGAGTAAGATTGTTGTCAAAATTCAGGCTTTACTTATGGAGATAATAAGTTCCTTGAAGATTCCGAGCAATACAAGTTCTCTAACAGAAAAAGAGAGAGAGTGGATGCAAAATGTCAAGCCTCTGGCTGATAATTCTATGGCTGTTAAGAAAATGGAGGCGTGGGAGATCAGAATGGACAAATCTCAGTTTGGCAATTGGCTAAAAGAGAGGAAAATTTTTAAGCTCTTCTTTGACGGGGCTTCCAAAGGGAACCCAGGGAAGGCTGGAGGAGGTGGAGTCATCACCAATGTTGTTGGGGAAGTCGTGGTGGAGTATAGCTGGAATATTGGTTATGAGACTAATAATATAGCGGAGGCTTACGGGCTATGGCAAGGACTAAAGCAATTGCTGGTTACAAAGGTTGAAGAAGTCCTGGTTTTTGGGGACTCCAGGATTATCATTCAGGCAATGAATGGAGGAAGAAATAGCGATAATAACAGGATTGCTGGATTGATAAGAAGAATCAGGTCCATTTCCAAGCTGTTCCGAAATATTAGATTCTATCATATTTTAAGAGATCTTAATGCCTTGGCGGACAAGGCAGCCAATAAAGCTATCGGAGCGGCTCCTAATGAATTACTAGTTAATTCGATTAGTCAAAGTGATATTCCTCCTTAACTCCTCGGAAGGTCATTGACTGATAGAAGGTGAATGCTGAATTGTACATTTATACAGCAATTTAGTGCTGATTATTAATAAACCCCATAACCGTTTTTGTTAAAAAAAAAAATTGAATTTCATGAGGGGGAATGTTTCTCTAGTGGGCACAATATTTGGTTTCCATTCCATGGAGAATCCAATTTTAATACTAGTAGTATAATGGACCTTTGGATTTGGATGGTATGGTAGAATAATGGTTTTGCATGGTTGTGAGAAGATTAAGAGGACAAAATCCCTCTCCTTGGTTGCAAAAATTGGAAATTCAAATAAAATGTAATGTTGTCATTTTTGCGTGCTTGAAATTCCAAATGATATACAAATGGTGAATGTGAAACTGGTTAAGTTGATACTTTGACTATAGAGAATTTTGAAGGTATTTGAGGTAATCATTGCCATTGAGTTGAAGAATTTTCTTCGAGTGTTAAAATCTCAATTTTTAGGTTGTTGTCTCGGCTTAAGTTCATGGCTATGGATTTTTCTTATCATCTATGTAGCCCTTTGAAAGGTTTGTTGTTGCCATAGAGGAATAATATCATGGTGTTCACTTAATTAATATGGATATTGGTTTAGATTGAATTACGTTGGAAAAGTCCTTAATTAATTTGATGGTGGGCATGATGCCCAAGGAAACGATTCCATTACCCATACAATTTCATGTCTATGTAGCTTTGTTAGAATCTACAAGGTTGTCATACAATCCAACAATGATATCTTGGCCATGGTGGGATTCGACAACATCAAACCAAAATAGTGGGCAAAGAGGGTGGCCTTAATACAACACCTCCTCCTTGATTTCTTTGATTTTCACCAAAAAGTAACGTAGGCCTCTTTCTTTCACGACACACATAATAGTCACATGATTAGGTGGTGAGCATCACTTTAAAACAAATTGAATTGTCAATTATGGTATGAACATTTTTTTGCCAATGGTTTGTATTTATCATTCACCCATGACTACTCATTGTGAATAGTTTTGAGCTGCCATTTTAATGTTATTGTTACGTGTATTATGAGCATGGAGCGATTCTTTTTGGGGTGTTATATCAACTCATATCACTTGTGTGTAACTAGAATATGAAGTCAATATTTTGGGATATCCATAAATGGAATAGTTTCAAATTTTATGGACATGTTTTGCGTGCCAATGTGAGCATCAAGAATCAAGAAAGCAACACTTGATCTTGGGTTGTTCATTGATCACTTGGCTTACTTGAAATTCTATGTTGTTTTGTGGTATCCGTACCCAATGTTGCTAATAAACCATAGAAAAAATTCCATCCCAACCAAAAAAATCACTCAAGATTTTTTCCTTAGCATCAATTGAATGTCTCCTCGTACTTTATCATAGATGAGGAATTTGTTTCACAACAAATATACATCTCTTTTATGACGTGTGATCCTATTGTGCAGTCTTCACTAATTGCATTGCATGTTGCATATGGTGATATTGTTGATCTCACTTTTTTATATATGATTGTGATGTTGGTCCCTTTTATTTTTCACCCTATGCTCAATTTTTCCATATTATTTATTTATTGTTTTATTTCAAAGGTGGTAAAACCTAGACTAACTTCATAGTCAGACTAGTGATGAGGACAACCATCATTGGCTGCTGCCCACAAATGCAAATTGTCTCATCATTATTATACAAGGAAACCAATGTCACCTGAAATAACATGTTGCACTTGTGGCCCATAAGGGGGAAAACTTCCACTCCTACCATATGCCTTTGGGTCTTGGGTCTTTAACCTATTTCTTTATGTCCAAGGAAGATGAGCTTTTAGCCAATCATAAGTAGTTTTAGGTCTTTACTCTATGACCTACAAGCGTGATTTCAATCTTGTAAAGTATACCAAGATACCCAATATCCCATGTTCTACATCATCACTGAGGCTAGGTGAAGGTCATGCAATATCAAGTATCCACCAAGATTTAGCTTCATACATGAGGACAAAAATACCATACATAATTACAATTTTACCTCATGCTAAAAAAAACATTTTATTATTATCTTAACTGTCCATAATTTCAATAAGCTCCATAAATATTATAAAAAAAATCATATTTAAAACAAAACACTATACAAATAATTTTTTTAAAATAAATTTTTGGTATCGTTGTTACTAAATATTACTATGTGTCCAACTTTAGATAAAGATAATGAATGTTATTCCGTTGCATATTCAAGTACCCTTCGAGAAGTAACATAGTTTTAATACAACATGCCAACATAAAAAACTTACCAACGTAAAGATGATCTGGTCCAATGTAAAGATGCCAACATCTGCAAGTTGAATCATGATGTCAACGCTGAGATTAAAAGACCCATTACAACCTACAATCCGATCCATCCCAACACGAATATGTCCACCAATGAATTTTTTGAAGCCCTTGTTTTCGTCATGCCATTTCCTAGGTCACAAACATAAAGTAATGCTAAAGATGTTGTTTTTAAATTTCGATATGGTATATAACATTGGACACTACTCTCACTTATTTAATGGGCACACTTCCCAGTCATGTAATGGACATGGACATGTAACATTGATTTCATTGACACATAATCAATCCACCATCTTTGTCTTAATCATAGCACCATCTTTGCTTGATGAGCGATAGTTTATGGTGATCGATAACCAGCATGCATAGGCTTTAATGCAATGGTTGTTTTGTAGCAGGCTATTGGATCTCAACTACCTTGAGATTTAATGGCTTGCTGCGCAACAGTCATCACATTAAACCCTGCGTAGCAGGCTCGTTAATTTTCGCTATTTTTTATATTCCATGATTTGAATTTGCTCTTACTTGATTCGATGCATCAAAATCAAACTTAAACCCCTACTCTTACATCGTTCACTTTGCTATAGCTAATGAGGGCAACATCATACCAAGAAGATGGACAATTGAGGCCAAGTGTGCAGACTAGACAAATATATCTCTGTAACGACCATATATCGAATGATTTGTGTTTTATGTTGTTAGAAAATCATTGCCATTTGGACCTCCTTGCATGTGATGTCAAGTTGTTATTTAGGTCATGTTGAAAGTTTTGAAATGATTATCGTGTTATATATGGGGAGGCCACGTGTAATAGAACTCTAAATATGTGTAACAAAACTCTAAGCGATCTATAACAAAAAAATATTAAAATAATAGTCGACGTGTATAATTATGCATTAAGTATGTGTTATCACCAGCATAGATCCATCTTAAAAGGGATCTACCAAGCGTCGAGAGAGATCAAATCTCTTGAAGCTGCAAACCTCTTTTTAATTTATTTAATTTGTTTATATATATATTTATTGTTCTAAATGTTTTAAATCCAATTTGAGTTGTCATATTATTTTTTATAATATTTTTTTTTATAAAGGACACGTGTCAGCTCTAGGATGAGCACAAAAGGAGTTACACATTCCCCCTACTTGGTTGTAGAATGTGCCTCTTTGGCACAAAAATCTAAAGGAAATGGACAAGTGTCATATTATAAATCCAATGGTATATTCATGGCAATGAAAATATGGCTACCTAAACATAATGTAATATCACAATAATCAAACCCACGAGTAGGCAAGAAATGAGTAAAATTATAACGTGCTTCATAGAAATCACCCATTCTAGATCTTCATTGTTTTGCCATCCACGAATAACATGCCACATTTTTTAAGTTAATTCACTTGTTATTTTGAACCTTCATAGCCAACCTCCACCGACTAACATTAATAGCCGATCAATACCTAAATTTCCCTCTAACTAAACGAAGAATGATTTTAAGTGGATGAGCTTTCTTCGACTCAATCCTTTCACTATTGCCATTTTTAAATCTGCAATGCTAAAAGCATGGACTTGTTGCCTTGTAGCATCCCTTGTTATTTTTCAATAGAAAAAAACATGTAACTTGATATTCAAATATAGAATCAAAGTTACATATAATCCCTCCTTATTCTCCCTCAAAACAACCCATAAAGGCAAAAATATTGTCCATAAAACTATAACAACCTTCTTACAAAAAAAATCCTTTTTCCTTCAACACAACACTACCCATATTTCAAAATACTCACTAAAAGTATTACAAAACAAGAACCTTCAACATGACCAAGATATAGCTGATAAAACATTGATAATAAACTATCTGAGATATGCCATTAAGCCATTCAAAAAACATAATATGACCTAGCATCAATCATAATTCCATCCAAATATTCAAAGAACTCAATATAATCGGACATTTTACTTACGGAATATTTGGATAAGGCATCCGTCTTGTTGGGTGTTATGATGTCTTAATTAATTCACCAAATATTCAATTATCGATCGAGGTCTGTAATCTTAGAGCTTATACAAAATATATGCGTAGGTAGAAAGGAGTCGTGGCAATATTTTAATAAAGAAAAGATTGAAAGATCTTTCAAAATGAAAACTCGAGTCAAACTCTGGAAATTCAACTATTAAGGTGATTAGGCTAGGACACATGTACCAGATTAGAGCAGTATCAAGCTATACTACTCTACTCTATCAACCATAAACTACGTATTTTATAAATAACACTATTCTAAGAAAGTAAACTACTTCTTTACAGTGTACTAACTATTATGCTTCTCAATATGTGAATTAAAAAGGTTTGGAACATAATTAAAACTCTTATGAAAGGTCATGTTATGTAATACAATATTATGATTATTTAATTAATCTAAGAAACCCAATAACTAAACTATACAGGTGGTTTGACAAATACACAATGATTGAACCAATTTATCTAGCTCCACTCTCCTTGATTGTTCTGAGGATATGCATTCATGGTTATCGATACTGGAGAAGGAGGGGTATCAAAATAGCTTTCGAAAGAAGTAAAGAAACTGAATGGAATTAGATCTAACTTAACTTCCACAAATATATGCAAACTAAGTAGTGTCCAATTACAAGTGATAGTAAACATTGTGATTTATTCCATAAACAAATGACTTTAACAGAAAAAGATATTATGAACAACTAACATATTAATTAAGAAACAAACCACCCCTTTTAGTAATTACTTGAAAGTTAAAGGTGTACTTTTCTTATACGAAACATGTATGAGGAAAATATGACATAGAAACAAGTAGAAAACTTAATAAAAGAAGCAAGTAGAAAACTTAATAGAGATATTTTCTCTAGATCCTATTCTTTGAAACTTCTCAGTATCCACACAGTGAAGAAAACAAGTCCTATGCTATGATCAATTTACAAAGTACTGGCTTGTTTCTCTAGAAATTAACATGTTTAATCCTAGATTCAATATACACAAAGATAAATTAGACTAAGCTAGAGATATAATTACCAAACGTTACAACAATACTGAATGAACAAGAATCATAAACAAAAGAGACAAAACAAAACACAATTCAACTCATACTAAGGTACAAAGGAAGTGAAAGATAGGGATGGAACTTAATAGACACTTTAAATGATCTAGACTAAGGTCCTAATTATAGATATAACCATTGTCTAATTACAAACATAACATAGTTCAAAAGTCGAAGAAACAAAACTTTAAACAGGTTTAAGACAGAATGGGAAATATTAAAGGTTGGCCGAAGCACTGAATGGCAGGCTGAACGGATGGTATGAATGACAGCCCGTATGAAGAAAACAATGGAAATTAGGAAGTAAATGGCCTAGATGATCTAAATATGAGCTGATTTCGTGCACATGATAATAAGATGCATAAAGGACAGTAATTGATCCTATTCAGTAATTAAAGTAACAATGGAATGGCTTAGGCTAATTCATGATTATAGAGAAACTATTGTCTATTGCATTGTGAAATAACTAAGGTATAACCAAAGTAAATCTACAGCAAAATGAGAATTAACAGAACTAAACCTACTGTAAACTGAATCTGAGATATGAAAGCAATTCAACTCTATGTAATTATCAATATAAAACTAAACCACAAGCTAGAAGAAAGTTTGGAAAGGAAACTAGAGATAAACTATGCACGCGACCGGTTGCTTTAATTCAAGAAATAGAAACTATACTAACAACACATCATTACTCATAATAAAACATATGCTACAGGAAACACGTAAATGAACAATGTAAATTAACAGGAAACCAATTTGCATAAATAAAACAAAAATAGAAACTACTTTTCTGCGAGGAAGGAGATAACACGAACACACACAGGAATGGAAACCGTTGGTTGTTGAGGGGCCCTCTCAGCAATCAGGGTGGTGTGTTAATCAATCACTCACAGAAACAAGAATATGTATGCGCAACGAAAATAGAACTTATATTAATATGCAGAACATAGTTTTTACAGAGCTTCCCTTCTAATGTCGACTGGCAGATTACTAGCTAACTTCCGCTCTCACTTGGAGGCGACTATATATAATGTTTACAAGGATGAGAGGGTCGACCCTTTCAGTGGTCGACCACTCCTAAAATAGTCGATCTTAATGGCAAACAAACAACCATACAACATCGCGCAATCTTCCTCCTACTAGCTCGCGCGTCGGTTCTCCTCACGCGTCCTGCAGCGTATAGATTCTTGTGGATGTGGCCTTAGATTATGGTGTCGAACGGTGAAAGCAAGATGGAGAGCCTTCTCAGAGCGAGGACCATCATATCATCAAACACGTGGAAAACATAACAGCTAAAGACCGTTTTGTACTTTAACCACTTAGGAATATGCGGGCTAATCAGGAGGCTAAATGGCAAGCTGGATATGCTCTGCGCATATCTAGCGTGAATGCGTGCCCAATGTTATTTTGTGTAAAGACTATGATCTACAAAACAAATTCATACATTAGACATATTTCCAATTATTACCAAATTTCTTAGTAAAATCACGAAATAATAGAAATAAACCAAGACTTGCATAAATTCCAAATGTGTTCATACTTGGGGCTGAATGATGAGCTGTATGACAAGAAATATTTCAAAAAGGTGACAAAATAGATGCCAAAAGAGTAAATTACAAGCCAATAATAGTGACAAAATCGGGATCAACACTCCCCCAAACCAAAGAGATGCCAGGTCCCTCTGAGCAAAAAATGGAGTTAGGAAGAAGGCGGAGCTGCGTCAGCAGTTGCCTTCGACTTAGCGGATGAAACAGGGGACTTAAATTTCAAATTTCTGGTCTGTGCTTTTAAAATAGCACACCTCTCCTGTCGAGAGTCATATGAAGAATTAATGGCCCCGTTAAGGTCCTCAATAGTCCTAACTTGAAGACACAACTCCTTATTCTCTTGTCGAAGATCTGCAATTATCTTGGCATACTCCTCATTGCGACTTGCCGATCATGCCAATTCTTGAGTTAATTGGTCTATAGTTGGCTGATGAGGAGTGGATGGTTCTATGGGCTTCTTGAATTCTGGAGGCAGACTCAATTCCCTGGATGGTGTCTCAATATCAATAGAGGGGATTTGTCTTTCAGGTCTCATGCCCTAAGCAGGTGTAGGGACAGTCTCACGAGCAACATCTTTGAGCAGTTCGACTGAAACACTAGCCAATGTGAACAAAGGTGAATCAGTGACAAGGTTACCCACTTTAGGCTCACTGTCTGGATGACCGGTCTGAACAATGGGCTGAACCGTGGTCTGGACAATGGGATGAACAATGGAATAGACAAACTTTACCTTTTGTTTCCTGGTGTGAGCTCAGGGAAAAGGTAAAAATTTGGCAGACATAAGTTTGATAGGGGCAGGTGAACAGGAAGGGGAACTTGCCTCTAGTATATCACCGTCAATGTGGACAATTTTGAGGCTTTTATTCTCTATGGAAGGGTTTTGACTGGATTCACAGTTACGGGCATGCCTAGGGCGTTTTCGAATATTTAGGTGAGGGTTTAGGACTTTAAACACAAAAATTATCCCAAGTTTGATTCCTCTCTTTGAGTTGATGCAAGATTACGAGTTTAATCAAACTATGGTGATACAAACTGCCCCTAGGGTTAACTGTGTTCTTTCTAACTTGAATTGACATTTTCTCCTAACTCTTGAGAAAATAAAATGGGAAATCGAGGAACTGCTAATGAACAAAATGGGCTAGTAAGGGAATATGACAAGCTTTGAAAACATTGAACTTACCCTAGCAGGTGATGAGGCAAATAATAATGATTAGAGGGTTGATATATTTTGTCTTAATCCACTCTCGGTGAAATCCTTTAGCACCTGCAACGTGCTTGTAACCTAGCTTAAGAGCGAAATCATAGGTTGATCGTGGAAGAAACAAATGTTTATGCCAACGAACGCCTTCTCTGGGGAGCTTCATTGCGATTGCAATGGTTTCTTCAGTTACTGGAAAAAGTAGATGACCAACTCTAGCCATTTGTCCATCAAATCCTTTCGCAAAAATCTGTGAAATTTCTTCGTCAGACCCCTGTAGAAGATGTAGAAATGGGTTCCATCCCACGCAGAAAGAAAACCTCCCTGTATTCTTGAAATTCTGGCATCTGGAACAAATCCTAGTAGATTTCGAGCTCAAGATGGTTAGGCATGGTTCAAATAGAGGCAAAGCTACAAGGCTTGCAAAGGATACAGGAAAATGGTGGCTAAACGGCTCTACAGGGACGCAGATGAGTGAGGGCGACATAATGGAATGAATACACAAGGGCGTCAGTTTAAAACGTGATCCATTCGGGCGATTGAACGATCACGGGCAGAGACTTAGCATGTTTAAACGATCATGCCATCATGGCAAATCTTGAATCATGTGTCATCAAAAGGACGTGTGCATTAATGATTTCGTAGGGTTTTGGTAAATTCAACCATGTCCAAAAATAAACTTTGGATGGGTTGAATACATTACTCAATACAATTCCATAAAGACGCATTCAAAATTATAATAACCTGGATTAATGAGATGATAGGTCACTTAATGGTTCTTGCGTGTAATTGGGTAAGAGGATAAAGACATTGATAGTGTAATGATAATTGAAAAGATCATACAATCATATCACACTCGTATAGAGTGTACATGAGATCACATTATGTCAAAATCATAATCAAGATCATAAGTCGAAATTAGTCCTAATAAAATCATAATACGCATGTAAGCATGTGAATAAGGCTCAATAATTATGAATATGATGCAGCCAATTAAAAATTTTGCCTGTAAAACCAAAAGGATTTGACATTTTGACAGCATGTCGTTATAGCTATTACAGCTGATTTTACCACACATGGTGAATCACACCTTTATGGCCTTCCCTGTCCCTTTGCAGACTCTTTAGACCCCATGGACCATTTTTGTACCTTTGATGTTTCCAAGATCATCCCTAAAAACATGCAAAAATTGCCATACGCGACTTTTAATCCCTTTCTCGCGCATATACACAGATTTGACCCTTAAACCCATGTACATCGGGATGTGTGCAAAAGGCCAAATTATTTTGGTGTTTTCCTTGATGTGGATCCAACTCACTTGTCTCCTAGCCTTCCATATGCCTTGAGATCGCTCGGATTCAACCTTTCATTACCCCATTGAAGAGCTATATAAGGAACCCTTTGGATACATTAAAGGCAGGAGGAATCCAAGAGCAAGAAAACTATAGTCCATTGTTGCCGGAGCTTATACTTGAGTCTGCATCCCTTTGTCCCTTGGAGCACTGTTGTGTTATTCCCAAGCTTGCCTTTTGCTTGTGAGCTTGCTATCGAGAGATGGAGGATTGAAGTGGTGGAGGCCCAAGTGGGGGACTCAGTTTCTCCGATTCGTAGATGTGCCGACAGAGGTTGTCACTATTGTAATCTCTGTTTTATATTAATAGAAATATATTTTCCTGTCCAATAATATGTGTTTAAATGATTATTTGATCCATGGATGCTTTTAAATGCTTATATGTTATTGATTATATATGCTAGAGCAGGTCTAACACAATTATATATAGCATGCTTGTCTTGTTTATTGAATGTTGAGGAAGCAATTTATCAATTCAAACTGGAGTTGGAAAGCTCAACGGGGACCTACATCAGCCGTCCGGAATAAGGTACGAATCAAGATCCTTTAGTGTTAGATATTTGGTTTCTCTTGCATATAGGAAAGGATTGATTTCTGGAGTCAAGTTGTCCGTTGTGGTACCCCAAGCCATAGGAATTTCTCTCAAAATCTGGTCGGTTGTGAGTTAAATATATCACAATCTAAAAAGTGAAATTCAAAATTAGTGAACAATAAAATAATCAACCAATATTAAATCTTAAAGAGGTAACATCTAGTTTTCATTCTAGCCATGATTGATGTATGTTTCCACCACGAGGTGTAAAAAATTGCTACAAAGTTTCGTGTCTTCACATCTTTGTTAGGAAAATGTAAAAAATAGAAGTAAACAACAATAATAAAAGAACACAACTTTATCTGGAAACCTGTTGTACTCAAGTAAAACCACAATCCAATGGTATCTTCTATCTTTTAATGTTACTCAACAAAATACCTTACAATGATTTCTTCTATCTCTTTGTATTACAGTGTCCGTTGTGGTACCCCAAGCCACAGGAATTTCTCTTCGTAACAAAATTGGCGACTCCGCTGGGGACGTTTTTTGTTTTTCTTTGGGGTTTGGGGGCACAATGTGCTTGATATTCTTGACTTGCTCTTTGTTTCTCCTTGTTTCTGTGTTGCATTTTATACAATGTTCATCCATTGACATTCCCCTTTATTGGTTTGACCCTTGGCTTGATCTTTACCACTGTCTTCTCTATATACGCAGGTTTTTGGCCAAAAGTCATGTACATACGCGGATTTTTGCCCAAAAGTCGCACATACACGCAGGTTTTTGGCCAAAATCCACGTATACGTGCAGTTTTTTGCCAAAAGTCGCATATATACGTAACTGTTCTTTAAACAGTCGCATACATCCTCCCTTTTGGTGAGTTTGATGTTGTGGGAAGTTGTTGGGTGGGTTGTGAGTGTGGTTGGGTCTTCCTTGGGTCTGATGTTGTCTGTTGGATGCTTCTTTTGTGACCAGAGACCGCTTTTTCATTGATTTTTCTTTGAAATTACTTTTAGTCATTTATCCTTTTTTTTGTTCCATTAGTGCATTACTCTTTTTTGTCTCGGTGTCTTTCTGGGCTTGTGTTTTATACATGCTGCAGATACCGAGAGTTTTATATGACTTTTATTGCATTTTTCATGCTTTTATATTGAAAAATACAAATTAGTTGCACTCTTAGTTGCATCTTAGATATGGATTTGAGGAGGTACTTGCATTGGATTGCTTGGATGAGAGTTGTGTTTAGGCTTTCATATAGGAAGGATTGCATTGGAATTTGGAAAGGAATATATATTTATTCATCTCATGTAGTGGCATACCCTGTTTTTCATTCTACAATATTGAACTTAGCATTGATTGTTAGGTGTGCACTTTTATTTCACTGCTGAGTCTTCATATCATTAGTTGCACAGCCATTTCCCTTTGAGTAATTACAGCCAAATAAAATCAATGCTTAATTAAAATGAATTACACTCTTTTCTTTTATAGGGTGCACCAACAGGACTAGGTTTTAGGGTCTTGGAATAGTTCAATGTGAGTAAATTCTCCAAGACCACTAAACGAAACATGTATGTGTCTGTCTAGGTGAGAGAATGAAATTCTTTGGTATAATTAGTGTTTCTCAGGATCATCCTCTTACAAGGGAGTTAAGCACGAGGCAATGTGAGCAGTTAATGATTGGGATGACCCCTGGTCATAACTGAGTAGCACCGGAGATATTTCCAAGATTGTATTTGTATCTAGGGGATCTTTTGAGAGTTTCGGGCTTTGCTACCCTGTCCATACGGTCGATCCCGCCTGCGATTGTCTGCCTGAGCATTGGTTATATTGAGGTGACCTTAGTTGCCTTACCTAGGTATCACAGGGGGTACTTGTAGAGGTTATTCTGTGAGTGTCCTGTCCAGGTAGAGGTCGGACAACACAGTCACTTTATGCGTTGAAGCTGAGGGCCACTATAATTGGTTACGTACCTCCGCTTGTAGCGTATGGGAGTTTCGAGCCTCTCCTAGGCAAGACATACCTGCTGCATTCAGGAGCTCACATATCGTCACCTTGGTTGCTTGTATTTTGGCTGTAGATTTTCTTAAAAGTGTGCTCTGTGTGCGCTAGTTGGCCTTTGGGATCGCGGTTACTTGAGTATATTTATGCTCTCTTGAGTTTGTGTCCTTTTATTTTTGGCATGCCTGGTATCCTATCTCCCATCCTTGGTCCTAGTACGTACCCTGGTGTCATACTTGGGGGCATCACAACCCCTTACTGTGCTCATAGATTTGGGAATGGTCATATTCCATCCTCTACTCCATTTGTGGAGGATTTTTATTCCCTTCGCTCGGTCTTTACACCAGTGGTCACCCTCACAGGGGTGGTAGTGGATACGTGAACGTTGGGTCTACACTTTACATTCCTTTTTATGGCCCATCATCCACCACACTGTTTCCTTTGAATTTATTTGTCATGATCATTCCTCCATATTCCCTATAGTTTGGATTCTTTATTGACTATTTTGGGTTGTTTTGGAATAATATGGTTGTCATCTAGGGTCCAGTTTTTGTACACTCTCTCCAAGGTTTCAACCTGTTCGTTCCTATCATAGGTATTATGTCTGAATTGGCATATAGGTTAGGATTTCACATCCGCTTGCACTTATGCATTGCCTTATAACCATTCCATCTTAACCTTAGGTACGAACCCATTCCATGGTATCACAAGACCTTCATGCTGTTGTTAGAAGTGGTACTAGGTGAATGGTAGAGCTTTCCTATACATGGGTGTCCTAGTTAGCTCCCCGTTGCATTTGGTACCCATGTTGTGAGTAATCTATTAGGTCCAGGAGTCCTTTGTATAGTACCGCCATGACTTTGAGCAAGAGCTTCATACTCCTCTTGAACTTTATGCTGGTTGTTTCCCCGGGACTCCCTTGTATATGTCAAGTTGTAATTGCATTATCATGAGCTTTGCTTGCCTCATTGAGCCTTATGTTGGCTTCCCTGACTTTGAGTATCAGCCATATAGCCTGAGCTTGTCTCATGTCTAGCCACGTAGAGCCATTTTATATATCCTTTGCAGCTTGATTCCATATTTTTACTGAGAGGGGACCTTCCCCTGAGTGTCATTATCCTACACATGTATCATTGCATTGAGCACAGCTATGTTCCACTGCTTGGAACTAGTTTATTTTCCCATTTGACACTCGTCTCCTCCTAGTCTGTAACTTTAAAGCGATTTTATTCTTTTTCAAGCTTTTCAAATATTTGAAAAAGTCCAAAAAAAATTTAAAAAACCAAAAAGCTAGACAAGAAAAGATGTTATCTTTGGCAGCAATCGAGTCGGGTTTCCTTCAAACAGAGCACTGTATATCACATCCATTGGTTGGGTTAGTAGTTTGACTTTAGGAGCTGTACTTGTTTATTTGAGTTTATATCCACTGACTAGTTAAGCTTCCAGTCCCTATGGAGCCTCTGTCGATGCCTCCTGTGTCGCAGAGATGTCCCAATTTTGTATATCGAGTCTATGCTGCCTACATTCAGTCACCATTCACCTTTATGCTCTTGTTCGAAGGAAGTTGAAACCTGAGTCGGTCATTCCTCAATTATCTTGACTTTGCATGTCGGCCATTCCTGGTACAGTTACTGGTTCATGCACATTATGATCGAGTCCTTCCACATTATACAGCTTTGCTGAGTACCTCATGTTGGATGATGGGGGATGCCTTAATGCCCTCCTTCCAGCGGATTTCATCCCATCGACTTTAGATCATTTATTTTGGGATAGGAATCTAGAGTCATTTTTGAGTGCCTTGAGATTTGCAGTCATCAGTGGCAGGTTCTCTCGCCATCGACAGTTTTTGGGAATACATCAATGTCCCCTGATCGATAGATTCTCTCAAGTGTTCGACCTCAACACATTTATTCACACTTGTTAGTTTGCACTCTAGTACCTTGATTCCCATTTTCATTATCGGTGGGTGATCTCGCGTCTGTTAACGATATACATCAATGACTGATAATCAGACGATGGACTACTATGTTAGACCTCGACACCTCTATTCACATAGTAGGACACGTACTCGTAGCGGTTTGTGTAGAAGACCTTCTAGATTGGTGGCATCTCTTATATGCTACCTCCTTAATCATGCTAGTGTTCATGAGATTTCAGCTCTCGTGACTTGATTCCAGTATATGTCAAACATTTCTAGCCATTATAGAGATCTTGATCCATTATATATCTTCAGCCTTCATGGAGATCATAATCCTTTGTATATCTTCATTATGGAGTTTCTGAGCTATCTATATTGTATGTGGCGATGACCACACATGTCATATTTTGTATCATGCCTATTCATGGCCATTGTACTCTTATGTATCCGGCACTACTATATCTACTTGCAGTTATATGCAGAATTTTATCATTGTATTGTACTGATTGGATGGCTGGTTCTTCCACTGGGTTCTTCATCACTCCACTTCTGGGATGGACTTATAATGTATTTCAGCCATCGTATGACCCCTCTGACCTTACACATTAGGGGGCATCTGTTACAGCTAATTTTACAACACATGGTGAATCACACCTTTATGGCCTTCCCTATCCCTCTGCAGACTCTTTAGACCCCATGGACCATTTTTGTACCTTTGATGTTTCCAAGATCATCCCTAAAAACATGCAAAAATTGCCATACGCGACTTTTAATCCCTTTCTCGCGTATATACACGGATTTGACCCTTAAACCCGCATACATCGAGATGTGTGCAAAGGCTAAATTCTTTTGGAGTTTTCCTTGATGTGGATCCAACTCACTTGTCTCCTGGCCTTCCATATGCCTTGAGATCGCTCAGATTCGACCTTTCATTACCCCATTGAAGATCTATATAAGGAATCCTTTGGATACATTGAAGGCAGGAGGAATCCAAGAGCAAGAAAACTATAGTCCATTGTTGCCAGAGCTTATACTTGAGTCTACATCCCTTTGTCCCTTGGAACACTGTTGTGTTCTTCCCAAGCTTGCCTTTTGCTTGTGAGCTTGCTATTGAGAGATGGAGGATTGAAGTGGTGGAGGCTTAAGTGGGGGACTCAGTTTCTCCGATTCGCAGACGTGCCGACAGAGGTTGTTTTTATTTGTAATCTCTAATTTTATATTAATAGAAATATCTTTTCCTATCTAATAATGTGTGTTTGAATGAATATTTTATCCATGGATGATTTCAAATGCTTATATGTTATTGATTATATATGCTAGAGTAGAGCTAACACAATTATATATAGCATGCTTGTCTTGTTTATTGAATGTTGAGGAAGCAATTTATCAATTCAAACTGGAGTTGGAAAGCTCAACGGGGATCTACATCAACTGTTTGGAATAAGGTACGAATCGAGATCCTTTAGTGTTAGATATTTGGTTTCTCTTGCGTATAGGAAATGATTGATTTCTGGAGTCAAGCTGTCCGTTGTGGTACCCCAAGCCATATGAATTTCTCTCCGTAACAATAGCGGTATAATTTTCATTCGAGCATTATTTGACCTACCATTCGGAACTTCATTCGACCCTTCATTTGAACATTTTGTTCAAAAATACACCTTACTAGGTCTGACTGCTACTAATTATGCAGTAAACTTTTTGGGTTGTGAGAAATTAATATAAATCATCTTTAGTAAACCTCTATTGCATTGTTCCTCACGGATTAAAACAGTCTTCCGTTAATTGCATTTTCCTGAAAAAAACATCTAAAAACATCTATACTTTTGTCAGAAATAAACAAAACTTTCTATAAACATTCAAAAAGTAAAAACATACATTCAGAAACTTTCTAAGCTTCCCCCAAACCAAAAATATGGCATGTCCTCAAGCCATCAACTAAAATTTGACTAAGTTCCAAATAATATAACAAATAGTTCTAAAAAATGCTGTTATTATTAGTAAGAAAAAGAAATACTAATTGGTGAATGGAGATGATTCAGATATATATTTCCATCAAGACTAACAATACTTAAGAAGATTATACAAATAACAAAAGTATAATTGATGCAAAAAATGCCATAGGAGTAACTAGTCATCCATGCCTCATTTTAAGGATATCCTGCATCTAAAGAATATTTTAAGTTCACTCTCGAAGTCGTGAGATTTCTATAGATATGGGTCCCATTTCTAGAATAATTATATCCTAGATATTATTGAAGTAGATAATAGAGTTCCAAGTCCAACTTACAACCATTCTCAAATGACATGATGAAGAATTGGCCTAAACATGTATTGTTCTTTTTCTGCTTTGTTTATTTAGTCTGTTTTTTTTTGTTTTGTTTTATGAACCATGTGCATAGTAATGCTTAACTAGATCTCTTTAACCCGATATTACCCCGCTGCCAGCAGGCCTGTTCAGTACCTCGACAGGTTTATCTTGGTACCATGCAAGCATAGCCTCGCTGCCAACGAGCATGTTCAGTACCCTGACGGGTTTACTTGCACTTACCAGGCTTCCTTGTTTAAAGATATTACTTAGCATGGACCAGCTACAAGCAAGCCTTTTCAGTACTCCGATGGGTTTGCTTCGTATAAAAGTTTTTCTTTTTTTAACATGTGGAAGTCGGTTGGTACTTAGAGCGAGCTAAGCCTTCTAAACACATAATTCAGATTTATGAATGCGAATCTTATAAGTAAAGAAAAGTTTATAATGGCCTAAATTATAAATCATGTCAAAAGATAATAACTTAAAGTTGTTCTTGGACTACTCGATCTATCTTCTTCATAGAAAGAAGTAATGTTCCCCACAAATAGGAATTCCACTTATTCTTGACTTTTCTCAAAAATCCTTAAGAGACAAGTTGTGATAATGAGTATAGGTTGAACGAGTAGTCCGTAGGTGTAAAATAGAACTTTGAATCACATGTTGATGAGAATAGGTCTTAAGCTACTGCTTTAATGAAAAATCAGAAATATGCATATTTAAATCAATCACCATAAAATCATAAGGAATCATCAAAGCAAGTGGGTAGAAACAATATAGGGGATATTGGAATTTCATTATAACTCTCTATTTTTAAAAAAAATAGGCTCAATTATAAGTTCTTAGAGCACTTCCCTTTTTAGGCAACATTTCATGTGCTGGTTAAAGAAACAAGGCTCTTATAATCAAACTGCAAAAATGCTTGTTAGATGATTCAACTTTTTATTCGCTACAAAAACATATGCATCAAGAAAAAGTCATATAAATTTTATCAAAATTTAGATAAAGGAAAAGAGCCTTTCTGTTTTATTTGGCAAAATTCCATAAGTTGATTATACAACCAAATTCCATGCATAAATATAATCACCATATCAAAAATGACTTTGATTTATTAAAGAAGTAAAGATATATTCACATATGTACATAAAAATAACACAAAATGGTTTAAGAATCAAGAGGAGGAGGAATGACTTCCTCTTCAACCAACTCCATCTCCTTTTGTTGTAAGACATTCTTCACGAAATCTTATCTAGGGATTGGTTGATGGTAAAGTCTAATTCTGTGTCCATTTATGACAAAGGAAGTTTGTGAATCATCAATAGTCTTGATCTCTACTGACCCATTATCGAAGGCTGTAACTACCTCATATGGACTCATCCAATGAGTAGTTAATTTTCCTTTGAATTTTTTATACCTTGAGTCAAATAACAATGCCCAATCTTCAGTATTAAACTGCTTTTGCTTAATAACTTTATCATGCCATTTCTTTCGTTGATTTTGTATTAGCATTGTTCTTTGGAGTGCATCTTGCCTAATCTCATGTAATTAGTTAATCTGCAAGATTCGTTGTTTCCGTGCCTCTTCTAAATTCATACCTAATTGGACAGCCATACAAAAAGTCTTAACTTGGAATTCAATAGGTAAAAGGACTTGTTTCCCATATACTAACTCATAGGGTGTATGTCTAGTAGTGTTTCTCCAAGTTATTCTATAGGTCCACAAAGCCTCTAGGAGTCTATCTGCCCAATATTTATGACATGGCTGAATAGTTTTAGTTAAGATAGCTTCCAATACGTTATTGGTTGATTCTACATGGTCCTTGGCTTGTGGATGGTAAGGTGAGGATTTGCAATCTTGTATACTATATTTCGTGGTAAGCTCTTTCATTAATTTAGAGGCGAATTGAGAACCTTGGTTAGTGACGATTTCTCTAGGCACACCAAATCGAGTGAATATCTCTTCATATATAAATTCTACCATAGATTTCTCTGTAGCTCGGAACAAAGCCTTAGCCTCTACCCATTTGGTGACATAATCTGTGCAAACCAGGATGTATTTCTTCTTACGACACATGGGAGAGATTGGTCCTACAAATTCAAGAGCCCACTTCTCAAAAGGCTCAATCATGACCCGAGGCTGTAAAGGAATCTCGTCTGATGATGTAGGTCTGCCCATTCTTTGACAACTATCACATCCTCTAACATATCTGGTAGCATCCTTAAAAATACTTGGGCCAATAATAACCAGAATGCAATACTTTGTATGACGTCTGCTTGTCAGAAAAGTATCCCCCACATGGCCCATCATGGCATGCACAAAGGATTTATGTCATCTCGTTCTCCCGTACACATCGTATAATAATAAGATCTGGGCCGATACGGAATATGTCATTATCAACCCAAGAGTAACTAGAACTCTGGATGACAATTTGACGTTTCTCATGAGGATACAAGTGGTTTGGTAACTTCCCAGTTGTCAAATAATTAGCAATGTCTGCAAACCAAGGGGTTTGAACAGACACAACAAATAAATTTTTGTCAGGGAAAGTATCATCAACTGGTTTTGCATCATCATCATGTTGAATATGAGAGAGGAAATATGCCACCAAATTTTCTCTACTAGGTCGATTGACGACAGTGATATTAAATTCTTGTAATAGAAGAAGCCATTGAGTGACTCTACCATTGGTAATTGGTTTATTCATAAAAAATCTGATGGCATAATGGTCTGTATGCACAAAAAATTCATATCCTGTGATGTAATGACGAAACTTATTAATAGAGTAGACTACTGCCAGAAACTCCTTCTCATTAACAGTGTAATTTAGTTCGGCAGGCGTCATATTTTTGCTAATAAAATATATGGCATAAGATGCTTGGCCCTCTTTCTGACCAAGAACTCCTTCTATGGCTATGTCAGAAGCATCGGTAGATATATGAAAAGGAAGGGACCAATCAATACCCTTAGTATTGGTGCCACTGATAGTTTAGCTTTTAAGACCTCAAAAGCACTTTGGCATGATTCAATCCATTGGAACTCTATATCCTTCATAAGCAGTTTAAACAGTGGTGCAACTATTTAGTGAAATTTTCAATAAAACGATGATAGTAACCTACATGACCAAGAAATATTCTTACTTCCTTTTGAGTTTTTGGAGAGGGGAGACCAACAATTACTTCTATCTTATAAGGGTATACCTTGATCCCTTGTGAGGAAACATGATGCCCCAAAACTATGCCTTATGTTAATAACATTTTACATTTTTCATGACTTAGGGCTAGATTTGTTTCCTGACATTGAATCAAGACTTTTTCAAGATTATCGAGGGATTCTTGAAAGGTATTACCATAGGCTGTAAAATCATCCATATACACCTCTACACAGTCGTGTATAAGATCAACAAAAAATCCTAAAACTGCACGCTGAAAAGTAGCAGGTGCGTTACATAAGCCAAATGGAAAAAATCTATAGGCATATGTCCCCTAAGGACATGTAAAAGTGGTCTTATCCTAATCCTCAGGTGCTATGAAAATCTGATTGTATCCGCTATATCTGTCGAGAAAAGAAAAATATTGTTTGTCGGACAAGGTATCTAGCACTTGGTCAATGAAGGGAAAAGGAAAGCAGTCCTTAAGCGTGGCTTTATTCAGTTCTTTGAAGTCAACACAAATACACCATTTCCTTGTGACTTTCTTTGGGACTACCACTAGAGGATATACGTATTTACTATCTAAAATTGGGTAAATGAAACCAACATTGAGGATTTTTTGTAACTCTTCTTTAACTATGTCTTTCAAATTAGGGTTCATCCTCCTCTGAGGCTGCCTTATAAGGGATATACTGGCATCCATGTAAATATGGTGAATACAAGTGTTAGGGTGTATACCTTTCATGTCATTGTATTCCCATGCAAATGCTCTGGATTGGATTTTAAGGACCTTAAGCAATTGTTCTTGTTGACTCTCGGTTAACCCTGCATTTATGTGTAAAACGTTTCCAAGGCTAACTTCAGAAGGCATGGTGTAAGACCCTATATGCTCTTCAATTGCAAAGACACATGGTGTATTCATGAATGTTGAGAGGGCCATATTTTCTTGAAATTCATCCCCAAAAATTTGATCAAGTTGAGCAAAAGAATGAGGAAAATCTATACAAGTTGTTGAAGAGACAAATTGGTTTAACACATTCTCAGTAGTCTAGATCTTCAATATTTTCATCCCCAAAGGAGCAATCTAACCACCACAAGGTTTTAGTTACAGGTTGTGATGGGGGGTATAAAGCCAGTTTTTGTGTGGACAACCCATTAGAAATGGTCATTTCCCCATCCCTACATCCTATGAAGGCGTTGGTGGTATCCAACCATGGTATTCCTAGTATAATAGGATGTCCCTTAGAAGGATCCTTTGATTCTACTACCATGAAATCAACAGGATATTCCCATGAGGCTACTGGTACAATAATGTCATCCAGAACCCCAGCAGGTTTTACTGTAGTACGGTCTACTAGTTCCAGAATTGAGGAGGTCGGTCGGAGAAATTGTCCCAACTGTAAAACTTCTAAGACTACATTGGTCATCATATTAATAGCCGATCCTAAATCAATAAGTGTATTTTCTATGGCAGTATTATTTACGATAACAATCACTACTAGACTCCGTGGATTTGTATACTTTGCAATTCTAGATTGATCAGTCATACATTCAGACATTTCTCCTATAACATGAATGGTGGGGCGATCTTTTTGTTTCTTCCCTGGTTTCTTAATGCAAAGTTCCTTTATTACTTTACTGTAAATTGGTATACCCTTAATAGCTTGTAATAGAGGGATCTTGACACATACATTTTTTAATTCATTCAAACTATCGTACTCAGGATGGATTACATGTTTTTCTATTTATAATCGTTCCGGAAATGGAGGGATTCTTTGTTCTTGAGTTGGTTCTTGCTGAGGATGGGTATGCACTAGAATATTCGGCACATCCTGCAAAATAGTATCATTCATGATTTCATCAGGGTCTTCTACCTCTTCATTCTCTTCATGAATGATAACTAATGACTTGGGTCTGTCATTCACAACTCTTCCGGATCGTAATTGTATCTCATGTACAGGTACAGTCGAAATAATGTAGGATGGAAGAGTTTGCAACTCAATGCTGTTATGAGCTTGATCTGGCTTATTATTTGGATTAGGTATCGATTGTGCAAGTAACAATGTAGGTCATGGAGGGTTTGTATTCTGGAAATGATGAGGTTGTTGTGTAATAAGGGGGACTGGAGGCACAAATCCTGGTACAAAATGTTGGGTATTGGCTGAATGTTGAGGATAAGGATGATTAGATGTAGAGACAGGTGGTGACTGGCATAGGACTGTCCCCTCCACCCCCGTGGCCAATACTTTTGCTGAGTAAAGTGAGGAGGAGGAGGATACTGGGGTGGCCAATGCTACCAACTTGTAGTGTTCCACTGTTGAGGTGGTTGGTAATAAGGTGGGGGCTATGGTGACAAATTATGATATGGTGGTGGGTCCTTTGGTTGCCAATGAGGCCTCCTCGAGGTTTCACCAATGTCCCCAGTAACGATGGGAAATCATCTGTTGGATGCTCCTTTGTACAAATGTGACATACATAGATGTTATTTAATGGGGATTCTCGTTGGGGATGTTTAGTTCTGCATCTTGGACAGAAAATTCTCATTGCTGCACGTTCCTCTTCTTTCCTTTTCTTAGCTTGTAACGCATCTAGTTGGGAACCCATTGCTCCTAGAATATCATTTTTGAAGTTTTCCAATAGGTTTCCTAACTCTATCCTTATGACTCCTCCTAAACTGGGAGTATTTCCTTGTTTCTATTATAAGGCTCTCGAATATTTCTCCCAACTTTCCCCTTACTTCTAGAGTAATTTCTACACATCTCCCCAATCTATGTGAAGGATTTGTGGGAGACATCGCCAGATGCCATGAGATTAAGGCTTTCTACCAAGTCTTATGAGATCCCTTTAAGGAAGAGTGTTCGTACTGCATCTTCTCGAAGGTCATTGTGTTTATATTTATGTAATGTATAAATAAATATTTCGAGATAGTCTTCCAAACTCTCATCTTCGAGTTGTTGTATCTTAAAAATATCGTTTCGAGAGTCTCTGGGTTTGCAATACTCTTGATATTTCCGCAAGAATGTAGTTTTCATATCTTCCCAAATCCTGATACTATATTCTCCTAATCCAATGAACCATCTTAAAGCAGAGTCTTTCAGTGTAGCAGGGAATTTTTTATTATTTGTGAGCATCTTGTAGATAGTTATAACTTCTATAGAGGATGTCAAACTCGAACAAAAATGTGTCCGAGTCTTCATTACTCTTCCCATAGAAAGTAGGTAAGGAGGAAGGAGGGATGTTCTTCATATTTACATCTTGTGCAATATCCAAAATAGGGAACCCGAAGGTGGTCTCAGTTCGATTTTCTCCTTCCCCTTCATCATTTCTAACCACATCATGATACTCCCCATCTCTCCATGTAGGTTTGATTCCTAAAGAGTGTGTACCTAGGAGGCTCCTTTCGAGGTGATAATGGGGCCTCCCAACGTTATTTTTTGGGGGAAATCTTCCTACGATCAACTATGTTTTTGTTAAATTCTATAGGGATGGTAGGTACTACTGTGGATGTTTTAATATGTGAAATAACTGTATTTTTTGAGATGCCAAAGAGAGCTTGTACCTAGGCAGGATCAATGAAATTAACAAAGTTAGGATCCCCTACCAACGAGAAAGTTGTATTGTTTGGTTTCTGCACTAGTGGAGGATTGAGGATTTCCACCCTCTTGGACTTATTCAGAAATGGAGTCTTTAGGATTTCCTACCAAGATTTATTCAACGTCTATGGTTTCTCCTATAAAGTCTTTAGGTCTCCAAGTAGAACTACTTCCTATGTGGGTTCTCCGATACCTTTCTACTGAGTTAGCGGTTGGGGTATTTCGTCCCCTGTAAAGGTTAGTAGGAATTTTAAGAAGGTTTTGGGAGCTAGTTCTAACGTATCTACCCCTCGAATCTCTAAGTCTGTTCATGAAAAAGCTAAACTAAAAAGAAATCCTATAATACCACTATTACTGCTGGATTTGGGGACACATGTTATAAAAGATGCGCAGGTTCTTACCTCTCATTTTATCACTCCCTCGCCACCAGCCTATTACTAAACTTCATAAGGGGATTCTACTTATTCTACCTTATAGAACAACTCCCCGATAACGACGCCAAAAATGTTGGGTGTTATAATGTCTTAATTAATTCACCAAATATTCAATTATCGACCGAGGTTTGTAATCTTAGAGCTGATACAAAATATATGCGAAGGTAGAAAGGGTCCTACGGTGTTGTGGCGATATTTTAATAAAGAAAAGATCGAAAGATATTTCAAAATGAAAAATCGAATCAAACTATGGAAATTCAACTATTAAGGTAATTAGGCTGGGACACATGTACTAGATTAGAGCAGTATCAAGCTATACTACTCTACTCTATCAACCATAAACTACGTATTTTATAAATAACACTATTATAAGAAAGTAAACTACTTCTTTACAGTGTACTAACTATTATGCTTCTCAATCTATGAATTAAGAAGGTTTGGAACATAATTAAAACTCTTACAAAAGGTCAAGTTATGTAATACAATATTATGATTATTTAATTAATCTAAGAAACCCAATAACTAAACTATATAGGTGGTTTGACAAATACACCGTGATTGAACCAATTTATCTAGCTCCACTCTCCTTGATTGTTTTGAGGATATGCATTCATGGTTATCGGTATTGGAGAAGGAGGTGTATCAAAATAGATTTCGAAAGAAGTAAAGAAACTGAATGGAATTACATCTAACTTAACTTCCATAAATATATGCAAACTAAGGAGTGTCCAATTACATGTGATTTTTTCTTGGAAAAAAAAGCGCAATTTTATTTCTTCAAAGATACACTTGATACAAAGTGTATTTCAATGATAGGGTAAAGCTTCTGTGATGAAAAAAAAAATCATCAAATAAAGGTCCCATCTCATAGAAATGATGGCCATAAAAAAACTGTCTAATCCAAACTTGTCCAAAAAGGAACTATCGACTGTCAAAAAATAAACAGTCTTTTGGTGCATAACCCATAAGGTTCTGTAGAGTAGCTAAAATAAGCTGTGAGCAAAAAAAATTTCCCCTTATTACAATAACCCAAAATCTAAGTAAGAAAACTGTCAGAAAGATCAACGCCCATAAGATCAGAGCAAAAAACAAAATATATAAAAGAGTATAATATATGCCTCATAATAGTAGTGTGATGTAGATAGCAGCAAAATGTAAGTTCATTCAATAAAAGGTCTATGAAAATAATCCAAAATGCTGCCATTTATGTGCTCTTTAATCTACCACCGACCCATTACCAATTGCAATCCCACCTTCGAAGCTAAATCCGCTTCCCTGTTGTTTTCCCTAAAAATATGACAACAAGTGAATTCATTAAATGTGTCCAGGATCTCTCTAGCTGTAAGAAGGATGTTCTCAAGTCTGATATTAATGCAAAGCTATGTTCCATTCATCCAATTTATAACATTTGATGAATCACCCATGAAATGAAGAGTTTTAACACCCTTCTCTGATGCAATGACCAAAAAATGTTTAAGACTCATAATTTCTGCAATGTTGTTACTGCCTTCCCCCAACCTAGCTGATAACTCAAAGAAATGAGTCTCTGATAAATATAAAAGAGTGCCACCCCCACAAACATTATTCTATGCCGCTCCATCAAAGAAACCCAACGACTTCGACCTGTCTAATTTCACAACAAGCACTTCCCTCTGTCTGCTAGCCTTTAGATGTTGTGGATAAGCACTGAGATAACCACACACATTACTGGCAATAATAGCAAGTGTATTGGCTTTATCTTGGAAGGAAAATTTGTTACATGCCATCCACACACCCCAGAGAACCAACAAAGGCAAAGCCTTCGTTAATCCCGATTCTGACCCTGCCTTCCAATTTGACCAAGCTTGTAAAATGGTAATCCCCTCCCACGCACAGGGAGCCTGCAAAATTCTCACACATTCGACCCAAACCACTTTTATAAATGCACATTGTAAAAATAGGTGATCTACTGATTCATCTACACTCTTGCAAAGAATGCACCACCCAAGCCCATTAAAATCCCGACGTTGAAGATTATCTGATGTAGGGACCCTATTCTCCAAAACGTACCACATGAAGAGTCTAGTTTTTGGTGGACTGTTGATCTTCCATAGCTTCTTCCACAACCTTTCTAGTTCTCTATGGAGAATATCAACACTGAGTTTTAGATAACTCCCCTTTGGTGTATAGACACCCCTTGGATCCACATCCCAAAATAAACCATTCGATCTGTCTCTGATCTGAATAAGATCTCGATTCAATTCACCAATATCCCGTCCTAGTTCTCTTTCATCAGTAGCATCGAGACCAAAAGTCGATGCCAACAACCAGGATTGAAACCAAAGTTTCCCCTGTCCTGGAGCTACAAGTTGATAAAGATATATGATATCTTGCTCTCTTATAGCCTCCACAGTTTGAAAGGAAAGTATATGATTTTGATTGCTTCCGACCCATGGATCCACCCCAATATAAACTCTCCTCCCATTTCCCACGTTCCATGCAAGATTTGATCCAATAAGTTCAAAATATTTCACAACTACTTTCCATATGACAGATCCATGAGCATGAATTTTCCTAGGATTTTGAAACCATTCTTCCACAGAGTCTAGAGCTAGGTACTTTTGAATCATAAATTGTGACCAAATATTTTTCGAACTAATAAGTCTCCAGACCCCCTTTGCTGCAAGTGCCTTGGAAAAGAGAAATATGTTCTTTAGGCCCCAACCACCCAGACCTTTCGGAACCGCTATCCTTTCCCAGCGGACCCAAGGAGTCACCATAGCCTCATGTTAGCCACTCCACAAAAATGTAAAGCAGATTCACCTTGCCTTTTCCATAACTCTAATCGGTATCCAGGTAAGTGACATCCAGTAAACTGGAATAGCTTCTATTACCGATTTCGCCAGGACCAGACGGCCAGCCCATGATAACCACTTATGACTCCAGAGTTTTAGTCTTTTTTCCAATTTTTCAGTGAGCCAATACCAATCCTATTTAAGATAGTCATTTGGTTTTAGGCAAAACCCTAAGTATTTTAAAACAGCATCCAAGCCCATCGGCGAGAAAGGAAAATTTCTACCAAGTTCCTTAGTTTCCTCCACTGTCAAAAGATGAGCAGTCACCGAAGACTTACCCTCATTAATCTCCATCCCAGTTGCCAAAGTGAAGAGTGCCAAAATATCTTTTAGAGTATGAGTATCTCTCATCAATCCTAAACAGAAAATAAGGATGTCATCCATAAGCAAGAGATGGGTCAAGGATATAACTGGTGATAATTGTATGCCCAAAAGAGATCCCTGAAGTTTTTCTTCCATAATGGCCCTGCTAAGACCTTCAGCCACCAGCAAAAAGAGAAGTGGTAATAATGGACAACCCTGGTGTAAACCCCTCTTAGCATGAAAGAATGGGGATGCCGCCCCATTAATCAAAAAGGAGAAAGAGACTGTTGTGATATAGCTCATGACCCATCTGATAAAACCAATGCATAAACCAAGATGAGTAAGAAGCATACGAACATATAGCCAACTTACCTTATCAGATGCTTTGGATAGATCGATCTTCAAGATGGCCCCTTTTAGATTTTTTGTCTTCATGCTGTGCATACCCTCCAGAGCCACTCCAATGGCCTCATGAATTTGTCTCCCCTCAAGAAACCCAAATTGTTCATCAGAAATATGTTTGGAAAGAATGTTCTTGAATCTGCGGGCAATAATTTTCGTGACAACTTTATAGACACAATTGCATAAATATATTGGTCTAAAGTCATTTAAAGTTGAGGGATTATCGACTTTAGGGATTAATGCAATGAAATTTGAATTAAAACTGGTTGGTAACTTCCCTGACATTCGTGTATCCTCCACAACTTTCAACAGATCACCCTTAATCAGTTCATATAAACCCAGAAAAAATTCAATAGTCCACCCATCCGACCCTGGTCTCTTATCCTTCTAAAAGCTGGATAGAGCAAGATTTAGTTCATCTTTACTAATAACCTCCATCAAGTCAGCATTGTCTTCTTCATACAGAAACTTGGGAAATTTCTATGCCAACCTGATGACTACAACAAGTGTTATCTGGGGCGAAGCCTTGAAAAGGTTCTTGAAGTGTGCAACCCTAATGCGTGCCTTATCCTCAAAAGAATTTTGAGAAACCCCCTGCGTGGCCTTTTCCATAACTCTAATCGGTATCCAGGTAAGTGACATCCAGTAAACTGGAATAGCTTCTATTACCGATTTCGCCAGGACTAGACGGCCAGCCCATGATAACCACTTATTACTCCAGAGTTTTAGTCTTTTTTCCAATTTTTCAATGAGCCAATACCAATCCTGTTTAATATAGTCATTTGGTTTTAGGAAAAACCCTAAGTATTTTAAAACAACATCCAAGCCCATCGGTGAGAAAGGAAAAGTTCTACCAAGTTCCCTAGTTTCCTCCACTATCAAAAGATGAGCAGTCACCGAAGACTTACCCTCATTAATCTCCATCCCAGTTGCCAAAGTGAAGAGTGCCAAAAAACTTTTTAGAGTATGAGTATCTCTCGTCAATCCTAAACAGAAAATAAGGATGTCATCCATAAGCAAGAGATGGGTCAAGGATATAACTGGTGATAATTGTATGCCCAAAAGGGATCCTTGAAGTTTTTCTTCCATAATGGCCCTGCTAAGACCTTCAGCCACCAGCAAAAAGAGGAGTGGTGATAACGGACAACCCTGGTGTAAACCCCTCTTAGCATGAAAGAATGGGGATGCCGCCCCATTAATCAAAACTGAGAAAGAGACTGTTGTGATATAGCTCATGACCCATCTGATAAAACCAATGCATAAACCAAGATGAGTCAGAAGCATACGAACATATAACCAACTTACCTTATCATATGCTTTGGATAGATCGATCTTCAAGATGGCCCCTTTTAGCTTTTTTGTCTTCATGTTGTGCATACCCTCCAGAGCCACTCCAATGGCCTCATGAATTTGTCTCCCCTCAAGAAACCCAAATTGTTCATCAGAAATATGTTTGGAAATAATGTTCTTGAATTTGCAGGCAATAATCTTCGTGACAACTTTATAGACACAATTGCATATATATATTGGTATAAAGTCATTTAAAGTTGAGGGATTATCGACTTTAGGGATTAATGCAATGAAATTTGAATTAAAACTGGTTGGTAACTTCCCTGACATTCGTGTATCCTCCACAACTTTCAACAGATCACCCCCAATAAGTTCATATAAAACCAAAAAAAATTCAATAGTCCACCCATCCGACCCTGGTCTCTTATCCTTCTAAAAGCTGGATAGAGCAAGATTTAGTTCATCTTTACTAATAACCTCCATCAAGTCAGCATTGTCTTCTTCATACACAAACTTGGGAAATTTCTGCGCCACCCTGATGACTGTGACAAGTGTTATCTGGGGTGAAGCCTTGAAAAGGTTCTTGAAGTGTGCAACCCTAATGCGTGCCTTATCCTCAAAAGAATTTTGAGAAACCCCCTGCTCACCTTTCAGAATCCAAATGGTGTTGAAGGCTTTCCTCCTCCTAGCATACACATGGAAGAATTTGGTGTTGTCATCTCCACTATCAAGCCATAAAGCTCTAATTTTCAAATGCCAAGTCTCTTCCTTGTCCAAAAGTAATGTTTTTCATCTACCTTCAATCATGGTAAGGTTAGCCTTCACTTCCTGGCTCAGCATCCCCCCCCCATCCAAATCCAAAATGGACGAAATATCCTCCTCAATTAATTACAATTCTCTGTATTCACACCTTCTCTTTTCCATCGCATATTCCTTAATAGCCCCTTTCACCCTTCGAATGTTTTCTACAAACTGAAAAGTAGCCGATCACATGCCTTCATGGATAATAGGAATCCATAAGGTTGAAACTAGATTTGTGAAGGTTTTGTCCTTTAGCCATGTCTTATTGAACTTCAAGGGGCTAGGAGGCCGTGAAGGACCATTCCGGATTTCAAGAAAGATGGGAATATGATCCGAGAGCCCTCCATATCCAACCCACTACCTAAGATAATGAATCTTATCCACCACCTGGTCTGTCACTAGAAATCTGTCCAACCTCTTAGCCACACAACCATTGCCGCATCTATTGCTCCTCCAAGTAGGCTTCAATTTAATGGGCTCAATGTCGAGCCGGTTCCTCTCAACCAGCTTCTCAGTGAAAAAATCAGTCAAGATGTCGGCCCATGCATGAGGTCCCCAAACCTCTGCTTGACCCAAAGAAAAATTGAAATCTCCTCCCAATATCATCGACTCTCCCCTGAGGAGAGGATTAATGAAAAGGCCTTCCCAGAAAGGGGCCCTATTCAGGTAAGGGCCATAAATATTGACCACTATGAAAGTGGTCTGTAGATCCAACAGCTGGACATTTAATCCCAAAATATATTCCATACCCCATAGCGAGGTAACTTCAACTGTTCTCACAATCCATCCCACAGCCAGACCGCCCGAGTGACCTCTAACATCCAGCGTCGCAAAAACCCTGCCATGGAACTAATTCTCCAATCTTTCTTTCACCACATTACCTAAACCCAAAGTCTCCTAAAGCATAATAATATATGGGTTCTCCAAACTCATCACCTGTTTGAGTGCCGATCTTTTATGAGGACCAGCCAGACCCCGCACATTAAAGGACATGATTTTCATCTCCGCCCCCTCTCATGGGCATGCATCACTCTAAGCACCCGTTCAATGGATTATTGTTTGCCTTCCACCAATTATTTCTTTGCTCTAGATTGAACCTTCACCAAATGAGATCGATGGCCTCTGCCCTTGGGTGTATGGCCAGGGTCCAAACCAAGGCGGCCCGTAGTCTTTGAGCTAGACCTAAGAAAATAACTTGTATTTGGAGAATACAGGGGAAGAGATGTGGGGATTTCCTCTCTGACCAGGGAGATAGCTTCTATAGGCACCATAAACATCATGACTTTGGAGTCCGGGTGGGTTTGAGGAGTCGTTACAAGGGGAAGGGTGACTGGGGCAGACAAATCTGAGAGGGGTTCCAAAGGGATCGATAAGCCAGACTCCTCTAAGGTTGCAGCAGAGATAGAAATTGTGGACTGATCGGGCCAAGAAATATGCATGTTTTTAAGACTCTCCAACCATTGTGAACCATTTAGATTAACAAAATAAGTAAAAATATTAAGAGACGGTGAGGGGAGGAGAGAGATATTACATGGGAAGGGAAGACCCTTCGATAGCATAAGTTCCGATGAAGCCCCCGAAACCATAAGTGGCAAAGCATCTGCATCCTCTACATTACATGTAGAGGCCTCCAAAACCACCATAGGATGTGCCGACTGTTCCATAGGGAACATAGACATTGATTGGGTTCTTGATCCCCCATTCCTTCCACTCGACTATCGACGATGACCATTTAAAGTACTCACTGCCAACTTGCACTCTAAAATCAGATGTCCATAATCATGACATCGACGACAAAGAAAAGGAAGGTTTTCATAGTCTAGAGCTTGCTGATAATGATAGAGTCCTTTCTGTAGCATCACCTCTCCAGGAAAACCCTCCCTTACATTTGGACTAACTAGAATCCTGGCAACTTGCTGTTATAAAGTTTCTCTAAAAGAGATATCAGCTTCCAAGTAATGACCAAGCAGATTCCCAATGTTTCAAAAGTGGAATTCTATCAAGTAATGTAGAGGAAGCCCTGACAAGCAAACCCAAATCGGTATCTCATCAATTCTTTCCCCAGTCGCATCAAACATGGGATCCCAGGGTTTTAGAAACAAAGGAGTGTGATCAAGGGACTAGTTGCAGGAAAGGACCAAGTGAACCATCTACATCTCAGCAAAATGAAAAGCAAACCAACCACGAGCCAGATCAACCACCCACGCAACCAAACCAAGAAATCTTCGCCAGTTTTCCTCCAACCACCTAACCACCATCCTTTTGATGAAAGTTCGCCTGAATTCCTAACCAACCAGAGTCTTCTCCTCCATCTGAACAACCTCCTGCCACTCAATATCCTCACTCAAAGAATAATTTATGGCTGTAGTCTATCGAATCTAGTTCTTTTTAGGTTTCATTCGCCCCCCACGGTTCCCAGAACTGTCTCCCTCCACTGATCTATTCCCCAGGCCTAACCCACCCTCCCATCCAGGCCCATGATCACCTTTCTTCTCGACAGAGGGCGGCAACAGCTCTGGATGACCCCCTGCAATCCCATCCAAGACCACACTGCACGGAACCATGGATAGAACTGGTCTAACCAAGGCCTCTGCCTTATCCTGACTTGCTTCAAGGTGAAAATCGCCAGCACCACCCACTAGAGGCAGAGAAGGGCTTATCACTAATGATTATGCCCACTACGACCCATGAAGAAATGGATCCAGATTCCCCGCCTCATGCAAAACCCCAAAACCTTCCTGAGCAAAAGGGTTCAACAGAAAATCTGGCAAAGAGATCCCAAAAAAACGCCTCTACCCTTTCATCTACCCTCGAAAAATAAGTGATCTCCACCTCATCACGGCTTCCTGTTAGAGTCTAGATGTCCCCATCCCACAACGTTTCAATGGAATAATCCAAAATAGCCTCACCCTCCATAACTGTCTAGTAAAAAGTAAGAAACCCTAATCTTACCCCCGTAAAAAGACCAACCATGATAGCAACCTTGAGCAACCCCCAAAGCGATCGAACAAAATGATGTCTGCCATCTAAAGGGGTGTAGTCGATTTGACACGATACCATAAAGCCTCGCCGTACAGGCTATACTAGCCTCCACTCGCCATGGTTCCTCTAGCCCTACCTCTCACCTCGAGCCAAGAAAATTGAAAAATATGATATGTGTGATAGTAAACATTATGATTTATTCCATAAACAAATGACTTTAACAGAAAAATATATTATGAGCAACTAACCTATGAATTAAGAAACAAACTCTTTTAGTAATTACTTGAAATTTAAAGGTATACTATTCATGTATGAAACATGTATGAGGAAAATATGACTTAGAAACAAGTAGAAAACTTAATAGAGATATTTTCTCTAGATCCTATTCTATGAAACTTCTCAGTATCCACACATTGAAGAAAATAGGTCCTATGCTATGATCAATTTACAAAGTATTGGCTTGTTTCTCTAGACATTAACATGTTTAATCCTAGATTCAATATACACAAAGATAAATTAGACTAAGCTAGAGATATAATTACCAAATGTTACAACAGTAGTGAATGAACAAGAATAAAAAACAAAAGAGACAAAACAAAACATAATTCAACTCATATTAAGGTAAAAAGGAAGTGAAAGATATCGATAGAACTTAATAGATACTTTAAATGATCTACACTAAGCTCCTAATTATAGATATAACCATTGTCTAATTACAAACATAACATAATTCAAAAGCTGAAGAAACATAACTTTAAACAGGTTTAAGACAGAATGGGAAATATTAAAGGCTGGACAAAGGACTGAATGGCAGACTAAACTGACAGTCTTAATGACAGTCCGTATGAGGAAAACAATGGAAACTAGGAAGTAAATGTCCTAGATGATCTAAATATCAGCTGATTTCGTGCACATGAGAATAAGATGCATAAAGGACAGTAATTGATTCTATTCAATAATTAAAGTAACAATGGAATGACTTAGGCTAATTCATGATTATAGAGAAACTATTGTCTATTGCATTATGAAATAACTAAGGTATAACCAAAGTAAATCTACAACAAAATGAGAATTAACAGAACTAAACCTACTGTAAACTGAATCTGAGATATGAAAGCAATTCAACTCTATGTAATTATCAATAAAAAACTAAACCACAAGTTGGAATAAAGACTGGAAAGGAAACTAGACATAAACTATGCGCGCGACTGGTTGCTTTAATTCAAGAAATAGAAACTATACTAACACCACAACATTACTCATAATAAAACATATGCTATAGGAAACACAAAAATGAACAATGTAAACTAACAGGAGACCAATTTGCATAAATAAAACAGTAATAAAAACTACTTATGTGCGAGAAAGGAGATAACAAGAACATACACAGGAATGGAAACCGTTGGTTGTTGAGGGGCCCTCTCAGCAATCAGGGTGGCGTGTTAATCAATCACTCACAGAAACAAGAACATGTATATGCGGGGAAGATAGAACTTATATTAATATGTAGAACAAATTTTTTACATAGCTTCCCTTCTAATGTCAACTGACAGATTACAAACTAGCTAGCTTCTGCTCTTACTTGGAAGCAACTATATATAATGTTTAGAAGGATGAGTGGGTCGACCCTTTTAGTGGTCGACCACTCCTAAAATAGTTGATCTTAATGGCAAACAAACAACCATACGACATCGCTTAGTCTTCCTCCCGCTATCTCACGCGTCGGTTCTCCTCGTGCGTCTCGCAGCGTATAGATTCTTGTGGACATGGCCTTGGATTATGGTGTCGAATGGTGAAATTAGGATGGCAAGCCTTCTCAGAGCGAGTACCATCGTATCATCAAACATGTGGAAAACAGAACAACTGAAGACTGTTTTGTACTTTAACCACTTAGGAATATGCCAATTAACAACGCATGGGTTGATCGAGAGGCTAAATGGCAAGCTGGGTATGTTATGCACATATCTAGCATGAATGCATGCCTAATGTTAGATCATGTACAAACTATGATCTACAAAACAAATTCATATATCAGACATATTTCCAATTATATCCAAATTGCTTAGTAAAATCACAGAATAATAGAAATAAACCAAGACTTGCATAAATTCCGAATGCGCTCATACCTGGGGCTGAATGATGAGCTGTATCAAAAGAAATATGTCAAAAAGGTGACAAAATAGATGCCAAAAGAGTAAATGACAAGCTGAGAATAAGGACAAAACTGGGATCAACACGCCTCCTCATTGAAAATATGATATATGTGCCTAAAAGTGATGACCTAAAAATGCTGAGTTAATAATATTACTCTCCTCATCCAACTAGACAAACGTAAAGAGTGCATTGAATTCAAACCATTTTCCCAATCAATGATTGCTTTTGAGTCACCATACACATTAATCTCCATAATCCCTCTCTTCTTTGCGAACTAAAGCAAACCCTAAATAGAAAGAAGTTCAGCAAGAGTGTTTGTCCCTTTCCCAATCATTTGAATAACCATTCCTGCACTGCACCATCCTTCTTTTTGAGCTCCATAAAAAAAACCCACAGGGAGTATCATCATAAAATATGGGTGTTATATATAAGTTTTTAGACTTTTGAGCTTCTTCCTTCTTCCATTTTTTAAATATGCAAGAATATTTGAAATTGTGAGATGAAGAGAAGGATTCACATCTTAAAAAATACACTTATTCCTAGTCTTCTACATTTCTCAAAAAATAAATAAGAAAAATCCTTAAACTTCTCCTCTCTATGCAACTATTTGAATAGGCTATCCTCCAAGTTATTTACTTTCCAAAGAAAAGAAATAGAAGCTATCTTTCCCACCTCATTCCAAACTGAATTGATGAAGGAGCACTGATAAAAGAGATGAGGGACAAATTCAATGTCTCTCCTACATAGATAAAAAAATCCAGGACCAGAAAAGTCACAATTTTACATTTTCCCACACTAAGATTTTATCATTCAATGCCAGGCAACCGAAACATTTAATTTTTAGAGGAAGATGTCTCTTCCACAAAAGCCTATACCATGAATTTGGAGCTTCAACAACCTTTTCTTCAAAAATTACATTATACACAAGTTTTGTGGTGACTTCCCTAGACTTTAAATTAGGCTCCCAAACAATTTTGTCACCCTAGTCTTCAAGACATGTACCAAACCGAGACAAAGATAAGATGAAATTCTTCCATTCGTCCACCACCTCTGCATGCAAGTTTAATTGCCTAGCTGAAAGCCAGTATCCGTCATATGGATACTTAGAATTCTTTAACTGAGAAAGAACCATAATTTTTGCTTGTGGAGTTCTAATATGAGGGATCTTGAGAGCAAACCATTTCCATGAACACCAAATATATGATCAATTCCTATAAAAATTTGAATACCTCTGCCCACCTTCCAAATTAGATGACTGCTAATTAAAGGAAATATCTTTAGGAAACTTTTCCCTATAAATGAAGCTCTTTGAAGCTTCAAAACAAGTTCTCTGTTCCACTGGAATAACGAAAATGACCTGATATAATTTGTATGAATTACCTCATTCCATAAGCCCTGATTGAATAGGGCTCTTCATATACCCTTTGCACAAAGGGCCAAGTTGAACCAACTCAAAATTTTCACCCCCCATCCACCCATATTCTTCAGTAAATCAATTTTCTCCCATGCGGCTAAATGAAATTTTGACCTTTCCAAGCTGCCAGCCCATAAAAATTTAAACATTCTTCTTCTTAATTGTGAGATAACTGAAGCTGGAAGAAGAAATAAGGAAACCCAATACAACGAGATGCTCTTTAAAACTGTGTTTTCCAACAGCAAACAACCACCTATAGACAACCATCTAAAACACCAACAGTTTCTCCTGCTCTCAAATTTCTTCAATAACTAGTTCTAGTCCACTTGACCATAAGAATTTGTTTTAAGAAAAAAACCAAGATACATAAAACCCTTATTAATAGAGGACATATTGATAGGAAAAACAATCGCAATATGATCACACAATGCTTCGTCATCATAATAAAAGGAGAAATGGCATTAAAGGTTAGCTACAAACATTCCACACACCACACAAAACAATTTGAAAATATCTTTAAACTAAACCCGTTCATCCTTAGATCCATTCCCGAAAATGAGGATATCATCAACGAATAGTAAGTCAGAGACATAAAAAGAAGGAGATAATCTTAAACCCTTAATCTTCTTTTCTAATTTTATTTCTTCAACTAGCCTCCTAAGCCCATCAATCACCAATAAAAATTAACGAGGACAACGGATGACCCTGTCTAAGTCCCCTACTATTGCAAAAAGAAGTATAAGGATAACTATAGTGGGGATTTCTCCCCTACTGCATGCAAAAGAACCTACCCTAGATTAGTCGAATCTAAGGGTAGAGTTCATGGTGCAAGGTATTTTTCAACCTCAACTTATAACAAAACAACAACAATAATTTAATATTTTCAATCTAAATAATGCAACAAATAACAAGAAAATACCTTTAAAACGGGTCACTGCATCCTTTTGAGGAAATGGTCTATAGGCTCCCACAATCCTGGTCTCTGTTTGTCTCTAACAAGGGGTTGTCACTGGAAAAGGGATTAAGGGTTACACAGAGAGAACTTGACGTGCAACATGGGATAGTGTGGCTAAACGATGTGATGGACAAAAGGTTCTAGGAAATATAAGGAATGCCCAAAAGTTGGGAATTTGATATAAAAAAAAGTTGTTATGGGGAGACCTTCACAGTGTATTTATAGGGCGATCCAAGGTTTTCCGACCCATGGTAATGAACCATGGTATTTTATTGTGCATGGTATTTATCCATGGCTTTTTACCCATTGTCATTTTAGGTTTTTTTGGTCCTTTTTGGAGAGAGTGGGGTTATGTCACAATAAATTCTCAACTTCCCTGTATTTATGGGGGAATGAATAATCATGTTTTGGACCATTTTTGGTGGAATTTTAGTTGTGAAGGTCAAAATGGAGGAAATAATGGTGGGATTATGATGTATAATTATGGTTTGGACCATGGAGAGTTATATGGACAATTTTTTAGTGTTAATAGATTTCCCCCTGATGTGTGAGGGTAGGATCTCATCGTGTGGCCGACATACATCACAGGATCAAGGGAGAAATGGTGACAACGATGGAGAAACCAGAGGGAACCGTGGAAGAGTGGGAGTTTCCTTTTTTGAACTGTAGTGGATTTGGATTTGTATTGCCTCTCAAAATGCATGAAGTACATATAATCTCAGACATATATATGGACGAGGCGGGCATACCCATGCTCATATCAATGTCTCAGTATACAAATGCGGATCAAGGCTCAAATAATGGGAGTCGATCAAACATACAATTGCAAATACATAATAGGGGCCTCAATGCAAGGCTGAATACATATACTGATATGAAGAACTGGTACATAGGAATAATGGCATTCTCATGGAATGCAATATCACAACAACTGATTCTCTGATAAATATGGAGGTGTACACAACTGGATGGACTCAATGTGATGGCAAATGAAAGCTAATAGACCTAAAATTGATCCCAATTAGCAGATTCACTGATTATGTCTTCTTCCACAAGCTTAATCCCGCAAGGTTGTTTCCGCAATTCGGGTTCCGCAACTCTCCTGTCTGCAACTCTGTTCCCACAACTAAGTCTTTTCCACAATTTCACCTTTCCTCAATTTCTCTTTCGTAAGGCCTTTTCTGCAAAATTGTAGATTATGGATTGCGGGTTTGCAATTCTCAATTTTTACAACCTCACGGACTTTCACAAACTCCCAGCTACAATGATCCTTTCCACACTCGAATTACGGATTGCAGATCCTCCACTTCTTCAAAGATTGCTTCCACAATTTTCCTCCCGTAACTTTTCTCCTGCACTTCAACTTTCCGCAGCTCTAATAAGCTTGCAACTTCGCATTGCGGAACTCATCTTCGATCGTTGATCTGAGATCAAGTGGGGATCTCACCTTGGCTTTGCGGATCCGTTATCTTCCACGCACCTTTCTCTTGTAGAACTCATCCATAGCCATCGATCTGTTGAACTTTGTGGATTTTCAACTCAGACTGTAATCATCGAGTCGATTTATGAGTAATTGATCTTTTGTGCGATTGTATACATCTTTGCCTTCGGGAATTCTTCAAACAATTCTAACAATGCTAAAGATTCATATACATAGAGAAATTCATCGTGCTTCTAGTTATTGAAGGAATACAAAAATAGTTGCATATGTGCAGAGCGTAGAAAATTTGTTCTTCATTTAATCAACAACCAGTTCATACATTCACTCATATGATTACACACTTCACTTATACGTACTATTGTGCTCAATTACAATTAAATAGAACCAAGAAAAACCTGTCAGATCCACAACAACATGATCTGAATCCCTAAGAAAATAAATCTACAACTAACCTATCTTCGAACACTCTTACAAGATACGAGGCATCAGTGGAAAATTGCCATTTATTACAAAACCCAATTCAAGAAATCAACAACTAACCCTATCTTCTAGAAAATTTACATGGAGCAAAAAATCAGTATTGATTGCTTATTCAACAAATAGAGAATTGTGACTAGATTCTCTTGCATCATACTCCAGGGGAAGAAAATAATTCTTCAACAAGTCTTCATGGTTCACATTATACTTGGAAATATCTAGTTCAGTCATCCATGGTGCATCTTCAGAAGGCTGATCTTTCCACTTGACCAAATACTTAAAATATTCTTTGTCCCTGATCTTCTTTGAAACCCTTCTGTCAAGGATAGATTCCATCTGTGGTTGTTCTTTCTGAGGTAATTGTCCTTGCCAATCTATAAATGAACCATCTTCTCCTGACGTCATTTATTCTGCCTAAAATCTTTAAAAAGATATAAGTCTGAAACATTAAAAATTGGAGATATTTGAAGATCAGAAGGAAGTTCTAATTCATATGCATTTGCAGAAAACTTCCTCAAAATTTTACAAGGTCCAATATTCTTAAGCTTCAATTTATTGTAAGTTCCCTTAGGAAACCTCTCTTTTCTTAGATAGGTCATCGCTAAATATCCAACCTAAAAATTAACTTCCTTTCTTTTCATATATGCTCTCTGTTTGTATTTTCCAACACTTTCCTGCAACTTTATTTTAACATTTTCTTGTAGCTCATGCATACTCAATGCAAAATCTTCACCATCTGCGCTTCTCCTTTCTTGTCCTCCCAATTTTCTGAGTTCATACACTCCTCTTGGGTGCATTCCGTACACAATCTGAAAAGGACTCATACCTGTACTTCTGTTAGGTGAATCATTGTAAGCAAACTTAGCTTGAGCAAGAGTTAAATCCCATTGCTCCAGACTTTCATAAACAAGACTTCTCAGTACATTTCCCAAGATTTTGTTCACCACTTTAGTCTGACCATTAGTCTGAGGATGATAAGCCGAGATAAAAATGAGATTAGTACCCAATTTCTTCCATAGAGTTCTCGAAAAATTACCAACAAATTTAGTATCCCTGTCAAACACAATGCTTAGAGGAAAACCATGCAACTTTACAATTTATGAAAAGAACAAGTTAGCAATGTTTGTTGCATCATTGGTCTTCTTACAAGTAATAAAATGAGCCATTTTTGAAAACCTATCTACTGCAACATAAATAGAATCATTTCCCCTCTGAGTTCTAGGCAATCCCATAACAAAATCCATACTGATGGAATCCCAAGGCCTAGTTAGAATAACTAGGGGTTGATATAGTCCAATATTTTGTCTTCTCCCTTTGGCATGTTGACATATCATGCATTTTACAACAAAATTCTTTACATCATGTTGCAATCCTGGCCAAAAATAAAAAGTACTCACCCAAGCAAATGTTTTATCCTATCCAAAATGTCATGATAAACCTCCGTCGTGTTTCTCTTGTATCAATTTTTCTCTCATGGAACATTTTAGAATACATAACTTACTATTTCTGAACAACAATCCTTCCTGTAACATATACTCCAACCATTAGCTTCTATTATGGGAAATTGGATTCTCACGGGCTACATATATATCCTTGAAATCCACATCTTCTTTATACATATTAATCAAACTTTCAAACCCCAAAGTACTGACTTTAAATTCTTGTAACATCAAACTTACTTTGCTTAAAGCATCAACAACTTTATTAGATTTTCCACTTGTATGCTTGACCACAAAGGTAAAGTTCATAAAAAAATTCCACCCACTTAACATGTTTCTGATTCAATTTAGGTTGACTATTTATAAACTGCAAATCATGATTGTCAGAATATAACACAAACTCTTTAGGCATCAAGTAATGTCTCAATTTCTTGAGAGCTTATACAACAACACATAACTCCTTATCATATGAGGAATACTTTTGTTTTGCCTCATTTAAATTCTCGTTGAAGTATGCTATCGGTCTCTGTTCTTGACTCAGAACAACCCCTATTGTTGTGCCACTAACATCTGTCTCTACTTGAAAAACCTTATCAAAACTCGACAAATCTAGAATAGGCTTCTCAATAACCTTCTTCTTCAACAATTTGAAATTTCTTCCCACTGCTTTTGTCCAATTGAAAGGTGGTTTACTTCCCCTGAAGGTGTCTATTATAGGTGCAAAAATTTGACTAAAACTCTTAATGAATTTTCTATAAAAACTTGTAAGTCCATGAAAACTCCTTCCCTCTTATGAACTTGTTGGAATTGGCCAACTTAAAATTGCTTGCACCTTATTTGGATCCATCTTCAACCCTTCTTTTGAAACCACGAATCCGAAATAAATTAAATCTTTCTTCAGGAAACTACACTTTTTCAGATTTATCAGCAACTTCTCCTTTTGCAAGGTTTCCAATACCATTCTAAGATGTCTCAAATATTCTTCTTTATTTTGACGGAAAATCAGAATATCATCCAAATACATTATCACAATTTTTCTAGTGTATTCCTTCAAGACCTCATTCATCAGTCTCATAAAATACTAGGTGCATTAGTAAGCCTAAATGGAATTACTAACCATTCAGACAATCCATTATTAGTCTTGAATGCAGTCTTCCATTCATCCCCTTCTCTAATCCTTATTTGATGATAACCACTTTTCAAATCTGTCTTTGAAAAATACCTTGAACCACTCAAACAATCCATCAAATCATCAATACGAGGTAAAGGAAATATGTACCTCATAGTGATCTTATTAATTTCTTTGGAGTCATTGCACATTCGCCATCCACCATCCTTCTTTGGGCTAAGCACAGTGGGCACAACACAAGGACTCAAACTTTATTTCTCCAAGCCTTTGTCTAACAGCTCCTGTACCTGCTATTTAATCTCTTCATTCTCTTGAGGAGTTAGTCTGTAGGCTTCCTGATTGGGTAAACTTGCACCAAGTATTAATTCAATATGATGGCTAATACTTTTCACAGGAGGTAAAGCATTTGGTAACTCATCCACAATAATATCAGTATATTCATCTAGCAAAATTCTAACTTCACTAGGAAAATCATCTAAATTTGTAGAAGTTAAAATTACCTTTGGTTTACCAACAATAGCAAAATGCAATTCTTCTTCTTTATTGACTTCTTGTAACAATTCTTTCCTAGTCATTGACAAAATATTCGACCCTGAACCTTCTTGAACTGATTCATCCTCCAATGGTGACAAGGTATGTATTTTTCCATCCTTTTCCAGAGAATAAGTGCTCTTTCTTCCAGCATGAAAAACTTTTGTCATATTTCCATGGCCTCCCTAAGAGTATATGGCATACATCCATAGGCATTATATCACATAATACCACATATTTATAAGTACCAATTTGAAACTCCACATTGCATTGCTCACTCACCAAGAGCCGATGCCCTTTTTACAACCATGACACTTTGTAAGGAGTTGGATGTTTCATCCTCTTCAATCCCAACTTCTCTACCATCTCAGTGGAACCAAATTATTTGTATTACCATTTTAAATGACCATCTTACAACACTTACCTTGTGACTTGCAATTAGTCCTAAACATACTCTTTCTCTGGGCTGGTTCTTGCACTTTCTTCTCCGTCTTTACTCAAGCTCTCTTAAGCATAAGAGATTCTCCTTCCTCATGAGGATTATCCTTTTCTGCTTCTTCACTAGACTCCTCACGAGCCTTAACAATGTTTGCATTCCTCTGAGCTGCAGGTTTATTCCTTGGCCACTCCCATGACATGTGTCCAATTTCTCCACATGTATAACATTTCACTTCTCCATTTTTGCCTCTCCCTCTACTATTAAACCTACCTCCCCTAAATCCTCCTCTTTGCGGTGTGTGACTACTAAATCCTTTTGCCTCATCCTTAGAGGTATGAAACTTAGCTCCACTGTTTGGAGATCCCCTGGCTGAACCTCTCCCTCGACTATTTTGGTTTTGTCTTCTTAGTAGTTTTTCTTCTACCCTAGAGGATTCCTGATAAGAATATTCAACAATTTTCATATTCAACAAGTTTATTTAATCTTGTATCTCATATCTCAAACCATTTATATGTCTAGCTACTCTTTCTACATCCCCTTGTGTCTGTCCAACTCTAATACTTACCTTAAATAACTCTTCTATATATTCTTTAACAGTCATACTCTTTTGTCTAATATTCTATAGTTGTCTAATGAGAGTCAATTGATAATCCTTAGCCATAAATTGACTTTTAATTTTATATCACATTTCATCCCAAGATTTGATTTTAGGCTTAACTCTTCTTTCTCTGTGGATCAAAAGTTCATCCCACCATATAGTTGCATGCCCTTTCAGTCTGGTCACTGCATATCTCACCTTCTTTTTATCTTCAACTTCTTCAAAGTCAAAATACCTGTTTAAAGCATTGATCCAATCCATGAGTTCTTCAACATTAAGATTACCTTCATACATAGGGACTTCAACTCTGGGTCTGTTACTAGCCTTCATTAGCATCTTCAATACTTTTACTTCTTCAGCAACCTCCTCTCGCTCGTCTTTAGAAGATTCTTCCTCATCATTGATGTCTGTATTCTCTGAATTCTTTCGCTCCATATCTTCCATCCTAGCCTAGAGTTCTCTTAATTCCCTTTGTGTATTTGTCTTTGCAGCTTGTCTTCCTCGACCACACCCTACATGAACTACATGTGCTCATGCTCACCTCAACATAACCTTTCTACATGCTCTGATATGATCTGATACTAAAAATGATGGCAAATGAAAGCTGGCAGACCTAAAATTGATCCCAATCAATAGACTTTACTAATTAATCTTTCTTCCACAAGCTTAATCCCGCAAGGTTGTTTTTGAAATTCAGGTTCCTCAACTCTCCCATCTGCAACTCTGTTCTCGCAACTGAGTCTTTTCCACAATTTCACCTTGCCTCAATTACTCTTCCACAATTTCCTTTCCATAAGGCCTTTTTTGCAAAATTGCGGATTGTGGGTTTGCAATTCTTAGCTTTCACAACCTAACGGACTTCCACAAACTTGCGGCTACAGTGGTCCTTTCCGCACTCGGATTGCGAATTGCGGAATGTGGATCCTCCACTTCTTCAAAGATGGTTTCTGCAATTTTCCTCCAACAACTTTTCTCCCGCAATTTAACTTTTTGCAGCTCTAACAAGCTTGCAACTTTGCATTGCGAAACTTATCTTCGATCGTTGATCTGAGATCAAGTGCGGATCTCACCTTGGATTTGTACATTCGTTATCTTCCATGCACCTTTCTCTTGCGGAACTTGTCCACAACCGTCGATCTACTGAAATTCACATATTTTCAACTCAGACTATAACCGTCGAGTCGATTTATGAGCGATTGATCTTTTGTGTGATTCTATACATCTCCACCTTCGAGAATTCTTCAAACAATTCTAACAATGCTGAAGATTCATATACATAGAGAAATTCATCATGCTTAAGGTTATTGAAGGAATACAAAAATAGTCGCATATGTGCAGAGCGTATAAACTCTGTTCTTCATTAAATCAACAACTAGTTCATACATTCGCTCATATGATTACACACTTCACTCATACATACTCTTATTCTCAATTACAATTAAATAGAACCAAGACAAACCCGTAAGATCCACAACAATAGGATCTGAATCCCTAAGAAAATAAATCTACAACTAACCTATCTTCAAACAACCTCTTACAAAATTCGAGGCATCAGTGACAAATTGTCACTTATTACAAAACCCATTTCAAGAAATTAACAACTAGCCCTATCTTCTAGAAAATTTACATGGAGTAGAAAATCAGTATTTACTGCTTATTCATCAAACAAAGAATCGTGAGTAGATGCTCCTGCGTCACAATGACTGAGAGTCAGAATCTCCAAGGTACAATAAAAAACATCAAGTACTATAGATACACATAAGCATGACACCGAGGGGCTTCTAAACATTGTCGCCAATGCAACCCATAACTCAAAAGGGACATGAAACTGTATGGGTCCCAAAATAGACTCACCAATATGCTAGAGTCGGGTGACAACTGAAGTCTTCGAGCAAATAATGAAGGAACTAATACCCTATATGAATCTCAACGGTGCGATGATGGAGTTGAAGTTGAGCATGTTAGACACAACCAACCCAAAAGGCACTAAGGACTCCTTTCAAGTGGTATAAGGAACTCATCAATGAGGTGGATGAAACCATGGTATAGGGACCTCTAGGTCTATCCTCTAGAATAAATGTGTTGACGTCGATAGAGGGATACCTACAACTACTAAGGCAATGAGGTTTCCTTGATAGAAGCATGAGGGGGACAACCAGAGATATGGAAACATAAGGGGACTGAGACACTGACTGAGGAATAGGGGAAGGGGAGTATGGGGGACTCAAACTTCCTTTATTCAGAGTATGACATTAGGGATGACCTGGCAACAAATGATACTGACTCATGGGGATGGAATCATAGCTATGGAACCAAGGAGATGACTACAATGGGAAATACTTGGGGAAGTAACTAGACAAGTGATATCCATGGGATCCAAGGGAGACTTAATGCAGAGTACTTTGAACAAAGGTGACCCAAAGGGGGAACATTGTCATAATGGGAGACCATATGCAATATATGTGGGCACCAAAAGGCACCATTTGGGCTGTCTTCATAGTTTTAGGATCTTGAATAAGGGATAGAAGTATGCTCAATATGATACTATCTCATGGATTTTTGTCGAGCCCAAGATGGTAAATTCTTGATGGTGTATTCATATTTAGAGAGTTTGAAAACATGAAGAAGACTCCAAGGGGTCTCCTTTTCGTACAATAGTCTCCTAAGTCTGAAAAAAAGGATAAAAGTGTACAAAGGAGAGCTCTCCTAGCCAAAAGGGGCAGAGAGACTTCTTTTCCGTAGGTAGTCCAACCAGGACGAAGGAAGGTATTTTTCATGTCATCCCAAGATCTAATACTGCATTCCTCTAGTCTCATAAACCATCTTAAAGAAGCATATTTTATAGTTGCAAGAAATAATTTAAGATTTTGAGCATCATTAACGTAATTATAACTACGACACAAAATATAAAACTCAAAGAGAAAGGAATCAAGGTCCTCAGTAACTATACCATGGAAGTGTGGAAAAACCGAGGGTGTAATGTTTTACATGGCTACATTATGTGTTAAGTCTGAAATTGGAATTCCAAAATTTACCTCTTCACTCCCACTTGTGGTTTATGCTCGTTCATCTTCCTCTGCCATACCTCTAAAAAATGCTAAAATTGAGTTTTGAAAGTGATTCCAAGTTGGACTATGATGGTTCAATCAATGGATTCTCTTCATCTTGTACTTTTGGAACCTTAATTTCTTCTTCAATTGTAGAAGTAGGGATTGGTTCTAAAATTATGCTACCGCTTGATCTTCTGTCTCTAAATCATCTTACTGAAGGAGTTCTACATGTATGTTTTTCTCTTGATATTTTCTAGCCAATAGTTTAGTATATATGTTTTTTCTTATATAGAATGTAGTTGGATCTTTAGAATCTACTTTTTTGGTTTCACAAAACATACCTTTATGGTCCCTAGTTCTATTCATTCAGTATAGACATGAGCAACCTTTGTAGAAACTCACTAAAGTGAATGTGGCGAGTTGTTATGCCACAAAGATTCTACAGTGAGTTCATCTTTGTGTCTTATTGTTTCCACTCCTCTTTGTAAAAAAATGCATGCAATGATATAATTGAACACATCAAAAAATAGTTTCTATTCTATGCAACTAAGAACCATAAATTAACCAATTACCCTTTAACATTTTCTCGACAATGACACCAAAAATATCAATCAATTTATATGTTTGATTAATAAACCTTGTTACATTTACTTTTATCAATATGGGGGAAAATCTTGTGAAATGTTAACACTATATGCGCAAGGTGACTGATTATTTCCTAGTTCTTTGAATTCAGAAAGAAAACTTAATCCTCATTCAAACTCAAAAGATACTATCTCAAACTTCAATATGAAAATAGAAACACCTATATCCTCATGAATACTTAATAAACTCTGCCTCAAGGCCTTGTTCACATATTAATAATGATAAATGATGTTCTGGTGACAGGTTCTTATATCATGACATAGTAATCTATGTTCATTCTATTACTTTGAAAAGAGACTTATATTCATATCATTCAATCAAAAAATGAGTTTATTGCCTTCACAAGCAATTAAAGGAAATAAAAGCATTCAAATATAGGATCACAAAATCATATTCAACCGCTCAATCATCCATTACAATCACAAGTACTTAGGGCACTTATTCTAGTCTTTCATTTTGTTTCTTTAATCCAATATGTTGTGATTTATTCAACAAAGAGTAATCCTAAGCAATCATGTAGTTGTCACTACAGTAGGCATTCATAAACATATAACTGAAATTGATTTTGAGNTATATATATATATATATATATATATATATATATATATATATATATATATATATAAGACTTGAAAGTATATACACAAAGAAGAGTTCTAAGCATGTAAAAAAATAGTAATAAAACACACACATAGGAAATGTTGTGACTTGTTGTAGATAGAGCAATTAGACGCGGAACTTAGAACATAACACAACAAAAGATTATAACATATCCTATGAAATGAAGCAACTCTCACAAGCTTGAGGAACCCTCTCAACTGGATGGCGCTGCTAAGAAAAATTATAGAGATGAAGTGAAATCGCACACACCTTCAAACAATATCACATTGATCTTATATTAAATAGGTTTTAAATCACAAATATACGAATCTAAGTCTCAAAATAGAACAATCATTCGTATTAGCTACCAACATCATTTGATTACATGCATATTGTAGGCAGAAGTTGTCATTGATGTTAACAGTATGAAGACATTGCTAAAGTCATTAATGTCAAAGGATCAATGATGATGTGAAAATGAAAGGCTTGAGGCAATGATAATGATAGGATTGTGGTTCAGTACCAAGTCTTGTTTCAATGCTAGTTCTAGTAATAGTCTCCATACGAATTCTAGCGTCAATTTTTGTACCAGTTTCGATACAAGGAAAATGGCAAGCATGCCAAACTAATGAAATGATAGGGTTGGAGGTATGGGTTTTGAATATGGGATGGTCACAAATGTCCCGTATATGTGGTCATTTGTTGAAGCAAGTACATAAACTCACATTTAAAGATTCAAGTTGTTTGTGTGCCCATGGTTTGATCAAAGTGTTGGTCGATATGATGGAGAAATAAATCACTGGAGTGGAAGATAGTGACAAAGCGTGAAAACTATAGAACATATAACTCATGTTAAATATTATCTTTCCAAGGAATATTTTCATTGAGAATAAAAATCGTTGAAGATGTAAGCAAGTTGATGGATTGGTTCATGAAATTGAGTGGTGTTCTGAGTACAACTCGATTGTACCACACGATTAACCCATACATAGAATAAATTTGATTTTATAGTTAAGAGAAGCGTTGTTGGTATAATGAAATTCATAGATGAGAACAATGGCTTAAAATTAGACATGATCAAATGATTGAGGGAAAATACATGTTGAAATTAAGAGAGTCGTCCTAGACAACTTGATTCTCTAAAACTAAAAAATCATAAGTGTAATGTCGACCACACTTTTGTTTGATGCATGCACGGGTATAAATAAAAGGGAGTGTGACTCATTTAAGTGGGAAAGGAAAGGATCGTGAGATGAGAAAAGGAGAAAGGGAACAAACCTTAATGATGAAGAACAAAAACAAAAACTAAAGATGAATAGCACTAATCAAGGGTGACCTGTTTGAATATATGGGATATATCTATGCTAGGTCAAAGTTCTCTTATATTGATTGAATTTATTGTTGGGTTTATTTCTATCTATCTTACTTGTAGATCTGAAGTAGAAGAAGAATTCATATTTTAGGCCCACACCATGGGATGAAGAATGAATTTACTTGTACATTGAGTTTGAACAAATCGTAAGTATGAGGGTTTTGGCCTAGAGGATAAGGTGCATAAATGAAAGCTTAAAATATATAAAACAATAGAGGAGATTGAATATACCAATATATTAATCTAAAACAAATATGTAAGCATAACATAGGTTAGAGTAGTACAAAATCAGAAGCAGGTGATTATATTAGAAGTGACAAGAGGATATATAACTATTAGTGGGAAACCATTGATCGTGGGTAGAGAATTATCAGTAGGAAACCATTGATCATGGGTAGATTCTTATAAGTGGGAAACCATTGATTGTGGGAAGAGAATAAGCAGTATTGGGAAACCATTTCTCATGCATAGAGAAGAATAGCAGTAGGAAACCATTACTCTTGGGCAGAAAATAAGTAGTGGGAATCCATTTCTCATGGACAAAACATAAGCATTGTGAAAACATTGCTCCTAGGGAGAATATAAGCAGTGGGAAACCATTGCTCATGGGTATAAGATAAACAGTGTGCAACCACTGCATTTGGGAAGAGAAATAATAGTAGGAAACCATTGTTTGAGGGAAAAAGATAATATGTGTTTATCACTAACAAAGGGAAGAAGATAACCAAGTTTTATACCAATAAAAAAGATCAACCAGAAGGAAAAGGATGACCATCATGTGAATGTAATCTACTGTATTTGAGTTTACCAATATACATTACTAAATTTCAATATACATCATGTGTACTACTTGTGTACTTGTTGATGAGTTCTTATTAAATGTTTATTGATGAATAATAATGTATGAATGTGTTTGAAGAAGTTTCAATTGAAAAAGTAGTGAAAGAATACAACACTAATTCACCCCCCCTCTATACCTAGTGTGTTCAACAGATATATATACCAGGGATTTGTATTAGGAACCATAACCAACGTCCATGTCTCAAAGTCAACAAGACTCAAAAATAGCAAACGAAAGTTGCAACATAAAATTAATTAGCAAATGACATCTAGATCAGATCTCATAATGTTATCATGACATGAAATGCATGTGAATATTCTTCTTGTTATTGCAAACGCATGTTCCTGTCGGCGGCCTCCATGTAGAGTCTGGAAGCTTGACCATGTGCCCACGCTTGCTCCATCAACTTTGGGATCAATTAAACAAACATGAAACCATATTAGGGACGCTCTAGACAAAACCCAAGTCATAGAATTCTTCTTGAACAACTACAACCAATTGAACCATGGATTTGGGTTATGAGAACAAGTTCCTGTAATCACATGTATAGTTCAATTCTAGTAATCAATTACAGGAACTGATTCTTGTAATCATCCTTGTAATAATTAGAAAGTCATAAGTAAATGACTTTTAACCATGTTTAGTCTATTGAAAACTAGGAAACAAAGAATGGATAACTCATTTATCTTATATGTGCTCTTTGGAGTACAAATATTCATGGATTAGACAAGAAAAAGGAATGTCTAGGGAAGGGTTGGAGAAAAATAGGCTTGGGAATTGGATTCGAAATAAGCAAGGTTGGAGAAAAATAAGCTTAGGAATTGGGTTCAAAAGCATAAAAAATTGGGGCATGGCCATCGTTACATAGGGTAGGCAATGTCCTAGACTCCAAAATGGAAGGAATATCTAAGCACGCTAGAAGGCACAAACATTGTAAGGGAAATAAACACATATAATACAATAGAGCAGGCTATACGATGGAGGGTTTTTCTTTTCCCCTTCAAAAAAAAATTAGTAGAGGCTAAAAACACCCAAAACTCCCTTACGACTACTTGCACTGACTTTGTGAAATACACAAAGAGTAGAATTAAAGTCATATGGACAACTCGGTTAATCAAAATATGATTTCAATTAGTGAGCCTTATAATTATTGAGAAGATACTCATTTTAAAACATAGTAGATTACATATTGAGCATTTCAAATGGTCCCATCTCTAAAGTGAATGGTGGAGCCTATAATTTCACACAAAACTAACCCATGAAACTAGAGCATCCCTTGCACAAGCTAGTGTATATGACTAAGATAGAATGGGCATGACAGATGACGGGAAGGCGTAAGGTTGCATTCAAGGGCTAATGATCTGGCCTCATAAGATTTTCCATTGGATTTCAAGTTTTCTTTCAAAACAAAATTCAACTGCTACCAAACACAAGTTTAAATCCCTAGAGCAAGGCATTAAAGAATTTGATTTTGACTTTAAAAAATTATGGTTGATTATTGACAATGGAGTATTGACTCTAAAGTCATTATGTCCCTACACATATATTTGTTTGAAATTCGTATCCATATGTGGACTTTGACTCATACTTGGAATCCATGAGCTAATGCACATACTTTTTGTTGTTTCACATTTGTTATGGACATAATGAAAAATGTATATATATGTTTGGTAATGAGCCAAGCATTTTATGACAAACATGACTTCTCTAAATATCTAGTCTATGCAACATTATTAAGAAACAACTTGAAGATATGAAGATTATTTAGATGTTTTGATGGTCAGTACTATCTATAGTTATCAAATAACAGTGCATTGTACTTATCAAATATCAATGCATTGTAATTCGTGTTTAAGGTCATTTAAATGTCAAATGTCGCTAAAAACACTTGAGAGCCCTAAGTAAACAAAATGCTTTGACCATCTTGTATATTTCATCAAAAGGAGATGAAGGTGAACTTTGAGAGCGAGAATTGTAGGTAAGGAGCAAGTACTTCTAGGTTTCTAGTCATGTTTTCCCTTCATACATAGTCTCCCAATGGACTAACAATGTGGTGATGGCATGTAAAGCGACTTCTTGGTCCATCCACCAGGGTGAAAGCATAACATATTTTTGTCGAAGGTATGTTCTTTTTTTTGCACGTCAATTTTTCTTTACTATATATTTTAAGACTGATGTCTTTATGCATGCAGGTTACCTCAACATAATATGAGCATGAAGTATTCACATTGTATGGGTTTCACCTAAAACATTAAGAAAAACATAAGTTCCCAAAAACCTCATGTCCTCGGGGGTCCAAAACTAGTCGTGGTTATTTGTATCAATGACTGTCAATCTTCTTGATTCTTAAAAAAATATTTTTTTGGCATACCTGTGTCCTTTACTTGAAATTTTAAATCATTTAGTGACTTTGTGTTTTTTTACATTCAACTATTCACAAATTGTAAATATTCTGGACTGTACACATTCTTTTATTTTACATGTACATTTTCTTAATGAAATTTCATATTATAGGCATTTATCTTTCGAGTTAATTTTCGTAAAAGTTAACAAGTTGCTAGCGTCAATTTTTTGTGCTCTACAACATGAAGCAAATTGTTAAACTAAAATTTTCATTTTATAAAAACACTCACGACTATCAGATTAACACCCCACATAACAGTTTTATAATCACATGCATGACATATAATGAAATCTTTACATTCTACAATGCTATTTTTTTACACTTATCGTACATACATTATCACACATCTTAAGTAGCTATCTAATATAATGTATACATGATATATTTTTGCCTCTGTCAACTAATGCCTTTAATTTGATTCATTAGTAGATCATTTGATTTTTTACAGAACTATTTCATAATTTTGTTTAGTTGATTTTTGTCTATATTTTGCAACTAACATTTTAAGTCAATCATTTCCATTTCTAAAATTTATTTTCTTCTTAATTTTGTATATATTTTTATAACTAATGCTTTAAATTCTTTAGTTTTTAACGCATTTAATTTCGTCAACTTAATAGTACTTTTCAATTCATTAATGTATATAATCCCATTGACTAACACTTTTGATTTAGTTTTGCTCTAAGGGCTTTAAACACCACCCACGTTTCCATCCCCATCTTCCCCTTAGCCAACTCTCTAAGGGTGTTCTTTCAATGTTATTGTTGATGTCAATTTGAGCATCAACAAATTCTACCTAGATTTCCATCCAAAATCCTTACTTGATGTATTGTACCATTAGAATTATATCTTGCTTTTCTAAGTAATTATTTTTGCCGAGACTTCTTGATGAGATTCTTACATGTTGTTTGTTCTGGGAAATGTTATCTCTTGAGATGTTCTTGGTTGTTCAAGGAACTATGCCAAGGCACCATAAAATTAAACTTTGATTTGGATTTTATAGATATTTTATTTTAAGGAACTAGATTTTTAGGATCTCTCTCAATTTTCTCATTTACATAGGATAGTTAGACGGGGTGATTATAAGGCTTTCGACCCAAGAGGCACTTTCCCATTTGAATTCAAGATATCTTGATTTAAGAGGGTGAATGGAACAAAATTTATAAGGAAACAAAGTGGAAGATACATGGTATTCAGGAGAAGAAACCTTGCAATCTCTTATGAAGAGGAAAACGTACCGAGCATTTGAATTCAACAATTAACAAAAGTAAATATAACTTTTATAAAGAATATGGAAAAATAAAGCTAGAATCCTAACATATTAGAGAGTACTTGAATACTTCAAGAACCATTCAATACATTAAACATTATTAATAACAAAAATTAATCATGAAAATGAAATCAATGCCATTTAAAATACTCCTCACAGATATACTATGAACATGATGGTATAACTTGCTACATGAGGATTTTATTAATGAAAGTAACATATTACATTGTCTAAATTATATGTGGCATTACAAAGAAGAAAATAACACGAGGATTTTATTAATGAAAGTAACATATTACATTGTCTAAATTATATGTGGCATTACAAAGAAGAAAATAACACATGAGGATTTCACTAGCTGATAGAAAATGGAAGGCTAAATCTCTTGGAATCTGCAGTCTTTCTCATAATCAACCTTGTGTTTTGGAAAATATCCTATAATATTTCATATATGAGATTTGTCTCCACTTTTTCCCAAAAATTAATGACCCTTTGTAAATGGATCACACTTCTCTTCTATACCTTATCCTTTCTTCAAAACCATTTCTTGATACTTTTTCTTGAATCTTGAAAATTTTACCATGGTAAATGCTCAACCACTTGAGTTAACCATGTTGAGCTAGATGAGAAGAAGTTGCCCTTGGTGCTCCTTGAACTAGTTGTGATGGTGGATGTAATATTGCATAATTTTCAATATCTTTCCATGCTTTTCCCATAAGGTAACTATGGATTCTCATGCATTCTCCATAGGTGAAGCTTGAAATATTGTAACATGTATAACTAGTTCCATTACATCTAGCCTTGAGGATATTACATAGAGTAGACTACCAATCATTGTCTTATATAGTATTTGATCCACTTCTTTAGTTTCATCCTCTTTACTCAACTTGCAACCAATAATCACAAGAGTACTTATAGGTTTGCAATACTACATTTTGAACTTCTTCAACATTTTTGGTTTGGGAAATGAAAATAGTGTCATCTAGTTGAAATATCTGGAGTCTTATGAAGAAATTCAACCTTCCAAGCATAGACATTTCAAATTCCTTCTAAATTTCCTTGGAATTTTTTTTGTTTGATCTATCATCATCACTTCAAAAGATGATGCCATCAACATACACTTCAATGATAAGCATGATTCCATTTATAACTTTTATGTAGAGATTATTGTCTACACTTCCCTTCTTGAATCCTTGTTGCTGAAAATACTTGTCTAGACTTGAGTACCAAGCTCTAGGAGCTTTATTTAGTCCATATAGGGCTTTCTTCAATCTACATACATAGTCTTTACTTTCTAACAGTAGGAACCCTTCTGGTTGTTTTTGTAAACTTCCTCTTCTAATTCTCCATTTAGAAAGGTTGATTTTACATACATTTGATATACCTTGGTATTCTTGGAGCATGCATAATCCAAGAACATATAATTGATTTTATTCTAGATACATGAGAAAAGTTTTATTCAAAGTCTATTCCTTCAACCTAAGCATACCCTTTGCACTCCCATCTTGCTTTGTTTCTGATTACTTGCCCATTTTCATTCAGTTTGTTTCTAAAGATCCATTTCGTGTCAATTACATTTTTTTGGGTCTTGGGACAAGTTACCATGTCTTATTTTTCTCAATTTGATTTAGTTCTTCTTCCATGGATTTGATCCAATCCTCATCAGTTCTAGACTCCTCAAAGTTACTTGCTTCTACTAAAGACAATAATGAGAGATGTGTTTGTATTCTTTGTCTAGTTTCTACTCCTGCACTTTTGTCACCAATGATTTGTTGTGGTGGATGATTTTTTGATACCAAGGTTTAGAATATATATGCTTATACTATTTGTCATCTTCTTCAATTCTTTATTTTTGTTGCACTTCTAGCTACCTCTCTTCTTTCTATTATTCTTATTCTACTACTTGTTGTGGTTCTTCCTCTTCTACATGTTGTGGTTCTTCCTCTTCCTTTCATCAAATATATTTGAATCTTCACTTTCCTCCTTAATGTTTAGTAGAATTGTTTCATCAATTTTTACATTGATGCTTTCTACTACCTTATTGAGGCTCAGATTATAACATTTGTATGCTTTGCTTTTGCATGAGTATCCAACAAGTATACCTTCATAAAGTGCTTGACATTTGTTGGTCTTCCTTTCCATAGTTTGTAAGGGGTATTTTCACTAATACTCCTAAGCAATCCTCTGTTTAGAATACGAACAATTGTGTGTAATGTGTGAGCCCAAAAGATGTCTCTTAACTTGGATTCATTTAACATGGCTATAGTCATCTCTTGCACTAATTCAACAACTCGATTTTGCTAAGGTGTTCTAGCTGCTAAGAATTAGATCCTTTATTCCACGCTCTTCTCAGAATTCATTAAATTTATTTGAGGTAAAAACCCCTCCATTATCTGATCCCAAGCACTTTATTTTTAAATTAATTTCATTTTCAACCAATTCCTCGAATGCCTTAAACATATCAAAAGCCTTCGACTTCTTCTTAAGAAAGGAAACTATAGTCATCCTAGTATATTCATCAATAAGCAACATGAAGTATTTTTCACCTTCCAATCCTTTTATTCTTATTGGACCACATAAATTAGTATGCACAAATTCCCACGGTTTTGATGTAGAATCTTCCTTTGTTTTGAAATCAGCTTTTATCTGTTTTTTGTGATGGCAATGTCTGCAAATGGTATTTGATGGCTTTGTAATTTCAGACATTTCTCTTACAACATGTGTTTTGTTAATTTTGACAATATTGTCAAATGTATTTGGCACATTCTTTTATGCCACAACCAACTTAGGTATGTTGGAATTTGTGCAACTTCAGAAGCTATTCTTATTGTACTTGTATTGTCCTCCTTCGGGAGTTGAACTTGTAATTCATCATACAAACCCTAGAAAGAACAATGTAAACCTTGGGGTGGAAAGGAAACAATAGCAGAAATAAAGTAAAATTATAAAATATAAATTTATATTGATCCCCCATGAGAAGTCGATCCAAGTTAAATTCCTAGTGGAAAAACAGTATAAATAGGAGGCACCCTCCTCATTATTCAACATAGCTGCACAAGTGAAGTTCACAATTTCTGGGATAAAGAAGTTTGCACCTATTGGAAGAGAAGACTGTTTTGGGGGTTTCTATCTCTAGAAGACACTTCCATCTTTTCTCTTTCTTCATTATACACTGATCTCAGAATTATTATCTCTAGACGAAGGTTGTGGGGTTTTCTCCCATTTGGGTTTCCCAGGATAAAAATACTTGTGTTATTGTTATGTGCTTTGTATATATTCTAGTGATCCTATTGATAAATACAATTAAGATATACTATTGTAGTCTTATGAAAATCTAACATGGTATCAAAGCAGTGCTAGAAGAAGCTATTACCGAAAACCTGTCAAAACTAGGGTTTCATCTTTCAAAGGCTTCACTCAACTTTTTGGCAGGAAAAGAGCCTTGGGAATTTCTCTCTAAGTAGGGCACATATTTTGGTGAAGGAAGAATTCAATTCTGAGAATTTCTTGATTTTGACCTAATTCTACAGCTGCAACAGAAATTAGGGTTTCCAATTTTGACCTACTTCCTCCACAGTTTTGGCTTGAATATACCTCTTCTCAGCTCGCCTTTCTAAGACGCATTCACCTGTGGAGTCAGTTTTCCAAAACTTCAACTTTCAGTTTTGACCTAGTCTCTACTAGGGTTTCAGATCCGGATCTGTAGTCAAGATGATCAGTATGAATGTTGAAGATCGTATGGAAGGGGTTTCCAACTTCATCCCCTAGAAGTCTAGGTTTATTCTTATACTAGAAGAAAATGATCCATTACAGTTTGTAAATGCAAAGGTCCCATAAGCAAAAGCTGAAGAAGACAAACCTTCCTGGAGGAAGAATGACGCCAAAACAAGAAGAATTTTAGTGGACAAAGTTAGAGATCACTTGGTTCCTCAGATCTCAGAAAAGACAACAGTGAGGACGATGTTCAAAACCTTGAAGAATCTATTTGAACACAGTAGCATCAATGTGACTCCACATATAGGAATAAACCGTCGAATATGAAGATGATGAAGTTTGAAAATATTGCCTGAAATTTCATGAGGATCATTGAGCTCTGGGACAAGATAAAGTCGAGTGGAGACAATCTTGTAATGACCACCCTAAATGGTCTCCCACCATCTTGGGATTCTTTTATCCAAACTATAAGTGGTCGAACCAAGTTGCCCAAATTTTATAAGCTATGGGCAGAATGCACTTAGGAAGAAACAAGAACTGTAGCACGCCAAAGACTTCATGGCACTCAACCTAAGGAAAATCAAGCGTTCGTATATCATTCCAAGAAAGGCAAGGGAAGGGGAAGGAATCCATACATTCACAAGCATCAAGATAAGAGATCAAGTCCTCCCCCATATCAAAAGAAACAAAAGAAGGATCTATCTCAGATACAATGCTATAGGTGAAAGAAATACAGTCATAATGCTAGTAGTTGTCAAAGTTCTCACAAAAGGAAGCATGAAGCTTCAACTGTTGATGTAGAAGAAGATCATCATCACAAGAAATAGAAGATTGAAGACCTTAATAATTATTCTTCATACTAGCCCTATCAGGTATTGTTCCCACCACTAGTGATACTTGGATCATAGATAATGGTGCTTCTAGACACATGACATGATATCAAGAAAACCTCTCGGAAGTAGATGAGAAAGATTCTCATCTCTATGTTGTACTTGGAGATGGTTCCAACTACATTGTGAAGGGATTTGGGGCTATCGCCCTTCATCTAGAGTCCAATGACACTCTACACTTAAGTGATGTGCTCTATGTACTTGATATGGAAAGAAATTGTGTTTCCATATTAGCCTTAGAAGACAGGATATAAAGTAGCATTTTTAGATGGAAAAGTACTTGCTTGGCATAAGAAATCAAGCATGGATATAGCCAAAATAATTAGCATGAGAGAGGAGAGCTTGTATCAACTGAAAAATCTACCAGTCCAATCCCTAGTCCATGACTTTGCATGTTAGTAGGATCCAGAATCTATATCCTAGGATCTAGACAGATTGAAGTTAGCAGGGATGTGACCTTTGAAAAATAAATGGTTGTCAGGAAATGCATAAGATCATACATGGATATCAATGATGAGGAAATGGAGAGAAGATCATCTCCCCCTCTAGTTCAAAATAAATTAGCAAAGAAAGATGAACCCATCAATCCCATTGATCCAGTCGCGATAGTTGATATTCCCAAAGATGTGGCAGTAAGCCTGAAAATACCTAGATGGGCACAACAAACCTGACAATATGATGAGGGGCATGAAGCCCCACATGGTACTTCCCAAGAAAGTAAAATACGTCAGAGGTTCTCCAGTTATGTAGCATTGACGAGTCACATCATTGACTCAGAACCCACCACTTATGAAGAAGCATCCATACACCAAGTTTGGGAGGATGCCATGGTGGAAGAATATCAATCCATCGTGAAAAATGATGTGTGGGAGATTGTACCAAGACCTAAGGGGAAGTCAGTTGTAAATTTCAGATGGATATATAAAATCAAACATGGATAAGATGGGAGTATTGAAAAATACAAGGCTAGATTTTTTTCCAGAGGGTACTCTTAGAAAGACGAAGTCAATTATGATGAAACATTTTCTCCCATGGCTCGATATACTTCCATCAGATCGATCATTGCTATTGCTTTAGATATGGGATGGAAGTTGCATCAGATGGATGTTAAGACAACATTTCTCAATGATATTATTGATGAAGAAGTATATATTGAACAACCATAAGGGTTTGTTGTCCATGGATAGTAGTATCACATATACAAGTTGAAAAAGGATTTATATGGACTCAAGCAAGCACCCTATGCTTGGTATGGACGAATAAATTGATTCTTGGTGAGTCTAGGATTCACCAAGAGTGATGCAGAACCCAACCTTTACTACAAGGTCCTGAATAATGAGCCACTGATTTTGGTACTCCATGTTGATGACTTATTTCTCACCATAAATGAGAAACTTATCATATGGTGTAATAAGAAACTCGCCTCTGAGTTTGAAACGAAGGATATTGGATTAATGCATTACTTCTTGGGATTAGAAGTATGGCATATGCATAAAGAGATTTTCCTAGGTCAAGGAAAATACACCATAGATATACTGAATAGATTCAAAATGTTGGACTGCAAGTCCATAGCTACTCTGATGGATGCAAACTTGAAGAAGCTAAGGGATTCTACTTTAGATTCAAATTTGATTGATCCCACCATGTATTTCTAGTTGATTGGGTCCTTGATGTATCTGGTGAACAATGGACCAGATATATGTTTTGTTGTGAATCCTCTTAGTCAGTTCATGTGCGAACTGATTGAGAGTACTTCAGGATGTTATTTTGGTTTGGGTTCTGTAGTAATTTCCTGGTGCAGTAGGAAGCATAACTCAAAATCTCTTAGTACTGCAGAGGCCGAGTATATGGTTGTTAGTTCAGCAGCCCGAGAAGCAGTTTGGCTAGATTTCAGAGCCAATCGTGATTCAATGTGATAACCAGAGTTGTGTGCAGATGTGAGTGAACCTAGTTTTTCATGACAAGTCGAAGCACGTAGAAATTCGGTATCACTTCATATGTGATATGGTGCAGAAAGGTGCGGTCGAGGTATAGTATATTTCGACAGATGACCAGACTGTAGATGTTTTCACCAAGCCAATTGAGAGGGAGAGATGACTGGGAGACATTTACCATACTTTTTCCCAGGTACCTCTACTCGTCCAGGTTCTCATCCAGGTATGGGATAAATCCCATCGGTAGATGAGACGGAAAGGAAGTAGATGGTCAATTTCACATAAGTGCCTTTTCTCATCAAGGTGCTCAACCAGGTATGGAAGAAATCCCATCGATAAATGAGTTGGACAAGTAGCAGATCGTCGTGTGATTGCATAGTTACCTCTACTTGTTGAGGTTCTTAGCCATGTATGGGAGTACCCCATCGACAGATGAGACAAACAGGTAGTATATGGCAGTGCACATGTGCTGATACATGATCTCTAGCTAGGCATGGAAGTATTCCATCGGTTGTAGAGACGGATAGGAAGCAGAATATTTTCTCTCAGACATCTGGATAAAACAAAATTTTAATGACACTTCTTAAAGACAACCTTTAGTATGTTTATAGATGATGGAGACAGTATAGATGTACAGATGAAACCTAGATGATTGTGATGCTGATGAAGACCAAAAAATACCTTCCTTGTTGAGAGGGAGTGTTGGAATTTGTGCAACTTCAGAAGCTATTCTTATTGTAATTGTATTGTCCTCCTTTGGGAGTTGAACTTGTTGTAATTCATCATACAAACCCTAGAAATAACAATGTAAACCTTGGGGTGAAAAGACAACAATAAAAGAAATAAAGTAAAATTATAAAATATAAATTTATATTGTTCCCCCAAGAGAAGTCGACCCCAGTTAAATTCCTAGTGAAAAAACAATATAAATAGGAGGCGCGCCTCCTCATTATTCTGGAAGAAATAAATAGGAGGCGCTGCACAAGTGAAGTTCTCATTTTCTGGAAGAAATAAGTTCACACCTATTGGAGGAGAAGATTTTTTGGGGGGTTTATATCCCTGGAAGACACTTCCATCTTTTCTCTTTCTTCATTGTACACTGATATCATAATTATTATCTCTAGACGAAGGTTGTTGGGTTTTCTCCCATTTGGGTTTCTCGGGATAAAAATACTTGTGTTATTGTTATGTGCTTTGTCTATCTTCTAGTGATCCTATTGATAAATGCAATTAATATCTACTGCTATAATATTATGCAAAACTAATATGCAAATCTAACAAGGTCTTCCCTTCCCATGCAACATTTTCCTATTATGATTTCATTCATGAAATATATGTTGTTTTGAGTTCTAGTTGTTGTTGCTACTAATGTGCCCATTCCTTCTCTCCTTATTTCACATTTCTTTGAATTGAAAGGAACAATGTGCTAAGGATCACACATTTGGCTTACACTTAGCAAATTGTGCTTCATATCTTCAACAAGAAGAGCATTTTTTGTCATAACTTCTTTACTTTCAAGACTGAATCTGCCTTTTCCTGTCATTTTGGTTGAGTTATCATTAACCAAATAAACAGAGCCTTCCTTTTCTATCTTCAGTGTTACAATTATGTTTTTGTCTCCTGTCATATGCTTTGAGAAACCACTAACAATGTACCATTTATACTTTTTATTTTGAGCTAGTAGGGGAAAGCCAAATTCTTCAATTTTAAGTTGGTCTTGCTTATTTTTCCAAATTTTATGTTATTCTTTTGAATGACTTATAAGAACTTGTTTTGTTTCCTTTTGTAAAGGAAATGCCAATTTGCTTCTTAAATTTTTGAAAATGTGCTCAAAATTATTTCCCAAAGAAGAGAAAGGTTATCATTTCTATCATGGATTTCTTGAGATTTTCTAGTAGTTCTTTAGGTTTTAATAACTACTTTTGTTCCTTGTATTTTCACCTCTTTTATAGGCTCTATGATCTATATTCTTATGTTTGAAATTGTTGCAAGAATAACACATGCCAAGAAAAATATTTTGGTACTTGAGTGTGGATAGTATTCTTTCCGACGTATTCCTGTTGAAATCATGTCTTTGTTGAATATGGCTATTGAAAGTCGTCTCTTTGGGGTTTGCAATCTTTCCTTTTAATGGGACCCTTGAGAATGTTTGCATAGCTTCTTTGTTTTTCTTCATTATCTTCCATCATATAATGTGAACCTTTATTAATTTCATTTGGTCTATATCTAGGTCCAACTTTATCATGCAATGGTTTTTGGTTGTTGATGATTTCATTCGATATTTTGGTGTTGTCAAAATTTTGTTGAATGAACTTTTTCTGTAGTTCCTTTCTTAGAGAGACTATTTCAGCTTCCAAATTTTCTTTTACTTTCTCCTTTTATTCTAGTTGTTTTGTTAGTGGTTCTTTAATAATTTCGGCTTCTTCTAATTGTACCTTTGGATTTGTGATAGTTTTCTCAACTTCTTCATATTTCCTGCTAGAAATTTGAAAGCTTTCTTATTTTTCTTAGATCACTTTGAACACTAATTAATTTTTCCTCTAGCTCCATTTCTCCTTTTGGTTCAATTTATTCTTCATTGTTTTTATGGTTATCTTCTAATGCCAATAAAATTACCTTTTTTTTTCTAGTGAGTCATTATTGTTATCATCATCTTTATCAAATGATCTATCGTCTTCTTTTAAATAGACTATTTTCTTTTTGAAAATTTTCCTTTTGTTTCTTTTCTAATATTTCTTTCCTTTTTATGTATTTCTTCTTCATAACTATCCGAACCATTTTCATTCGGACATTTAGAAGCAAAATGACCTATTTTACCACATTCAAAAAATTTATTAAGGGATCTTACCTTTATATTTGCAAGATCCCCTCTTTAAATTTCTCACAAGCTTGACTTATTCTTCATCATCTGAAACATCACCATGGATGGAGCATGATTTTGATTGGTACTAGTTCCTTCTTGTCTTCTTGGAAACCTTTAAAGCATCCACTATTTTGGATGGGATTTCCTGTTCTATCCTCATTCCATAAGCTATGATAATTCCATGAAATGAATCCATTGTTACGTTATCCAAAACCTTTGTATATTCTAGGACTAAGACTTTGGAATTAAAATTCATAGACAAAGTTCTTAATAAATTTTGTACCATTGTTGCTTCTATAACTTCTTCTCCAAGCCCCTAAGGTTGTTGACTATTTCATCTACCTGAAGAAAATAGGTTACAATATTTTCAGCTTCCTTCATTTCGAGACTCTCAAATTGTCCTCTACGAGTTCGTAGCTTTTCCTTCTTTACTGTGTCATCCCCTTCATGATTTTTCTTGAATTTGTCCCACATCTCTTTTGTTGATTTACACTGCATCACTTTGGAAAACTATGAATCGATTAGACCACACAAAATTCATTTCTATATTTTACACTGCATTCATAAAATATTTTTATCGGATGCATCTGTTGGTGGATTTTTTGGTTCTTTATAACCATTCTCAATTGTCGTCCAAATTTAAAGTCCAAGTGACTACAAATAAACTTCCATCTATGATCCAGAAGGAATAACTAGATCCATCAAATCATGGTGCCCTAGTTGTTGAAATACCTTCATGTTTATCCATGACTACTATAGGGATCTACCTTCCAGTTTTCAAATTGTTCCTGAAGGAACCCACTCTAATACCAATTTTCAGAATATAGAATAATACATAGAGGGGGGTGAATCAATACTATCTTAGATTTAGAGAACTTTTTAATTTTGCAACTTTAAAAGGTTGAATTGCAAACATTCATATCAACGATAATCAATATCAATGGACACTAAACATAAATTTAAAGTGTAAACCCAATTGGGAGAAAACCACTTGTAAACGTTCACTATAACAAACACCATTTTACTTACAACTTTATGAGAGACACCAATCCTTTGTGCAAACACCAACTTCCAATCTACAGGAACCAACCTATCAAATGATGAAGGCACCAACATTCTATGTAAGCACCAACTTAAAAAATTAGGCACCAACCTATTAGGATAAGGAGAACAATCATTTGTAAGCACCAACTTACAAATTAGGCACTAACCTATTAGGATGAAGAAACCAATCCTCTTATGAGCACCAACTCATAAATTAGGCTCCAACCTGTTCATGGAATGAGGACACCAATCCTCCTCAATATGTCACAATATTACCTTATATTTTGTGTTAAAACACTCCTTAAAGCCACCCCAAAAATAAGCTTGAATTCACCTTAAATTATGTGTCAATATTTCCCTTGATTTTCTGCTTAAACAGTCCTTTGAATTTTCCAAATATAGTCTCTAAACTCTACTTCGAAATATTTTCAAGTTCAACTTAAAAGAATACCTGCAGAGTATGCCAAAAATAGTCCTCCAAAGTTGTCTGTCACCCCTTATAATATGTCTTCACTTGTCTTCATTCTTCCTCAGTTTAACTATTGTTCCTTCCCATGTACCTTTACTGTTATTTCATATCATACATTCTTCCATACCTTCAATTCACAAATGAGGGTGCACTTCATGTTTATTTATATTCATTGATGTGTCAAATGTGGGGTTGACTTGTAAGTGTTCTACTCTTTTATTTTTTAGAATTTGTTTGCTTGAAAGAGGGTCGACTTACTTGTTGTAATTTTTGGATAAAAAAAAAAACCTTGCAACGTAAAAAATCAACCACGGAGAGTCAAAATTAATTTTTATGCAGGTATTTTATGTACACTTAGCTTGAAAAGAATTTTATGGTCATTTCAACATATCTTACAGGAATTTCCCATGTCTTATGGGCACGTCCCAATGTCTTGTGGGAATTTTACCCAAGTTTGCAAGCATTTCATATGGCATGGAGCCATTTCTTCAAGGCATGCATGCATTTATTGTGGCCTACATGCATTTCTCCAAAGTCTTGGAATTTCTCCAATGATTTACAGGAATAACAACATTGTCCAAACATTTTATGTGCATGCAATTTGATCCACGGTGGGAATATTTGTCTTAGTTGTTGCAGACATAATTCCTTAATTATTGTGGGCATAAACTTAGACTTGTGCAGAAATTTCTCTTAGCCCGTGCTATGATTTTTCTTAGCCTTGTGCAAGCATTTTACTTAGGCTTGTACAAACATTTTCTCAATGTCGTGTGGGCATATTCATCAAGTGGTGGGAATTCACTCTAACACTTGTTGTGAGCATTTTATGGGAGATGCGTGAATATTTTTGAAACTGAACTTGACTTGACCTCATGGCACTTCATTAACCATCTTCACACTTCATTCTTAACAATACTTTGCTTTAACATTTTACTAAGTTTGACATCATCAACCATCTCTATGGAATACACCTAGGAATTTGATATGAATGGAAACACTTTTTAACACATGGAGGCTAGCATTTCCATCTATACTTTGTAGGGAAAAGCTTCCATTTGGTGGGAACAACTAGTACATGTAAAGAATATTAATGAAAATCAGATATCATGGAGGCATTTCAAGAAGTACTCCCAGAGAAAGTACTTGTATGAGCATTATTATGACAAGAAGATGGAGGAGTTCTTTGAACTCAAGTTGGGAAGTATGAGCATGGGAGAATATGAGAAGAATTTCTTGAAAGTACTGAGATATGTGGGTTTCATAAGGGAATAGAAGGTGAAAGTACATAAATTGTTAAGTGGGTTTCCTTTCTTCTACAAAGATAAAATATAGTGTGATGAGCTGAGGACTTAAGAAGAAGTTATAAAGAAGGCTAAGCACATGTATGAATAGAACTTGGGATAAGCATATTTGTAAGGATATTGGAGATATATGAATAAGGTGCAATGTGATCAATGAAATAAAGGATTTAAGCGAAGTTTCCTCAGGAACCAATAGTCATATCAACAAAGAAATCTAGCTTAAAATGAACCTAGGAGGATAGAGTTACAAGAAATAGGAACAAGCCAATAAATTAAATGTTGGGGATGTGAAGGAGACCATTTTTTCTGAGAGTGTCCTCATTGGAAAGACAAATTGATAGTTGAACATAAAATCAAGAAAGAAAACCATGGATGATGTGGCCAAGATAATTTCTAGCATTTATGCATCCTTGGACAATAGGGATGCAACACGCCAATCCAACATGAATAGAGGTTAAAGGTAAAATTACAAATCAACCTATTTATATTTTGATTGATTAAAGAGAGAGTCACAACTACATTTCTCACAATTGAGTTGAAAGGTTTCAACTAAAAAAAAGTAACCATGATAAAGCATAGATGCCCTAGTTGGCTACCAAAATCATGAGAAATATTAGTGAGTTGGTTAAAGGTTGTCCATTGGATTATAATAGACTGAATACTATTGTTTAATTTAATATAACACCACTGGTTTCTTTTTATGTGTTGATTGGGATGGATTAGTTAGATGCACATCATGTGGTATCAATTTATTTTTTTTTAACAGAAACTATAAAGGGTTTTAATAAAACAAGCTGTGCACAGCCATTCAGTACAGATATGGCATAACAAAGTGTTCATGCAGATCAAAATTGCTGCACAAAAAGCTTATCCGAGGATTTTTCCAAAAAACTACACACAGAGTTTTTCCAAAACAGCTAATGCCACGGGAAGTGTATACCCTTATAAACTGATTACATAGTAAAAGACAGTAAAACATTTAACCACAATTAAAAGAAAACTGATTAAGGATTACCTCTAAGATTCCTGGGTTGAACTACAGACTCTTCCTCCATTGGATGCTCAGCTGCTGCAGTGGTTCCATTCACCCTGCTACCCTGGTTCATTGTAATCAGACACTGGAGATCTTCCTGAATCCTGTCAACTTTGCCCATTATCTCTCTAAGGTTGCTTTCATTGTCATTAATCCTTGCGTCGTGATTGCTGATCTGCAGAGAGGTGTAGCTCACTGTTTCCCCTATGCTCTTAACCTCCCGCGCAATTTCTTTGTTGTCCATTATTCCAATCGCTAGCATTTCATAAAGACGCCTAAGGTTCTTTTTTACATCCATTATTCCTACACTTTCACCAGCCTGAGACATTCTTCCCGCTCCTGTAGAGATATCTATACGTGCAAAATTACTGTGTAAGGCACGAACAGAGCTAGCGAGAACACAAGCCTGGTTCTCGGCCAAGAGACCACTTAGAATGTAACTGAGCACTATGAGCTCTTGCTGTAGAGAGGAACCTTCTTGCCTTTCTTTACAGACCAAGGTTCCCACAGCACCTTCCTTCCACCCCGTGCAATGGCAACCCAAGACCGTGCTTCTCTCCAAATTACCAGAATGTGGTTCAGGCGTAAGAATTGTACCAGAGTCGAGGTTTGAATACCACAACGCGGAGAGGGAGCTACAGGAGCAAGTGGAGAAGGCTGCGAGAGCAAGCCTTTCCTTCACAAAGGATCAGGTGAGAGGGAGTGCTTCCCACGGGATATCCTGCAGCCACCCTTCTCCAACACCTGCAATTACATTCAGAAGAACTCGCGCAACCTCATGATAAGTAGAGCCGAGAGAGGGAGCGGAATGAACTTGCATGTTGCTGTGGGGAGAAGACATACCGTGAAAGTCGAAGGGAATTGGAGCGTGCGAGGAGGAGGGGAATTTAACCCAATACCGATGAGCCATTAATCCTACAAAAACCGAGAGAGGGAGTGGGCAGAGGTTATACCACGCAGCGGGGGGAGGAGGGAAGGCATGACAGCGGAGTAAATGGGAGGAACTGTCGGGAAGCAGCGTGGAATGGAGGCCAGCTGTTGGGAGGTGACACAAGGCGGTGGGAGAGGGGGAGTGTGGAGGGATAAGGGTAAGGGGAAAAGGATTGAATAGGGGTTGAAGAGTGATGGGGGAGGAGGGATAAGGGAAAGGGGATAAGGAAGGGGGAGGGATGGAGAGAAAATGAGGTAGAGGAGGGGTGCCTTTAGGGCTTGTTTTGAAGTGAGGGAAGGATAGAAATAACAATGAGATAAGCCGCATAATTTGAAATCGTAGGGGAAGCTTTCGACAAAAAATTAAGGGATGAATTTGAAGATAGGAGGGTTTCCGTTCTGACTATAATGGCCTTGTGGAAGAGAGGCTCCCATGTTAGCCAGAGCATCCACTGCAGAATTATTGTGACGAAGGATGTGGAATGTCTCATAGGATTTAGACATGAGAAGCTTGGCTTTTTCAAACAGGCGACGACAATTGACTGATCCAGAGGGGTATCCATTGATCAGTTTGTAGATGACATGTTTAGAGTCTCCAAATATCATTACCTTCCGGAGTTTTTTAGTGTTTAAGAGATGCAGACCCTGAAGAAGTGCCAGCCACTCAGCTTCATTATTTGTTCTAGTTCCTAGTCCCCACGCGAAGGCTTGTTCTACATGTCCTCTGGGATCTAGGAGGATCCCCCCCCCCCCGCTCCTACCACCCCTATGTGGTATCAAATTTTCATAATAAGAAATTTACTTGTTTTGATGAAGAGGGGATGCAAAGAACATTGAAAGGAATTCCAAGGTCGAATTCCATCAACAAAATCTTAGTGTTGCAGCTGAAGAGGTGTTTCAAGAAAGGTTTTCAATTATAGGTAGTTTAGGTGGAGCATCCAGAAAAGGTAAAAGCCCAAGGTTGGAATATTTTCTAGCAGTACAGTATTTCTCATATGTATTTGAGGAAATTCACAATCTGTCACCAAATAGAGATATCGACTTTATCAGTTTGATGCCAGAAGTTTCCATAGTTTCCAAAATTCCATACAAAATGAGTAAGCCTGAATTAAAATAATTGTAGATGCATATGGAAGAGCGATAACACCTAAATTTTGTCCACCTACCTTGTCATTAACCCCACCGCACAACACATCATTACCACATTTTATTTTCACCTTTTGGACCTTTGTAAAACCAAAATCAAAGTCATACACCAAAAAGGGTTATTTTACAAATTAAATTACTCAATTATCTCAAAATAAATGAGTTACTATTGCCTTGACTTGATTTTTGGATGTTTCTCTTTTTACCCTCAACAAAAAAAAAATGAAACTTTGCATAACTCTTATGATAGCCCAAATTGGAAAAAAGGATATTAAAAAGTAGAAGGAAAAAATCAAGGAAAAAATAAAAATAAAAATAAAAATCAAAGCCTGATCCTTATCCTAGACCTATCCATCATGCTTATAAATGAACCCTTAAGGTCCATCACTTAACACCAATTCTCCATTCATTGCTTAAGTCATTACTCTACAAAAATATCCTTGAGATCCAAACTCCCTCTCGTGTTCCTTTCTCACCTTGCCAGAGATCCTATACACGATGCCTGAATAGTGAACCATGGACTGCTAGGAGACCAAGAGGACCCTCCTCAGACAGCTGCACGGGCCCCTTTCACTGCAACTCAGAGGTGACAGTTATTGTTGTAAAATCTATTTTTTCATAATGAAAATAACATTCTTTATTCTTTATATGATGTTGTCTTTCTGTGTGATGAAGAATGCATGTTATATTAGAGTTGCTTTCATTCTTATTGAATTTTGCCTACCTTATTAGATTACTTATTTAATTTTTGTTCTATTTTTTTTTACCTTTCATCTTGAAACTCTACTAGGATTAGAAAAACTCCTAATAGGTGTATTTTGGCACGTGTCAGTGTGATAGCACAAGGTACATATTTTGGAGACCATACCAAGGACCGTTCTTTATTTATGATTGTCCAACCTTTCTGTCAATTGTTTGAGTTTTTTTTTTTTTTTTTTCTATTTGATTTCATCCTTTATTTGTCTATTTATTGTTGTTCGATAGCTTGCAATAACAAAACCAGCCTAAATCTACCCTATTTGATCAAGTCAGGCCTTTGTTTACCGTGCTTGAGTTTTTTCGTGTCAGGTCACGCTTGTCTGGCCATTTTGAGGGACCTGAGTCAGATTTTTTTCCTTTGAAAAATACAACTTGAGTTAAAAAAAAATTCCAATGGTTCAAACCTATTCGGTAGTTTTGTACAACTTGGATCGCACCTTTCTCCTCGAAAAGTGTGGCCTAACCCCAAAAATCAGTTTTTTCACTTGGGTCATTTGTGTCTGCTTGTTTTAAGTGACCCGGGTCACTCAAGTTGCCCCAATAAAAACGATCTACACTTTATTCTTAGTCTTTCAACAGTTTTCAACATTCAAACTATTTATTTTCCTTTTGCCCCTTGTAGAGAGTTTCAGTTTTTCAATTTATTATTGTTTACAATTCCCTTTCAGTTCTATTTGTAGTATTTTGCTTGTTGTAGCAGTTTTGTATGACATCTTTTCAGTATTTGTGGTGAACAAAAATCACTTATGTTTGACTATTTACTACTTCTTTAGTTCCGTTAAGAATTTTTTTGTCTTCATATATACTATTTCAAAGAGTGCTTGATGAAAAATCGATCTTTGATTAGGTAAATAATATTTTTACGCTTTAAAAGTTGAATGCTTAGTCATATCCTTTCTATGTTGAAGTGATGTTTTCAAGAAAAGTTAAAACTTAGTATTAGAATATGTTCATTTCTCTTAAGCATTTAATTTCTTAGTTATCCATTGTACACACCACCAATGCACACAAACACTCCCTAATTCAAACTATCACTTGGTTCATACTGTTAAGTGGAGTCTTGAAATAAACCATAACTTAAAACACATTAACGTATCTTGATGACAAAAATAATCTTGTATTTAAGTTAGGACACTAGGATAGGCATACAAATAACTCCCCTTTGTCACTATACATTTGAAACATAGAAGTTGTATTATTAGGGATCTAAAATCCTCTAGTAAATAAGACATAGTATGAGGCCGATCTGTGAGGTGAGCCTCTCCCTTAGGAGCGCAAATAGAAAGACTAGAACCAGATGAATGGGTGGTTCTTCGTTCCCACTCAATACTCAAAATCATCCAAATCGTTTTCTTCACACTTAAATTGTGGAATACTCATCTTGGCTGACCATTTTTCTTAGGTATCTTACCTAGATTTCATCCCTAGCCTTTGGTGGGGGGAGAACTAGGATAGACGGAGTCAATTGTGGTAACAAATCTATAACTATCCTTTTGATATTCACTTATTGGGTATGGATAGGATTGATGCCCACATAACAGTCCAGTAATTGGAATACCCAACTCGACTTCTTGCTTCTTTTTGTTTGATGGGGAGGTGATGAACACATAAAGGAAAAGATTTGAAAAATATTATATTTGGTGTTTTCTTTTGATTGTGTATCCACCTTTTAGGTTAGCGGGTCATTTTCTTCATAGGGTTTCTCTTTTTTACACCTTTTATTTTATTTTTCCTAGATTACTTGTTGCATGCATGATTGCATTGTATTTTTTATCTAGTTTTTCGATTTGAGATTAATTTGCTACAACCTTGTGTTATTAGGATGTTTTATCATTATTATTTTTGTCTCTATTTATCCTCCAAATTACTCTTTAAGGATTCGGGGCCAACCCCATTAGTATGGGATCTTAGATCTGATGGTCAGATCCTCACACGAGACCTTAGTTTGGCACATTGCATAATCATGGGAGCGCCTCTCAAACTCTCCTAATTATGACTCCTCAAATTTAGATTCACTTGCACATTCACATACTAACAATACCATGTCAATTTCTATTCCCCCATTTGGTAGAGGGAACCCTCCTATGGTAAATCATCCACTGGGAAATCCTCCACCATAAAGACCTCCTCGCAAGAAACTCCTCTTGGGAACCATCCTTCAGGAAACACTCTGCTAGGAGGCCCCACAACTATGATCTAACCTTTTATGGCTAGCCTCAACCTCCTTGATTTGGAAAGGTTAAGAACCGATCCAATCCGCTATGATCCAAACTATCCCTCAATGCCTGCCAAACATTCAACATGCATCCCAAATTTTAAAGGGAAGGCTAGGGAAGACCCCAAAAACCATATAATTTCATTTCACCTATGGTGCTCGTCAAACAACATCATAGATGATTCCATCAGGATATTCCTATTTCAGATAACCCTTACTGTTACTGTTGCCAAGTGGTACATTGGTCAAACACATGGTACACATCCTAATTTTGTGTCCTTAGCCTCTACTTTCCTATAGTTCTTCTATTTTACCACCCAATATGATGACAGAGTAGAAATCCTTCTCTCCTATTGGTAGAACTCCACTATCCACGTCACCGACCACATCCATGAGTGGCATTGTTATAGCTCAAAATGACACATCTCTGCTTGTGACCACTTTCCCATGATTCCGTCGCATGTCGACACTTCATGAAAAGTCACTGAAAAAATACCTAACTTGGAGGACATGTATCTTGATTTTTGTAACTCCGTTTGACCTTATCTCTATGTCGTTAGAAAGATATTACTGTTAGCTAAAACTTTCCAGAAGACACCAAAGTCTGAAAATGCCTAGAATTACCCTTAAAATGAGTTTTTTTGTCTATACGCGAGTTGCCTTAGGGCAAACCCGCGTACGTACGTGAGTTGCTACATGTACGCGACTTTCTGTATGAGCAACCCATGTGTATTTCTCGTGTACATGACTGTTGTTTTAGCAACCCATGTACACCTCTTAAAAATGGCAAAAAACACTTCTTTTGAATTTCGGGTAGTTTGGGTAGTTATGCAACTGACTCCTTCAGTTGTAACTATGTCTTCACCCCTAACTCTTCTTTAAGCATATAAATAGAGGTAGGGAGGTCCATGAGAGGAGACTAGAATCTTTGCATTGTTATGCTAGAGGATTTGGAGCTCTCTTTTCCCACACCTTTGCCCTAGAAGCATTCTCCTTGTGTTGCAGAGCTTGGAGGCTGAGTTCCTTGGAGAAGAGAAGCAGCAGAACCGGCTCAAGGTTTCGTGAGGTGCCAAACTTGAAGAGAAGGTATACTTGTACTTGTTTTCAAGATTAATAAAGATGTGATGTCCTTCTTCTTCCCAAATCATTGTTTGATGTGTGATTGAATCTATGTTTATGATCATATGATGATGTTAGTCAGATCATTATTTCATGTTTATTTGATTAACATTGATTTATATGTGGTCATAATGGTTTGAGGAAGGTATAATTCATTTTGCATGTCTCTTGGAGCAAGAGGAGCAATAGGAGCAAGAAGAGGATTGAAGGGCTGCTTGGATCAACCTTCGTTTGGGTAAGGTATGAACCATTCCAATCTCTGAAACCTGCTTATATATGCTTCCTAAACATTGTACATCTCTCTTTCAACCCTAGTATGTTGATGGCCTCTTAAACCCTAGCCATAGGATACTTTCCTTTACAACAGGCATAGGTGTTTGATTTTGTGTAAGATCAAACTTGATGATGAGTTATTTTTAGACTAGTTTCTCAAATACCTCCTTCCTTCCATTGCCAAGGATGTGGCCTCTAAATGACCCCAAACCGACGAAGAGTCTATTCTCAAAATTAGTAGTTTGAATTGATATATTCACAGTGAGGTTATTTGTAAACCATCATCCTTGACACCCCTCGCAAATAATCCTCTCGGAAGGACTTGCCGGGGGCATCACATCCTATGGATGGTGTCATTAGCACTGTTGCATCCCAAATCAATATGTATGTACCTTACCCTACTTTGGTGAGTGGTTATGCATATGGAACTATCCCTAATGTTGTGCATCCTTATTAGGTTCGCGTTTCCACTCCGATCTATGGCCTCAATTTGTCACATCATTCATCCCATTAAGGATTGAGTACCTCATATTCATCTCTTGCCTTGGCTCCCCATGTTCATGTGCCTTTCTGTAGTGTCACCATGTGTGGCAGTGCTTCTACTGAATTCATGGTCCCTTCGACCATGAACCTGTGCTATCATTTTCTTGTCCCTCCACCATTCACTCAAGTGTAGCCACACCCCACTTCTCCTCCTTTCCATCATGATAAAGTGTACACACAAAAATACATACCTGCTCAAGATGTGTGCAATAATAAACAAGCGCATCCCAAGAAAAATAATAGGTGAAAGAATAAGGGAAACAACCAATGATAGGCTGGTGGAAACCAACCCTCAATCCAAACTGATAACACCCAAGTAAATCACATATATCAAGACCCTCACAAGTCTCCTAAAAATGCCAAGAATGATCGATTACAGACCAATCACCCATTTTCTTTTTGCGTGTGTATGGACATTATACCAATCACTGTCCTCATTTGGATAAGACACACCAACTGTAGAATGAGGCAAGACAATGCAAATCAAATAATGCCCCATATGGGAAAGAAAACCCTCCTTTTCCTCAACCCACTCAAATGCAACCTATGGTCCTGCATAACTCCTTCCCTTAGCAAGGGGTAGTAAGGCGACACGCATTGGTGCCTTATCCACCCAAACCAACCCTGTCGAGTCAACCTCCTAACTATAGGGTCCAAAACCTCCTGATATTTGTGAAATAACTGTAACTATGGAAAATAATTTATTTTGTATTATTATTGTTATTACCCCTTCTGAAGATGTTGTTCCTCCTATTAGTGATGTCATTGATGCAATTGGTCATGTAAAGTCTCGAGGTAAAACCTCTATTGTAAGTAGGGTCAGTAGTACCCACAAAATTATTATTAAAATGTATTTTTTATTCTTCCAAGGCAATTTGTCCCTGGCAGCAAGGAGAATTCAGCCCAGTTGGGTTACTATGCCTCTCAGATGATCAGTATAAATAGGAGAGACACCTCCCTCATTTAGACAAGCAGAACACTCAAGCAATTGCGCTAGAGAGAGAAAGAGCAGTCCATCTAGGAGAGAGGAAGTAGTATAATATTATTCTTGGGGTCTTATAAGTCTTATTCTTTGGGTCTTACACTATACTTGGTTTAATTCAATATCAAGAAAGTTTTGATGGGTTTTCTCCCCTGTGAGGGTTTCCCAAAATAAATCTCTGTGTTCTTTTGTGTGGTTCTGCTTGTCTTTCTTTTAGTGATCCTTTTGTATATCGTTATGATGTTATGATGCTAAATGTTCTTATATATTGCATAACCATTGAAATTTTAACATGGTATGAGAGCCACCCTGAAAGAATTCTTTGTACATTCGAAATACTACTACAATGGAATCTATTGAAGATTAGGTTTTCATGCTTGAAAACCCTAGAAGACAAAAACTAGTCATCTTTGTACTTTTGCTATAGAATGAGATTGGAAAAGGATTATGAGATGAAACTTTGACAAGATGAATATGAAATATTTGTACCTTGTGTGAAAGTTTCAACCATAGATTCACTATAATTTAGGATATATGATTCCTCCTAATCAGGGTTCTAGCCTCCTCCAAGATCCAGTCTCATACAGGAAACCTAGGGATAGTTTCTATATCTTGGGATAGGAAGATCCAAATCAAATTTCTTAAGATGTTATAGATATGGCACAGACTATTGTTTCGATGGTCTGAGTTTTAGACCTGGAAGGTGAAACAATGATACATGGCAGTCCGTACAAGTTTGTTATGCTAAACAGTCCTCAAACAAGTCACCTTGGGAAACTTCGCATAAGTCTCACTTGGTAAAACCAATTATACTCTAACCTATGGGTTTTGAAAGAATACATATCAAGATATCTCAGGACGAAGTCTTAGACCAAGAGGAGCAGGAATTTTAGAGATACAACATAATCAATATCATACAATTATGTAGAAGAAATTGAATAAAAGTAGGGATTTTTGTTCCGAGCACTTCCCTCCGCTGATCGATTGAAAAAGGACCATCAAACTCACCATAGGAGGGTGCATATTTATATGGAATAATTTTCTCATTCTGTGGATTTTTCAATTTTTGACCTAAGACTAATGTCAGAGAAAACTAGGGCATCATATATTTTGCATTTTTATCCATAGTTTTGGGAAAATGAGTATTTTGCTCAGCTTGACTTGAAGAGACGTATCTTTCTATCAAATAATATTTGAAACATACTTAAGTTGAAAAATTAGGGTTTCTCTGTCAAACCCTAGGTCCACCAGAAGCAGTCTTCCATAAAATCTTTCAACCAAGCATCAAGTTGAAGCAATCTCATTGGTAAGTTCTATCCTCTCTAGTTTCATTTGAGATTCTCATTTTTACCATGATGAAAAATAGTACCAAGATTGAGGACAAGCTTGAAGGAGCCAAGAAATCCCAAGCATAGAAGTATAGAGTGTTTCTCATACATGAAGAAGCATGACCTATAGAACTATGGAAAAGAAGAAGCTGCAGATACAGAGAGAGATGAAGACAAAGCACAATAAGGACTTTGTCCAAGCTAAGTGGATTATTTATGTCTCCATTAGATATCACATGTATCATCATTTAAGGCTCCCAAGGATATGTTCGATGCAATGACCAGCTTGTATGAATGAATGAATATCAATGGGAATATGACCTTTAGAACTCAACTCAAGGATGTGAAGATGCAAATGTCAGAAAGCATTCAATCTTACTTCTAAAAGATGTCTCAAATAAAGAATCAACTATGAACCTGTTGGGTAAAAACATTAAACAATTTATAATAGAATTCCAACGATTTAATTGTCAACCCGGAGAGAGCGTAAACTTGTGAGGCACAAACAAAATATATGCAGGGGCAGAGTGTCGCTGAAATTAATCTATAATTGAAGTTAAAAATACATGACTGAAATTGAACCTAAGTTATGAACATAGGCAATTAGATGGAAATAAATCTAATTGCATAAAACATAAAATTGCATAAATTAACTTGATAAAGAAAGATTGAAATTGCATGAAATAAACAGGTATAAAGCAATTGACATTAACTGGTGAGCTCACATAATATCAATACTGAAAATGCATAAAAAGAAATAACCGGAATTCTACATTAACAACTCATGAGAAAGAAATTATGAAAATCTATATTAACATAAGAGAGTCAAGGGATGTGCATTAAGCATCATATCCATTACATAACACTCAAAATCTATTCTATGGCTAACTCTGAACTATTCTCTACTTCCAAACCAGTAGAGAGGCCTCTAACCAAAATGAGGAGAGAGCCCTCCTATTTATACATGAATTCAAGATAAGTGATCATAATTAGAGATCCACTATTCTCTCAACCTATCCCTTAAAATTATCAACAAATAGACAACTCATCCCCCCAAATCCTCAACAAATTTACAACTCATTCCTTTAAATCCTCAACCAAATATTGGATGAGATATCCTCTCCACATTTCCATGATCTTCTCCTTGAAGTTAGCTCACATCTAGAAGACAAAATTCGAATTTGAGGCTAGGTGGTCACTTTTGAGCTTGCTAAAGTCTTCAAATACACCTGTAACCATCACCAAACTCACCCAACTTTAAAGTATAATGAAAATATATTATTTTTCTCAATAATTAACCATAAATTCACTCAAAATACTAAAAAATAAATGATTTGGAAAATGGTAATATAAACCCATATTTATTAGGAAAGTGGTGAATATTAATAGTTTTATGAAAGGATAAGATAAGAATAAGGTGATAAATGGTATGTAAAGGATGAATAAAATGTGGTGTTTTTACGGCTCAACAGAGCCATTGAAGACAAGGTCAAAGAAACGAAAGTGGAGATTAAAACCTAGAATGGGATCCCAAGTTCATGAAATTCATTTATTCAAGGAATATGTACAAGAAGGAAGATGATATCTTTCAACAAACTATGGGAATAATGGACAAAAGAAGAAGCTCGGCTCATAACAATAGAGGAGAAGATGGGAGTAACTGTAGATAAATCTCTCACAGTTCACTCTAGAAGAAATCATAGAAAGAAGGAGGATCATCATCACAATAGAAGACAAGATGGATTTAGAAGATATCCTTCCAAACATTTGATGCTAAACTTGTGATGCGAAGGGACACTACTCCATATATTGTCCTATAAATAGAAGCTCCTTCAACAAGAAGTAAAACAAAAAAATACATCATGTTCACACCGTTTAAGGTGATGAACCACGTAATAAAATATTCGAATAAGAAAAAGGAAGATTCCTCAAGTGATGAGGAATATGAAATCTACTATTGAAGACATATTATAGTCTTATCCACTTATGCATTGGATAAGAAGGAATGCAGTTAGTGACACTTGAAACCTGTACACAGGTTCCCAGAATCAGATGATGAAAGCTCCAGTAATTCATACAAGGAGATAAAGATCAAGAAGGAGCCCACCTACCAACCAAACAAAGATAAGTATTTGAATTTTCATTTCCTATATATCTAGTTGCTTAAATGACATTGTTTAGTTGTGTACATATCTATTTTCAAGGAAATGTATTATGCATGATAGAATGTTTGCATTAATGATCAGTATACTACTAATATGCATGTGATGGGTAAGTGGCCTATGATGCTATACAACATTCCATTGCTACTTATATAGAATGAAACCTCTTTTCTGTCATATTGGGATTAGTGCACAATCTCAATAATGTTATGGTAGAGATCGAAGGAATCTAGAAAGTTTTCATGTGTATACGAGATATGGATGAATGTTGTATTGGCTAAAACAATTGCATGATTATATCTTTATAATATTTTTTCATTATGACTATGTCTTATGAAATGTTTCTAACCATGCAACTAATGTATTTGACTTGTAGGAAATATCGTGTACAGTCACCTATAAGAAAATAAGGATGAGACTTGTTCCGAAGAACAAGTGACGACAATTCAATTAGAAGATTCATTCCAATAAACATACATGAAGATGAACTTGAATCTCATAGGGTTAGAGACATTGTGGCAAAATAAAGAGCTTCTGAAGGATATAAGAATCATGATATGACCTAAAGAGAGTAGTAGATCCAGCTCAAGAGATGAAGACCATATTGGGAACGAGAGATCATTCAAGATGAAGAAAAGTACGATGAGACTTCCAATGAAGTAAGAGGCCTCAGATACACTCTAGTTATGTGGAACTGTTGAGTGACATCATTGATGTAGATTCTTCCAGCTATGAAGAAGTAGCCAAGGAGAAATGGAAGAATACTATGATCAAATAATACCAGTTGATTAAGGAGAATGATATCTAGGATGCGGTTCCAAGACCTGAAGGAAAGTATGTAGTGGCTTCCATGTGGATATACAAGATCAAGGGATACAAAGCAAGGTTCGCGGTTTCTCTCAGAAAGAGGGAGTATACTATGTCATGACATACTCCATTGACCAGACACACTTCTCCAATGAAGTAGAAGTGTTTATTGAGCAAAGAACCACATGTGCACAGAAGGATTTGTACACCCATGAATAAGCGCGTCCTATTACATGAGTAGATTGAAGATTGACTAGAGTAAAAAAGATCTTAACCTTTGCTGCAAGGTTGAAGATGGAAGCCTATAGAGGAAGACAAGCTCACAAATGGGTGCAAGAGGAAATTTTAAACAAAGTTCAATATAGAGGATAGTGGTATCCAGATGGATACATAGAAGATCAGTAGCATAGGATGCTACCTGTCACTCCAATACATAATGTTTCGATACACAGACTACAAAATGCAGAGGGAAGATGATGCTTCACTTCAGAGGGAGTGACTATAGAATATCTCCAAGTTCCACATGGTACGACAGGATGGGAAGCTCCCTGATGGACTAAGGCTTTACCAAGTGTAAAGAGGGTTCCAACCCTTACTTTGAGGTTGAATGCAGAAGACTAGAAAAAGTTCGATGTCCTGGCATAAGAGGATGAACTCATTGTAGATGCAAAGAGGAAGTGAAAGAAAGAGCACCTCAAAATAATGTTTTAGTTTGGGATCGAGTATGATCTCATGGATTAGCAAAAAGTAAACTAGTTTTTCACTAAGCACAGTCCAGGATATGGTGTAGAGACGAGCCATGAAGTTCCATTATGTTCCTACATAAGAACAAGTTGTTGATGTGTTGATTAAGCCTCTGTCTCGTGTAAAGCTTGAACACTTTCGATACAATCTTGGTGTAGTCCAAAAGGACCTCCTTGGAAAGAGGGAGTGATGATAAGATGGTAATGGTATGCTAGTATAGAGAAGGCCTATCCAGTTTTCCAGTATGCTTATAGATATTGATGAAGTTGTGGATGTACAAGAAAATAATGATGACCCCCAATGGTCTGGTCAATGTATAAAGAACCTGGTCGTATCTTCGTGGGTAGATCCCAATATGGTTGGTGAAATCGTTGAGGGTGGATCCGAGTATGGCTAGTTGTATCACTAAGGGTAGATCCCAACATGGTTGGTAGCATCATCACAAGGAAGATCCTAGGAAAGTTGGTCGTATATTCAAATAGGAATATCCCAACGATATGTGGTCCTGCATTCATTTGCGGATGTTGTGGTCTAGCGTTCATTTGCAGACGTTGTGATCCTGCATTCATTTGCGGACATTGTCTTTTGGAATTCATTTTCATATGTTGTGGTCTTGCATTCATTTGCGGACGTTGTGGTCTAGCATTCATTTGTAGATGTTTTGGTCCTACATTCATTTGCAGATGTAATGGTCCTGCATTCATTTGTGGACATTGTGGTCTAGTTGTCATTTGCACACGTTGTGGTCCTGCATTCATTTGCGGACGTTGTGTTTCTGCATTTCATTTGTGGACGTTGTGGTCCTGCATTCATTTGCGGATGTTGTGGTCCCGCATTAATTTGTAGACGATGAGATTCCAACACTTTTTATGTTGTGGGTGATTTTGCATTAAGTTGTGAATGTTGTGTTTATTGTAGGTGATTTTTAGGATAAGGATACCTACGATGAGATGTGATGATCGTGATTATGTGATGAGATCTGATTGCCATGATGATGTGATGAGATGTGATGATCGTGATTATGTGATGAGATCTGATTGTCGTGATGATGCGATGAGATGTGATTCTCATGATGATGCGATGAGATGTGATGATATGTGATGCTCGTGATGATGTGATGATATGTCATGCTCATGATGATGTGACATGATGTGATGTTCATGACATGCGACAAGATATGATACTCGTGATCATGCGATGAGATGTGATAATCATGACGATGCGATGATATGTGATGTGATGCTTATTATGATGTGTCGAGAAATGATGTTCATGATGTGATGATTGAGATGTGATGTTCTGTGATGATGATATTCCTTGGATAATGATAATGTTGATATAGTTGTGAAAACATCCTATGAAGGATAGACTTACCAGCCAGTTGTACAGATGTATTGTTGTGTTATAGAATACCTTCCTTGTTAAAAGGGAGTGTTAAAGAAATGTAACTGCGGAATATATTCTATTTTGTATTATTATTTTTATTACCCCTTCTGGAGAGGTTGTTCCTCTGATTAGGGATGGCATTGATGTAATTGGCCATGTAAAGTCTTGAGGTAAAACCTCTGTTGTAAATCGGGTTAGTAGAACCCACAAAAGTATTATTAAAATGTATTTTTGAATCTTCCAAGGAAATTCATCCCTGGCGGCAAGGAGAGTTTGGCCCAGATGGGTTATTAGGCCTCTCAACTGATCAATATAAATAGGAGAGGCACCTCCCTCATTTGGACAAGCATAACACTCAAGCAGTTACGCTAGATAGAGAAGGAGCAGTCCATATGGGAGAGAGGAAGCAGTCCAATATTATTATTGGTGTATTATAAGTCTTATTCTTTATGTATTACACTGTACTTGGTTGAATTCTATATCGAGGAAGTTTTGCTGGGTTTTCTCCCCCGTGAGGATTTCACGGGATAAATCTATGTTTCTTTTGTGTGCTTTTGCTTGTCTTTCTTTCAACGATCCTTTTGTATATGGTTATGATGTTATGATGCTAAATATTCTTAGATATTGTATAACCATTGAAATATTAACAATGTTGTCTAGTGACGTGGACCTTCAGACACGACATAACCAATACAATTCAACTACCAAAACTTCCATTATTGATAAGGGAAAATACACTGCTCCTGCTGAAAAAACCTTGCACCTGCCAAAACCACCTACCGATGGGATCCCTAAGGTCCCTAAATTTCCTTTATGTCACATCATCAACAATCCCAATGCTTTATTTTCTCCCAATTATAGTGTTGTGGACAACTTAGCGCGATCTCCTGCTACCATGTCAACTCTGGAAGTTCTTAGGAACTGTCCTATGCAATGCAAAGCCTTATTGTTTGTAGTAGGTGTGATTGATCCTTCTGAATTCTAATTGATGACATTTTATTTGGATCAAGTATATACATGGATTCAGATCTATAGTTTGAGGGTTTGAGGTGGTCACTTTACCTCAGTAGAGCCATTAAACGTTTCGATGGAATCGTATTTTTCACTCAGGGTGTTCCCCCCCCAAAAAAAAATTCATTTTCTATTTTTGGGTTCCTAAGACGTTTGGCCCTTACCCAGCAATGGTATTTTGTTGTTGGGTGCATCCTTGTGATGGCTTGGCAAAGTATGTACACGGAGCCATATGTTAATTAGATGATGGTGTGTTTGATGTATGATTTGGCTTGGATGAGTAAGTCCAAGGACACCTTGATGTTATTGGCTTGTTTCCTTACAGTCTGTGAAACCCAACAGTGTGTTGGCTTGACTGTGAACATATGGTTTTGGCTATGTGTGAGCCTGTTGTTCCCTAGTGCCTTGTGGAATCATGGCCATCTCAGGGGTGGCAGTGATCCTGAGATATTGATGAGCACAATGGCCTATGGTTGGCTGGAACGTTGCAGCGATGTAGCTAGTTGCGGGCCAACTTCTTTTCAAGATAAGTATTCTTTTATATTTTATTTCCGTAACTGTACTTGTTTTATGAATTACTATGAACATGTTGAATGCTTGAATGAATGTTTTTGCTTCCTCTAGATTGCATTATGCATCTGTGTATGTTTTTAATTCAATGATTTTTTTTATTTATCATGTTCAAGGGGCTATATTGTCTGTTTTGACAGCAGTAGCAGCCTAGTCGCGTCCTCTCCTTCGTCGGTATCAGGGGTGGGGATGTGACAAATATTATTGGTGAATTGGAGGCTAGGCTTTAAAAATATTAAAATAGCAATTATTATTAGATAATAATAAGATTAGTATAATATTGCTTAACAATTATTATTAAATAATAATGAGAATATTATTATTTTTTTAATTCGATTGAATTATTTTTTTAATATAATAATAAATATTATTAATAGTCATAGTTTATTATTAAATTCTTTTTTTTTTTATGAGAAGATTTTGCGAAGGGAGTTAGAAAATAAAACCATGTGTTGGTTTGGCTTTGATAAAATTGTGTGTTGGTTTGGTTAAGATAAAAGCATGTGTTAGTTATATATATATATATATATATATATATATTACTATGTAACTATATTTTCCTATTTCTTTTTCCTTTTTTTATTAATCTTCTTCTTCTTCTTCTTTGAGCTTTATTTTCTTTTCTTTTTGAGGCTAATGTTTTGGTCAAAAACCAAGTAATTTACAAAAACTCTAACTTGATGGTCAGAAGTCAGACCAACCAAATGCTCGAGAAAAATGTTTTGATACTACACACAACCAAAATACTTGGAATATTACAAAGAAATACATTTGGATAACATAATGTTTGAGTAATAATATAATGTATGAGATAAGATGATTTTACAATGAGAGTGTGCCACATATATAGAGAACCTAGAGGCACATATGGTGATCATCCATGAAAGGATGCGTTCCTTAAGCAATTAATAATTATTTATTAATATTATTACTTATGATTATTAATATTTAATATTATATATATTGTGTGTATGTTATAGGAGGTCATCTTTCAAGAGTGGCCATCACCCATAAAACTATCCAAGCTAGTTAGTTTTGTCCTACATTACTATATGATTGTATTGAGGTAGTGAAACATTATTAAAGTTGTTGGTTATTCACCTGAAAGGTGAGGACAACTCCTTCCCCTTTACACCCAATAGTCACCATCGATTCATTCTATAATTGGGTCATTGACTTCATGGAGTGTTTTCCTATATCGAGTGATATCCATAAGTACATAATTGTGGTTGTTGAATATTTTACCAAATGGGTCAAATCCATGCCAACATAAAATAACACTGCCACCACTTCAACATGTTTATTTTTCAACCATGCCATTACCCAATTTGGAGTCTTGAAACAATTGATGCATGATCATAATACTCACTTTAAAGATGCCATGTGCAAAGAGATATCTCACCATTTGAAATTTGAGGTCCATTATTCATCCTTACTATCCTCGGGGAAATGGTGAAGTTGAGATCATCAACAATGTCCTCAAAACCATGCTCCAATGGATGATGGATAAGCACAAGTCAAATTGGAAACACACAATATTTCATGCCTTATGGTCATATAAAAAATCAACCAAAAATAATATTGGGTTCACTCCATTCCACTTTGTCCATGGCGTCGAGTCCATTTTACCCATATCCCCTCCTTACATCTAGTAGTCAATCTTTTGCTAGATACCCTTGATCCGAATAATACTTGATCACTTTGGAACAAGTGGACACGAATCATTGTGCTGCTTTGCAAAACATTGAAGCTACCAAGTATCACTCTAAAACCCATTACTGTCGTCACATCCACCCTCACTCATTTTGCACAAGTGATCTAATCCTTGTTTATGACCAAACTCGTGACACTCTTGGTCATGGAAAATTTTATTTTTTATGGTAAAGCCCTTATGCCATCAGACACTGCTTGGGAAAGGGGGAATAACTACTTGTTGGTCCATATAATCAGCTTCTTAAGAACCCTCATAATAGATTATACCCGAAGAAATAGTATCCTTGAGACCAACGCCTTTTCTAATTTCTTGTATTATAGTTGTTTTTTATCCCTCCCCTTTAGGATGAAACTTATGGTTTATTTTCTTGGCCTTTTCTATTCATCATTACTCTCAATGCTAAGTTTATTATGTCGATGGTGCAAATAGATACTCTTTGAACCTTATCGTCACGTCTTGCGCCATATATTCCCAATCACACTCCCTTGTCCATGTCAATTGTGTGTATGTTGGTGTTTCTTTTAACAGTCAGTGGGAATAATATGCCATGATTAGTCTCTTGGATGATTCCCTTAATTTACACATTCATCACCTTCTTATTTTCCTAGATTCCAAGTTGCTTATCACAAAGTTGAATAAATGTTATTGGGCATGCAATCATTTCCTCTTTAGAAAGTATCCACAAGATAGATAATTTGAATTCTTTACATCCATTTATATACCTAGGAGTCTCAATAATTTCAGAGATAGTGATGCAAACCAGCTTCTAGATTGGCATCTTAATCATCAATAACAAGAAAATAAATCATGCACGTGTATATAAAATCATACCACAAAGTGCATCCCTATGTACTATGAAGCAATTATCAACCATACATCGCATTGCATCATAGATAAGGCTCATGTATATAAATTTGCATCCATATATGTACATTTTTTCAATTGTGGTTCACTTACCCCCCAATGGAACTTGCTACGTCCACATGAACAAGTCATAGGGGGCCCACATGAATGGACTTCACCCCATTTGATATGATTACAGAGCTAATCTGATGGGGACATCGAGTGATGCCCTTATATAGCAATGTATAGCTACCTGGGGATTTGACCTCAAGACCTTATGCTCACAACTTACAGCACTCAACCACTTGATCTATCTCACCAACCATGCATCCATATATGTACATATATAATTATTCACAAAATAATGAATGTTTACACCAATGAGCCCATAACTTGGTCCAAAAAATATGTGATACGTAGTAAAAAACTACCATGTCTATAGAATGGATGTAGTTCCCTAAGACTTCCTACTTATCATCGTCTTCATCGTATGGTCCTCGTATTCATCCTCCTCACCATTGTCCTCATATTACCCCTCTTCATATCTTGGATCCCCTTAACTACTATGGTTGTCCTCCTCATAGTGGATTGCCACTCTAGTGGTCCTCATAAGCATATTAGGATAAACTCCAGATCTAGGTATTGACAATCATCATCAACGACACCCTCCAATAACTTCTCTATATCCCTATGGATCCCTTCAAGATAGCCTTAAGACCTCATCAATGCTTCTATGTTGGGGGGTAGGTTCAACTCACTCGACCCTTCCTTGTTGTCTCTGGTGTCCTTGTGGTGGAATGGGTCCAACATTTGCACACACATGAGCGGTGAGTAATCACTACCATGTACACATAAATAAATATAACCACCAACTATGTTAGTATGTAAACACAACTCAAAAATGCATAATCATTCATACCTCCGGGTCCCCATGCTTGACCTAGTGACCAATGTAACATAAATAAATATAACCACCAACTATGTTAGTATGTAAACACAACTCAAAAATGCATAATCATGCATACCTCCGGGTCCCCATGCCTGACCTAGTGACCAATGTAACACTAGGTCATATCGGTAGTACATCCTTGCATAAAGGGTAGTCCTTAGTGACTATATGAAGTTGTCACCATTGAGCAAAGCAAAATATGTTTCCCATGGCATTACCTCCCCCCCGCACCATCATATCTCCCCATGTTGCATCCGAGGCTCTTTGGGACTTGCATAATGAACTGCAACATTGAGTCATAATGTTGTTACCCTCTCAAAGAAGTAGGAATATATGAAGGTGTTGAATCCAAAGTCTCCTCCCTTCTTCCTACAACGATTCAGCTATTTCCACACTGACATCAGGAACATCTATGCCCACCTGAAGTATGTGCTGCCTAATACCTACTTGAAAATCATCATCTATGGAAATGTTTTGAATTTGTACACAAATCACTCCAGAAACCCACCATGAATTTAATTAACTGTGAAAACTTACACTAAAAAAAACCATCATCTAACTATGATGTATCTTATGGGTTTTTCTTGACCCCAACACTCATACCATTACTACTGTAATTGTTCATGCCTCTAGGAATTCTATGTCCTCCATTCACATAAAGGAACAATGAAGTGTATCCTTGTCTATGTAGTGGGTCACCAGGAAGTCCTCCATGTCTACATTTTGTGGACTCACGATATATGTATCACCTATCACCCTAGCATAGGTAGCCCTATCATGAAATATACGGGCAAGGGGAGGGGGTGAGATTGATCCTTTCACCCTATACAAAGAACACCTCGATGTTTAGGTATTAATACTTGATGATATTCCTTAATATAAGACTACCGACTCACATCAAGGGGTTCTCAACGAATTTGAGTAACCNTCTCTCTCTCTCTCTCTCTCTCTCTCTCTGATACTCATGTCTACAATTTTTTTGTATCAACTCACATCTTTTCCTATCAAAACTACAATCACCAATTCCACTTTTCTCATGGATAAGTGCAAACAAGAGTTGATCATGTTTGTCCAAAAAAAGTGACCTAGTTGCATATTTTTTTACGAAAAAATGTGTCCAGGGGTCACTTGTTTTTCCCATCCAAGTGTTCATTTTTACAAGATTATCGCAGTATAAATTAATTGAAAATAAACAATGGGATCTCTACAAGAAAGACAAAGCACAACAACAAATAACACAAGCATTTATCGTGGGAAACCCAATAGCTTCTGAGAGCGTAGAGAGAGAAAGAGTTTATAAGATACAACCCCAGAAAATCACTCCTTCTGGTTGCAATAGTGAACCTCCTTTTGTTGGAGTGAACTTGAATGAGTGAATGAGTAATTGAGGAGGGGTGCCTCCTATTTATATTGTTTTATCAAGTGACATGACTTGACAATCTGACTGGGCGGACCTACCTTGGGGAAACATAAAAATAATTACACCGAAGGTATTATTAAGGAGCTGCTTCTCTAGCCGTTTCATTGTCTGTCGATGGCCAATAAAGATTCCCCCTGTACATCACGAGAAATGGCATTAATGTATACTTGGCATGTTGACTTTGAAGTCTCCTCTACCCATTTTCGTTGAATCCCACTCGCTCCGACTCCCATTGCATCTCCTCCATTTCTTAATATATTTGCAAAACCTTTCTCGCCTTTTCTGCAATCGCCTCTTCTGTTTAGTTGAAGTCTCCTGTCATTCAATTCTATCTCTGACGGAAGAGAAGAGCACAAGAATACATGTGCAATGCCTCTCACTATTCATGTTTGTGCTCTTCTCCTCTTCCTCTGCTCAACAACATCATGTTTCGGCACTCAGTACGAGGATTGTCATTCGCATACATCTACATGTGGAAACGTTGAATTCGGGTATCGTTTTGGGATTAATTGCAGCGGCTGTGGTGACCCTGACTTTCAGTTACAGTCATGTGATTATGAGAGCCATACTCTGATAAATAGTGGTGGAACTGGAAACCAATATCACATATTGGAGTCCTTGTTCTTGGCGGATAGCAGCTGATATAAAATATTTACCATTGTTAACGACAATGTGTGGGATGGTAAATGTAATCTTTCAGGTAACTACTCTCAATTCTGGACCTCTGGCTCTCGTTTTCATGTTCTCAATACATAGACTAATCTCACGCTTTGGAAGCCCTGCCATTAAGTCGCCGAGAACATTATGGAGTACCAGTGTCATATAATTTGAGTTTATGTGGCAATGATTGGTACTATAGCTTGGATCCCCATTTAGATTGGAGTGAGCTAGCTCGGGAGCAATCCTCCCTCCATCCGACGGAGGAGGAGCAAAGTCAACGCTAACTTTGCTCCTCCTCCGTCCAATGAGGGAGGATTGCTCCCGAGCTAGCTTACTCCATTTAAATTTAGAGGGAAGTTTCTGTAAAGTGTTTCAACTGCCAATTAAACAGAACTTTTCTCAGCAGCCCATTGATAATACGACTTTACTAGCTCAGAGTTTTTAGGTCACGTGGAATGTCGACCAGAACAGGAAAAAAAGGCTGTGAATCTTGTTTGAATGGTAATGGGAATTATGGTTTGAAAGCCGAAGCCTGAGGTACGCAGGGCGAGGGAGTTCATACTAATATGTACGCAAGAGCGCATGGCACCGAGAATAAAAGTTTTGATTCATTAGCCAGCATGCGATGAATAAATGAGATGGTTGGGTCAATCTCCCAGTCTGTATCCCAATCGTAGTGATAAGCTTCTGTAGTTAATCGTTGGGGGGGATTAGCTGGCTGTAGTTACCTGCTCTTGCTAGCTACTATCAATAAGGCTTCCTACCCTGTCTATGAGGAAGGACTTTATCCCGCTTTTATGCCTGCCTTTCAATAAAGATAAACGTCCCATATCAAAACCGACAATGTTTCTTTCACTTTATAAATTTGAGAACTTGGTGGGCAAGGTGCATTCTACAGTCCAATTTTGGGTGGCAAAGATTCATCAAAAAGATTCATCAAATCTTTGTGTTATATATATGTGTAATGGTGGATTGAATATGGACGCTAACTCAGGCATAGCAGGTTTAATATCGAGGTGGAAGTAGTGAAGCCAGAGATTGCAAATCTCAAAGTTGCATTGGATATTTTTGAAACTCCAAATAATATGTAACCCTAACTTACTTGAGGCACATATTAAAGCTGAGTTTAGATGTCTCACAACCCAAGTTGAAATGGGATGATCCATCAAATATGTGTGTGATATATGCATGTATTAGTGCATTGAGTATGGGCACTAACTCAGGCCCATCCAAACCAGATTTGCCAGGCCATTGGAGCTAGAAAAATCTGGATTTTCAAGTGTGGGGATACAAGACTCCAACCCACAAGCTTAGATTTGGAAATTGAAGGCTTTAACGAGTATGCTTATGGGCTTAATGCCAAGAGTATAATATTGGAAGTAGGGGAATATGAAATTATAACAAGTGCTAAGGGAGACCCAAAAAAGGAAAACGAATCATTATCTGAATTATTGCCCACTTTATCACGATCATATTCATTTGGATCTTCAAGGAATGAGCATTACAATTTTACATCTAGAGATTCTAGAACCCATTTTTTGGATTCTCTTTGCGCTGGAGATAGTTTTCAACTAATAGTTCTTGGGAATTCTAAAATATTTGTTTCTGTTTGGTCAACTCAACATAAAATTACTTAATTAATTGTATTGAATTGTGTTTATTGGTTTTTATATTATTTATTTTGTAATTTTCTTTTCTAGGTAATATTTTCTAATTATGTTGTTTTATTTTTCTTCCCAGAATTAATGTTTTGTGCAAGTATTAGGGTTTTATTCACATTGGGAAAATTACATATTTTCATAGATTTATGTGATAATGTTCTCATTAATTCTTGTTATACCAAATTTAAATTTATCAACATTTTTCAAGTTATTTTTTTCAATTCTCATCTATAAACATATTTTTATATTTATTATTAATTTATTAGTATTTATGTGTTTTTAATCAAATTTCATTTTTGGAGATGTCCAAATAAGACTTCCATTTTTTTCCTTGAAATTTAACTTTTTTTTATTTTGCAAAATTTAAATGTAAGTGTGTCTTTTAGTTGCAATGTTGATGGTAAAAATAAACTTAGCACCCTCAAATTCTTAGCATACACCCAAAATTTGAGAACTATCCAACTGTAACCTAATTTTTTATAAATTTCAATCAAATTTTGTTAAAATAATACCTAAAAAAATACACCTTTTCCAACCCAAATCTTAAAACTTTTAAACTTATATCATGATAATATCTACTCTAAAAAATTTTGTAACATAAATTTTTATTAAAAAAACTATTTTGACAATATTTTCACTCAGCAACTTTCCCAATTTCTTACTCTATTAATAAATTGGTATACATTCATTTTATATATATATTAAAATCTCTTTATATTGAACTGAAATTCTCAATAATCTTTCCAAAATGGACAATCTGAAATCATTGCAATGATGTCATGTCTATTAATATGTAAATATGTACATTTGGTGTGTTTAATTAGCCTACATGACTGATTGATCGTTGTCTCTGGAGCCTGCACTAATTATATGGGTGTTTCATTATATGTTGTAGGATGTGTTTCCCTGATTAACTTCCCCGTTTCCTACTATGTAACTAAACTTCTATACATTCTTGCATATATATTACAATTTCCTTATACATAACTATAGAATGAAATGGCCAACAATATTCCCCATACTGAAGTGTAGAATGGGCCACGTAATAGATCTGATCAATGACGTCATGTCTATTAATATGTCAATCTTGCCTTATGAATTTGGCTACGTGATTGATTGATTGTTATATATGGAATCTGGGCTAATTAAATGGGTTTTTGATTATCTGTTCAGCCAGAGTATTTCAGAGATGCAATCATAGTGAATGGCAAGGTGTGGCCTTACTTGAATGTGCAGAGAAGGAAATACCGATTCAGAATAGTGAATGCCAGTAACGCTCGCTTCTACAGGCTTGCGTTGAGAAATGGCCTGAACACGATGCATGTAGGCTTCAACTCAGCCTACTTAGCAATGCCCATGAGTGTCAAACAATTCCTGTTGGGTCCTTCTGAGATTGCAAACATCGTCCTCGACTTCACTGATTCTCCCATAGGCGAGGGCATCTTAACGAACGTTGTAGTATATCCATACCTGTTTGGAGACCGCGTCGACCATCTTAACAACAAGGTAATGAAATGAAATTTGTGATCGAGCAGAAAAAGAGTGTTGCCCTACTCAGTCGCGATGAAAGACGAATCTCTGAAAGACTGGTCGAATATAGTCGTCCCCAAATGGAAAGCGTCTCCCATACGAGGTACATAACCATGTATGAATACAAAAGTAGTTTGGGAGATCCGACCATTTGTTTTTCAACGGATTACCCTGGGGTTCATGGCGATCTGCTCTCTTGCAAGAGATATCTCTGATGAGATGCTTCGTCTTAACGATTATACACAGAGAAAAGTGTTATGGTTTGAAAACATATTGTCCTTCCCGTTAGAATATTAAATATATCGCAATCCTCATCTCCTGTATGTCTACCAAATTTTACGGTTGTCAGTAAAATGAGGTCACTCTTGACTAAAAGGGTTTAAGAAAAGCACACACATTAATTATTTGAAATTATTTTATATCACGTGTTGTATAGGGGGGAACTCCTCATTGGCCATCGATAGACCATCGACAGATGACGAAATGGCTAGAGGAACAACCCGAGTATAAATTCACAAACTCACTGAAACAGGGGAAATGAAATGCTGAGAAAAACTTCAATATGTTGTCATTAGAAATCATACACATGTTAAGTTTGTTCTTTAATTTTCAAATAATTTTGTCAATATTTTCTTCTTTTAATATCACACCCAACTAACAAATATATGAGAAATGACCCTAAATAATCATTTTCACCTTATTTCACTTATTTCATGTATTATAACATTTGATATTCTTTCTATCATATTTACAAATATCCAAACAAAAAATAAGTTTCATTTATTACTTTATTAGTATTGTTTGAAGAAATATATGTTTACACTTTTGTATATTGATTTTGTTTATGTTCAATCTATAGTTTTGTAATGTTCATTAACCTTCATGGCAATGCCACACACTAAAACATTAGAAGGAATGCAAATTGCATCATCATTCTCCTCCAACGGCTATGCAAAGACGAAAAACGCTTCATATGTCACACTTCGAAAAAAAGGAAGAGGCACACCTTCATTCTTTGTCCCTTTCACACTTAAAGTTTCTACCCTCAATCCCTGAATTCTTCCTACTAAATGAAAAAATAATGTTGATTACCAATCTAATAGAGTCAAGCTTGATAACTACCTAGCCCTTTATTTTTTACTTGCCATAGATTACATGGGTTTCTATTTATTGCTTATTAGTACTATCACTAGAGTTGTCCTTTAAATTTGATTGACTACTATGCCTATCATATATTCACTAGACTTGCTTTCATCACGTAAACTTATATTATTTACACACACAACTTTCTCTCATTTTTGCAACATATCGAAGTTCTCTTCGGTGTTTCATTTCCCCCGCTTTGGGGGTATGCTAGTTTTATTTTATTATTTTCTTGTGTAGTCTTTCCCTGGGGTTTGCACTGATTCTTTTTAGGGTTTATCTAAGTAATTACATCAGTATAATATCTCGTAGGAGCTATAAGGAAATACAATACAAGTACAATAAGAATAACTTCTGAAGTTGCACACTTTCCAACACTCCCTCTCAACAAGGAAGGTAATCTTCAGATATGGTCATCATTAGCATCACAAACATATGGGTCTCTTTTGTACATCTCATATGTCTTGATCATCTCTATACATACTGAAGGTTGTCAACACTATCTTCATTCATTGAGATGTGACATCATGTATCTGACCCACTCAGTCCAGTGGTAAATCCATCAATTCTGCAGCTCTACACAGTTCATCTGAGAGTACAATAATCAACATCTCATCTACTATAATTTTGTCTCTAACTGAGAACCAGGACATGCTTCACACCTCCATCTACTACTTGTTCCTCTCAAGTGTCAATGGGGTTTCTCCCACACCAGGCTGAGAACTGAGGCAAATAGAGGTCACTGGTGTACACGACCATCTCCTACATGTTCATCTCCACTATCGATGGGATTTATTCCACACCAGGTTGAGAACCAAAACGAGTAGTGGTCCCTAGTGCACACGACCATCTACTTCTCATCTGTCTTAATATATTGATGGGATTTCTCCCATACTAGGCTGAGAATTAGGGAGAGAAAATACCACTAGTGTACACGACCATCTACTACCTATTCGTATCTACTGCCGATGGGATTTATCCCATACCAGGATAAGAACCAGGACGATTAATGGTCACAATTGTACACGACAATCTACAACCTTCCCATATCACAATGTCGATGTGATTTCTCCCATACCAGGTTGAGATTTGGAACGAGTAGAGGCACTCATGTGAAAGCATTGTAGATGTTTGTATTAACTTTCCCTCTCCACGAGGAATGCGTTTTCTTCTACTCCAAGTATTCTGTGAAAATAATAAAACTTTGTTCTAAGAAGAGGTTTGGTAAGAATATCTCCAGTCTGATCATCTATCAGAACATACTGTAACTCAACCACACCTTTCTGCACCATATCACGAGTGTAGTGATATCTAATTTCTATATGCTTCATTTTATCATGAAATACGGGATTCACTAACATCTATATACAACTTTGATTATCACAGTTAGTCCTAGAATCTGACCAAACAATCTTGCAAGGAGTTTTGGAAGCCATATTGATTCTCGAGTTGATGTACCAGAACCCATATACTCGACCTTTGTAGTGTTGAGTGCTATTGATGTCTGCTTCTTACTACACCATGCAGAACCCAAACTAAAGAAACATCCAGAAGTACTATTCATGTATGTAGCACATCTGGCCCAATCTGAATCAAAAAATCCTTGCAATGTCAATTCAAATCCTGAAACATATATTAGTCCATATCCCACAGTGCCACATAAGTATTTGAGAACATTTTTGCAGTAACCTAGTGAATCTGCCTTGGATCACTCATAAACTGGCTGAGAGTGTTTGCAACAAAACATGTATATGGTTTGGTGTTCGACAGATACATCATAGATCCAATCAACTCGCGATACATGGTGGGATCATCAAATCAGAATCTGAAACAGATTTCCTCAACTTATTCATATTTGCATCCATCGGAGTAGCCATGGATTTGTAGTCCAACATTCTGAATCTCTTCAAAATACCAATGGTGTATTTTCCTCGACTTTGGAAATTTTCCTTCTACCTTTGTCATACTTCTAGCCCCAAGAAGTAATGCATTAATCTAAGGTCCTTCGTTTCGAACTCAAAGGTAAGCTTCTTCTTACACCATTCAATAAGTTTCTCATTACATGTGAAAAACAAGTCGTCCACATTCAAAACCAATATCAGTGGCTCATTATCCTCAATCTTGTAGTAAATAGTGGGATCTGCATCACTCTTGGTGAATCCCAAGTTTACCAGGTATCCGTCTATCCTTCAATACCAAGCACAAGGTGCTTGCTTGAGTCCATATAATTCCTTTTTCAGTTTACATATGTGAGACTCTTTTCCATGGACAATAAAACCTTCTGGTTGTTAAATGTAAATTTCTTCCTCGATAATACCATTGAGGAAAGCGATCTTTACATCCATCTGATGCAACTTCCATCCCATTGTTGAAGCAATAGCAATGATGGTTATGATGGAAGTATATTGAGCCACATGAGGAAATGTTTCATCATAATCAATTCCCTCTTTTTGAGAGAATCCTATGGAAACAAATATGGCCTTGTATTTTTCCACACTACCATCTACTTTGTGTTTAATATTGAAAATCCATTTGGAAGTCACTACTCACTACCCCTCAGGCTTCAGTACAACCTCCCATATGTCATTCTTCATGAAGGACTGGAATTCCTCCGTCATGGAATCCTTCCAAACTTGGTGTCTTGATGCTTCCTCATACGTGGTAGGCTCTGAGTCTATTATGTGACTAATCAATGCTACATAACTCAAGAAACTCTGAGGCATTTTTCTTTCTTGATAAGTGCCATGTGGAGCTTCATTCCCCTCTGCATTCAACAATTTATGTTGTGCCCATCTAGGTATTTTCCATCTTACTTCCATATCCATGGGAGCATCAACTGGCTCAACTGGATCAATGGGATCGATTGGTTCATTCCTTTCTTCAAAATCCCTCTTAACTTCTGGAGGGGAGATGGTCTCATATCTTTGTTATCATCGATCTCCATATTAGATCCTCTTCCTTTCTGGATAGTAATCTCTTCTTCAAAGGTCACATCCATGCTGACCTTGATCTTCCTCAATCCTGGGATGTATATTCTATAAGCCTTTGAAGACTCATTAAATTCCATGAATGTTCCCTTCTTGACTGAAGGTTTTAGCTTCACCCTTTTATACTTGGGCACATGAATATAGACTAGACAACCAAAGATACGAAGGTGTCCCACTTATGGCTTCACTCCTGTGAAAGATTCTTTTGGAGTCATGTTCTTAAATATTTTATGAGGGCATCTATTTTGGACTTAAACAATTGTTTTGGATGCTTCTTCCCATAAGAATATTTGTAGACTCTGGTCATGTATCATGGCTTTGGCTACCTCCACAACTAATATGTTATTTCTTTTTGCAACCCCATTTTGTTGAGGGTTGTAGGGAACTATGAGCTCCCTCTTAATTCCTACTTCCTTACAGAAACCATTGAACTCTGTAGTGGTATATTCTCCACCATTTTCTATCTCAGGATTTTAATCCTCCTTCCTGACCGACTCTCGACTTGTGCTTTGAATTATTTGAACTTGTTGAGAACTTCCTCAGATTCCTTGGTCTTGAGAAAGTATATCCACGTCTTTCGTGAGTGGTCATAAATAAATGTTACATAGTAGTTGTAACCACCCAATGAAGTAACAATCATGGGTCCGCACAAGTCAAAGTGGATTAGATCCAATATTCCCTTGGATTTTCTTTCACTTTATGGAAAGGAACCCTTGGCATTCTTACCAAGTGTGCGTCCTCTACATATACCGTGATGGTCTAACATGAAGCATTATTAGACCTTAATGCCGGGAGAGCTTGATAGTTTAGATGAGCTAGTCTTATGTGCCATAGCTCACTTATGTTAGTGGAATCATGGACTTGACCTGGTAAGGTGCTCAATCGATACAAGCTATCCTCCCTTGCACCAATTACTTTTGTTGTGATCATGCTAGAATTATTGTGCCATGCAATCACCTTTCCATTTGCAAATGTAACTCTATATCCCTTGTCCTCTAAGGAATATATGGAGATAAGGTTTCTTTTCATACTAGGTACATAAAGTACATCATTTAGGTGTAGTAAGTTATTGGATTCTAATTGAAAAGAGGTAGATCCAAATCCTTTCACAGTGTAGTTGGCATCATCTCCAAGTACAACACGAATATGATATTATTTCTCTTTATAACCAGGCATATGTTTAGAAGCACCACAATCTATAATCCATGTATCACTAGTGGTGGGAACAATACTTGATAATGTTGATATGGAGAAGAGTTTTGTACGATAATCATTTCTTTGTTAATTATGATGATGACCTTCATCCACATTAGTTGTTGAAGCTTCATGCTTCCTCTTGTTTGAACTAAAACACTTGATTGCATAGTGACCATATTTCTTACACTTATAGCATTGTATGTGTGATAAATCCTTCTTCTTTTCCCTCTAGTATGGAGAAGAACTTGGTCTCCTAGCACGGTGCTTACAGTTGTGAAACTTCCTTTCTTTTCCCTTTACTTTATTGACATGAGTAGTGGAGGCTTAATTCTCCTCAACTTTAGGACCATGGAGTATTTTCCTTGTTGTAATCCTTGTCTCTTCCTGAGTACAATATGCCCATAACTTGTCAAATTCAGGTAGCTTGGTTCGACCACTTATGGTTTGGATGAAAGACTCCCAAGATGGTGTAACACCATTTAGAGTTTTCATGACAAGCTTCGTATCTTCAATGTGATCTCTATTGGTCCTTAGCTTGTCTCAGAGTTTAGTGATCCTCATGAAGTATGAGGTGATTGATTCAAATTTGATCATCTTCATGTTTGATGGGTGGTTCCTCAATGTGAGAGTCACATTGATACTACTACATTCAAATAACTTCTTCAGAGTCTTGAACATATTCCTAGCTGTCTTCTTTTATGAGATTTGCGGAACCAAGTGATCCTTGACTGAGTCCACTAGAATCCTTCTGGCTTTAGCATCACTCTTCCTCCACTGGGACTCATCTTCTTCAGCTTTTGGCTCTGGAACCTTCTCATTGAAAAAATTAAAGAGATCATTTTCTTCCATGATAAGAATAACTCTAGGCTTCCAGGACATGAATTTTGTAGCCCCATCAAGACGATCTTCAACCTTCATTCCAATTATCTTGTCTGCAGATCTAAATTGGAAACCCTGGCATGAGTTAGGTCAAAAATGAAATTTAAAATTTAAAGAAACTAACCTCATGGAGAGATGCGACTTATCAAGACAAGTTGAGGGAAGGTGAGGTCGAGCCCAAACAGTGACCTAATCAACACAAAACTTGAAACCCTAATTTCTGCAATAATGGAATTAGGTCAAAATTGAAACTTCTCGGGATTTGATTTTTCCTTCACCAAAAGATGCACCTCTCTTAGAGCAAATTTCCATGTCTCTTTTTCTACTGAAGAGATGAGGGAAGGCCTTGGAAGGTCAAACCCTAGCTTCCGTCAATGGCCCCTTCTAGAATTGCTCTGATACCATGTTAGTTTTTACAACATTATAACAGTATAACTTAATTACAAATAAACAATATGATATCTAGAAGAAAGGCAAAGCACATAAACAAAGAACACAAGAATTTATCCTGGGAAGCCCAATCGGAAAAAAACCCAGTAAACCTTTGTATAGATATGATAGCTTGTGAGAGTAGAGAGAAGAAGAAATATAGAGAAAAAAAGTCTGTCTAAGATACAACCCCAAAAAACAACTCCTGTCGGCCGCAGTAGAGAACCTCCTTATGCTGGAGCGAACTTGAATGAGATAATGAGTACTTGAGGAGGGGCACCTCCTATTTATACTGATTTTCTAAGTGACATTTTACTGGGCTGACTTGATAGTCTGATTGGGGCTGATCTACCATGGGGAAATACAAAAATAATTTTATTTTACTCTTTTCTTGTGTAATATTTCCCTAGGGTTCACACTGATTCTTTCTAGGGTTTACATGAGTAATTACATCAGTATAATATCCCGTATGAGGTACAATGAAATACAATACAAGTGCAATAAGAATAAATTCTGAAGTTGCACAATTTCCAACTCCAAGAGCAACCTAGTTGCACATGTATAGACTTTTTTCACAATCAAGTCATGGAAAAAACCTTAAAAACTATGACCCCCAGTGAAAATCTTCCAAAATTCCCTATGGACCGTATAGGACATAATATAAGAAATGAAGTGGATGAAAACGTAGAGATAAGAGAAACCTCTAGCCTGCAAGTTGTGGAATCCAAATGTAGATGTAGGAATGGGAGAAGTTTATACCTGAACTTCGAGGTCCCACGAGATCCTCCTATGGTGAACAATGAAAATGACACATGGTTGCATGGGCCCTACCCTATTTATATAATTTTGGTCAATTTTTCTTCCACTTCGTATGGCCTAATCCAATGTCCATTTGTAGTGTCACTCACATAGTTATAATCTTGGTTATACACTCTTCTTGATTACATAACTAGATTTATGTGATTAAGATTTATTTTGGGAAGTCCTTATTTTCCTCTTATTTTAGTGCATGTAATATAGTACTTTATTTTATCTTATATGTTATTTGTACTATTGGTTTTCTTACAAATACACTTTTACACTTTGCTAATTTTTTCCATGTGTTCAACTATAGGTTGCATCAAGATCCCACCATTTCTCCGCATGCAACCATCCTTGCATGTATATTTATTCAAATTGCATATAGGTGATTCATTTTGCTTGTAGGTCCCCCCTTTATTTGGGTAAGTGGCCTAGCCTAACCACCTTTGTATTCACCCTTACTTGACAACATAGCCTTCCTTCCATGGGTTCATTAGTACCCTTCATGCATTTTGGTACCCATGTCATTTTGTCCCTTTATAAATTGGAATCCGTCTAGTTTGTGATGTTGACTTTAGCCGTATGTACTTATTCACTTTCAATCATTAGTTTACTCCTAGAATCCTCCACTTATAGCATTTTGTGTTTCATTTTACATTTCATAATCCCATCGCTTAATCCATAGTATAAAAGTTACACTATTTTTCCACCATACATCTACCCCCAAATATATTCCCATTAATGTCCTACCCACTGGTCTGTTCCATTTTCCATCTCACATTCCATTGTTTCACCTGGTTGTATTTTAGGTACTTGTCTCCTTAACCCCCTTCTATCCTCTCAAATACCCATGTACTTGGGAAACCATTTAAGTAGTGCTCCTCACTAATGAAAAATGTATATGATCTCTCATGGTAGCATCATTGGTCACCTTTATTCAAAGCATTCTACAATTCCTCACCTATGGAACCTTTTATGATGTCAACCCCCACACAATGTTGACCTAGGTACCCTTAGTTCCCTTCAGTGAGTATTCCCATTGCACTCAAGTTCCTTGGTTATCCCATGTGTCCCTTCCTTGAAATTATCACAAGTTCCACATATGCTACCAAGTCAACCTTGACTTCATATTCAAAATAAATGAAGTTTGAGTTCCTTCTCTATGACCCTCTATCATCCTTTGGTGTCTCGATCCTCCTAGTGGCATACCTTGTGTTGATAAACAAAGAACTCTCATTAATTTGTTTTCAACAGTTATCCCTCTATCAACTTTAGCACAAGTATTCTAGAGGATAGACTTAAAGGCATTACGTACCTTGGCCCCAAAACCATAATTGATGTGTTACCTTTCATCAATTGAGGGGAGATCTTAGTGCCCCTTAGATTAACTGGTTCCCATGTGCTCTAATTTAGTTGATTATTGCATCATTGAGAATTGTATAGTGTGGTGGTTCCCTCATCCAAGTTTGGTTGAAGACCCTAGACACTTGTGACTCCCTCCAATTGAGTCTATTATGGAATCCCTTTAGTTCTTGGATTCTTGTGGTGTTTGTGTTACATTGGCAACAATGATCTAGTTTCAATTGTAACTCCTTATACCTTTTTGGATCAGTCTTTCAGTAGTTTGAGCCAATAACGAGGAGTTGTCTCATACTATTACTCCTTCCATATATTAGGCCCCTCTAGTTTCAACATGACTCTAATCGTTGTGATTTGTCATCCCCTTAGAATGATATTGTTCCCACTTAGGCATTTCTAATAAACTATGGTTGGACATTTATGTACATGGATTGGGTCCCTCTTTTGACCATGGTGTATTATTATACCTAACAATTACCCATGTAAATTGATTAGACCCCTTTTGGTCTTGATCTCGGATTGTATTGAGACATTTATACGAGCATGGGGAACTCACCTCTTTGGTTAATTTGTCTACATGTAGGGCCTCTATAGCCCTCATGGAGGGGGGTCTCTTTTCCTTCATCAGCCTTGTTTCTCATCTAAGTGCTTATGGTTCCATATGGATCGAAAGAAAAGAAACCTATGATGTATTTCGACCATACAATGAGCTCATGACCTCACACGTAAAGGGGAAAATGTTAACAACTTATTTTTTCTCAACTACTTTGTCATGAGTTCCATCACAATTATACATCATCATTGGTAGTATTGGCCCCATCTCCATCTCATCCATCTCCATATGACCTCAATAATGTGACAAAGGCCTAAACAAAAGTAAAAATTTGACAAATGTAAGTATGCAATGATTTTCCATCACTAATGACTCACATTTTTTCCTTTGAAAAACATATCCTGGTCCTGAAACCAAAAATTCAGTTAATCTTAATTGGTGTATGCTTCCAGAAAAGAAGTAATGGATAAAAATGGACAAACCCTAAACAATATGGTAAAAAATAACTTCCGATTTGGTATTCTAATGCCTAATCTCTCCACTAAGTTATCAATGCAAAGAGGATCATCACACACATTGGAGCCAAGTTAGTTTTGTCCACCATATTTCCCATAAATATAGCCCTCATGGTCACTATTTCATATCACAATTCACAACAAGGTTATGTTATTGAAATCCCATATGAAATGAAGAGAGATCGATCACCCCCCCCCCCCCCCCCCCACCCGCACTTTCATCATTGTGGAATCAACAATCTAATCAATTGGTTGGATAATTGGGCACAAAGGAATTAGAAGAATCCCCCTTTGGATCAACTATAGAGGTCTTCTACCATCTAGAACTGGTACCAAGGTGCTATTGTACTATCTTATTCTTTGTCTAATAAAATCAAACATTCTTTACATACGTTGCATTTATTTTAAGAATTTAATTCATTTAGTTTAGTTTCCCTTCCATTACTTTGATTTGCTACTAGAGTTTGCACAACCCTTTAGTAGGTTTTTTTGGGACATGAGACGAGAAATCACACACAACAATTTGGCTCAAACTACAAGAGGGGTGCAACATCACCTTCTTAGCAACATGTTATTTCATGTAACATCCTCATCTATCATTCCAACTATATGAGGGGGTAGTTACAGATTTCCTCAAACAAAATTCCACCCTATGGAGGCCATTATTCAAATTCAAACTAATTTCAACCTCCCATAGGAAACATAAACTAAGTAATGCATATGTAATTGCATGAATATAAAACAAAACAAAATCAGCAACTATATTTCACCCACACAACATGCATAAACCATCCTATTCATAATAGGAAGAGATATAAATTGCACATTCATAGACAACAATGAATAGTTTTATTTTAAATGAGGAAGATCCAAGCAACTACCTATGTAAGAGAAATTATCCACCCAACAATAGGTATCAACTACTAATACCACCTCCAAGCCGGGCTATGAGGCTGCAAGGGCGAAAGAAACACTTACAAGCTTCACTCAGACTCTCATGCTAAACAAATATGCTCTTCACAGACTACTACATACATCTCACTTAGGCATCCTAGCCATGGAACTCTCTTTCATTGCCCCAAACATTAGAATGACGGCCTACTCTCTCTACTAAACAGTCCCTCATAGTACCAAACCCTCACATTGCTCTTTATTGTATACTAAAAGAGTCCAACTTGTAGTACATTTTCAGAGTACCTCTTATACAATCAATTCATGGCTTCTCAAGCATCCACAAACAACAAATAACTAGTAGGTAAAGGTTATTATCTTTCCCAACCTCTATGCTCACCTACAACTATCATCTTCCCTCTTGATGTTTGCAATTTTCACTTTGCAACACTAGTTTATGGTTAATTTCACATTCTATTTATTGGCAATGGATAGAGTAGCATGCCACCATTTGTGGTCTAAATTATGCTTGGAAAAATGAGTGATAGACTCCAATGGAGATGACAAGATTGGTGAAAAGACAACTAAAATTAGTTATGACCATAAAATAAAGGAACTAGAATGGTCATAAAAGTATATTCATCCCATGCTTCCATAACTTCACGAGAAGACTTTCCCATGAACCTTCCACATGCATTCGTTGATTGGATTTCACAAGTCAAAGGAAGTAAATGGTTCATTCAAGGGACATGGCATAAATTGGATGAGCTATAAGGTTGTCACTTGGAAAAACATGAATTCATCTCCCATAGCCCCCCTACCTTCCTCTTTCCTTTTATTGGAATCATAGCCCGTATAGTGCTCCGTAGACAACCATCTTAGACCATTTTATTATATCCATCATAATATTTACATATCTTTCGAGTTAACATAGCAAGTCAACCACATGGTCCGTAAAGAAATATTTACATCATACTTCTCTAGTCATTCACTAGTTGGGTCTTGGCCTTGAGCTCTGCATTAGGAACCCATACAAGCATATTTACATAATTTTACACAATCTAATTTAAATACATTCCAAGGGTCAAAATTGGTATATTACATCCCCCCAATCATTATATTTCTACAAGAAGCAAGGATTTTCCAATGAAGAGTAGTACCAACCTAACAAGAGAAATAACATAATATAAAGAGAAGGAGGAGACTCTGTGTTCGTTGGAGACTTTAATAAGATAACATGAAACTTGCAAATGTCAACCTTCATAAAACGTGCACAACCCTTGTGGCCAGCTAAAGAGGAGGGATGATAGAGGAGGAACTTAGGGAATGTAAGCAAAGACATTACACACTTTGGGGAGGAGATCTCACATTTATGAAATGCTCACAACATTGTTATAGGTAACACATTCAAGAGGTGGAAAGGATTGAGTAAGGCCATGTGTGACACGCATAGAGGAAAAAACATGGTTGATTACATCATGATCTTGGAAAGTGGGATAGATAATATAATAGCCCTCATGATCAACAATTGCCATGTGCTGATCTCATTAGGTCACAATCGAGCTTTTTGACAAAACAACACAAAATGGGGTGGAAGTTCATAGAGACAAGAAAGATGATGGAGACAATCCAAATAATGTTTTCCAATACTCAACTTACAAGTCTTGCAAGTTGTAATTGCCTTTTTTCCCATGCAACCTTTGATCTCATAAACATTTTAATAAAAATATATGTATCTATTTATACGTGCCATGTAGAAATATTTTAATGCCATATTGTATATAAGTTGAAAGTTGAAGTAATTATGAAACATTAAAAACTTGCAACAATGTATTACTTGTTGCTATGTTGCTTATTTTTTGATGAGACGTTATTAGTTGCTATGTTGCTTATTTTTCTATCTGAAATTACTTGTTGCTTTTATGTTGATGTGTTATTTATTACTTGTTGTAACTATGTTGCTTATATTTCTATGTCAAGTTAGTAACAAAGCTGCATGATACCTACCTCTTAAGAAAAATGTTATAAAAAAATAGTTGTAGAAGAAATGACAAGTAGATAATAATAAAATTTACAAAACTACTTCCTTAATTAGTTATAGAGTAAGACCTTGAGATTAAAGATCCAAAATAAGTTTACTTGTATTTGTGAATTTCCTTTGCCTACAGTTTGTTCCCAAAGTTCTTGTGATTTGGCTTACCTCCTTCTCATCTAGGCTTTCTTGTTACTTGCATTTGTGGATAGGAAAATCTCCGTCACTACCAAATTAAGAATTAAGTTTATAAATTTTTTCATCTTAAACTAATATATCAACTAATACCTAAATATTTAATTATCAACCAAAATTTAAAATAAATATTTTAAACCCATAATACTTTATGATTGAAATAATACTCTTTTAAACTTGTCATATTACAAAAAAAAAATAAAAAAAAATAGAAATTCAATGTAACATCATAAAGATCAACCAAACATTAAATGCCTCCCTAGTGTTTCAAGAAACATAAAAATAAATGGTTTTAACTAACTTCATAACAATACATAATTTCAATAATACTCACATTGAGCTTAAAAGCAAAATTAAGTCAATGCAACCTGAAAAAATAATTATATATTTTTAAACTCAAACGTATAGAGAGATGTGGTTATTTTTTTTTTCCCCGGAAAAAAAATCATAATTTTATTGCAAAAATGAACAAAATTACATCTGTACATGTATGAGATCAACTCTGATCCCTACATTGTCACATATTGTCCCAATATATGCAGTCACAAATGGACTGAAAACCCCTGCCAAAAAAAAGCAGTCAAGCACCCAAACAAATGTGCCAAAGCTCAAAGCTGAAATCAATCTGTCTGAATCAATATCAGACCCAAACACTAGACTAGATCCAATTTGGTAGAACCCAATCTGAAAATATCAGCATCCATACAATATCTGAATCCTAGCTGTTGCCAGTCAGTAAACAAACTGTAATAGCATTAAGATTTGACAGTACATCGTCTCCACTCAACAAAAGTCTGTTCCAAAACTCCACTCTGATCTATCCCAACCTCATGAACCGGCCATGCTGTCATTTGATTCAAAAATACTCCATTAACATATCAATTACTGTCACATTGTAATATATCAAATGCTCAAACGTTATACCCAACCTGTCATAAATACCAAGTCGCAAAAGCTGGAAAATATCAGCTCGTTACTAAAAATATGCTCAAATCACAGCATCATACTACCGATTATGTCGTATAGACTCAGTCTCATATCATAACAAAATAAAAAAGCCCATCCCTCGTGATACATAGAAATATTAGATGACATGTCACAGTATCTGTGCAGAATCTCCCTGCTGTTCCAATAGCTCTTCATGAAAAGGCCTATGATAATAGCTGAATGAACCCACACTAGAATGAACAGAGATCCTCCATACTCCATAGTCTATATGCCACTGTATCGCTTCTTTGGATAACTGATCAGCCACCCCATTCCGTTCTCTATAGACGTGTGTAAAAGAAAGATGATAAAACTGTTGCTTTATGCGAAACACCTCCTCCAGAATAGGTAAAAGGATCATCACATGGCACTGAACAGTCCCTTTTGCCCATTCAATAACTAACATAGAGTCACCAAAAACCTGTAAAGACAAACAACCCTGTTCCAATGCAAATAAAAGCAAAATCCTGAGTGTCATTAATTCAGCATAGTTGTTTGTTCCCCTCCCTAATCCAACCGAAAAATGAAAATAATGAGACTCAGATTTGAACAAAACACCACCCCCACCACAGCTCAATTGCTGTTCTTGAGATGCTCCATCAAAGAAGCCCCAGGGAATAGCTTTGTCTATCAATTCCTCCCGCACAGGCCTATTCTTGAGTAGCTTCTCCGGTTCCCTAAAATGGTGAAAAATTGCAACAATATGAGCCACAACAGACTCCATCGATATTCTACAGTCCTGAAAAATAATCCTGTTGCGTGTTAGCCAAATCCCCCAAGCAAAGATACAAGGAACAGCTCGGAGAGTTTTATGTCCCGACCACCAGCTTTGAAAAGCATTGAGAGCAGAATCACCCTGCCAAGAGATGTGGTTGTTAGTAATATTACAGGATTTATTATTAAAAACAAGAGCCACACGTCCTCGACATTGCATTCATGATAGCTAGTGGTTTGCAATTGCCTATGCAAAAAACTAAAACTCAATAAAAATATATTAAATTTTGTTATAGCCTACTTAAAACTCAATAAAAATAGAAGAAATGTTGTTATAGCCTACTTAGGCATCCTTTTGAGGATGGTAGAGATTTGACTACTTAGAAGACTCTAGACTCAAGCTCTATTTCAATGGATCCAAAGTGAGGATGAGCTTTACCATATTTGTAAGAATGACTACTACATCTCAAATAGGCCATGAAGGACATAAAGACAAGCCTAAATACAGAGTGGGGATGAACCATTTTTTATTAGCTAGATGATAAATTGTTGATGCTTCTTGGGTGGTTAAGTTAATTCCTTCAGTATCAGAGTTGGAAGCCAACTTCTCCTTCTAAAATGGTACCCACCTCTCTCTTGGAGTTGCACGTTTGGGCTTGAAAAGTAACTTATCCTCTAAAGGAGGGGTAGAAAGGCAATGAAATATGTGATCTTTCTAGTTAAATTTTTTGTTCATTATAGGAAGTGTCATATTCAAAATATGACATTTTCCATTCCATAGGTCCATTAAGAGTTTTGGATCACCTATAAACTATAAATAAAATATATAAGATATTAAATTGTCCCAAATATAAAAAATAAAATAAACACACTTAATGTACATAAAAATTTAGATAATTTAAATAATATATTAAGTTTAACATCAAAATAAATCTAATATTTTTTTTTATAATGTTACATATAATTCCCATTAACTTTATAAATGGATACTCAAAATATCTTCACCCTTAACATTCACAATACCTTTTAACACTCATTTTCACTAACATTGCAAACATTTAAATTGATTTTTCAAAAGAAGGCTATCATTACATTCCCTCTTTTAAGGTAGTAATTAATTGAAAACTATTAATTAATTTTGTGTTTTGTTAGGGCAAAAGGAACAAAACAAATGAATTGTTCAATGAATCGAAAGATATTCTATAGCGATGCATATTGACCAAATATTCAATTGTGAAAATCCGTTTCTTTCTTTAATTCCCCTCGGCTATGAGTATCGCTCCCTTTCGGCATGCCTTTAGTGTACATACCTATATGATGCCATTCACATCAATTGACACACTCATTTTATTCCAACAACCCACTCTTGATATCTTCTTAAATAATTATTGTACAAAACTTTGTTTTATTTTGATGTCCATGTGGGATCCACCAAGAAACCACTAACTTGTATGTCTCAACAATAATGTCTCAATTTTGGTAGGCATTTCCCTCTACCCTACCCAACCATATTGTACAATGCAAGGTTGATAAAAACCAACTATTAATTTATGAGTTCTTGCATGATATGAGTCGTTAAAAAATGAAAAACATTGATGTTATTTATTCAAATAAATCTCATTCATTAGCATCACTCTCAGTGTCTCTATTATGTGCAACCTATTCTCTTATTACCTCAATTGCTTCAAGTCCCTTCTCGTTTATTTTTATTATCGCTCCCTTTCAGCCTGCCTTTAGTGTGCATACCTATATGATGCCATTCACATTAATTGACACACTCATTTTATTCCAACAACCCACTCTTGATATCTTCTTAAACAATTATTGTACAAAACTTTATTTTATTTTGATGTCCATGTGGGATCCACCAAGAAACCACTAACGTGTATTTCTCAACAATAATGTCTCAATTTTGGTAGGCATTTCCCTCTATCCTACCCAACCATATTGTACAATGCAAGGTTGATAAAAACCAACTATTAATTTATGAGTTCTTGCATGATACGAGTCGCTAAAAAATGACAAACATTGATGTTATTTATTCAAATAAATCTCATTCATTAGCATCACTCTCAGTGTCTCTATTATGCGCAACCTATTCTCTTATTACCTCAATTGCTTCAAGTCCCTTCCCGTTTATTTTTATTATCTCTCCCTTTCAGCCTGCCTTTAGTGTGCATACCTATATGATGCCATTCACATTAATTGACACACTCATTTTATTCCAACAACCCACTCTTGATATCTTCTTAAACAATTATTGTACAAAACTTTGTTTTATTTTGATGTCCATGTGGGATCCACCAAGAAACCACTAACTTGTATGTCTCAACAATAATGTCTCAATTTTGGTACTCTCTACCCTACCCAACCATATTGTACAATGAAAGGTTGATGATTGTACTAGGAGCATTTACCCATTAACAACATCTTGTATTGGGGAGAATTCATCTTTGGGCTTGTTACATAGAGGTCTAGTGTGGACATTATCCCTCAGGTAGGTTTCCACGACATCATGTGTGGGTGTATATCAATGTTATTGCTTATTTCTTACACTATGAATGGTGAAAACTTATGTATTAAGTGTCTAATGTTCACAAAGGACATGTCCAAATATTTTAACATATTCTCCCAAGAATTTATCTTGGGATGTCAATATTGTTCCCTCCCATATCAATCCCTTTTCTCCATAATGAAATATACGTTTCTAATATTTTCTTTATTTCTTTCATTTTAGAAGGTTTCTTTACTTATTGAGTTGGTAGTTGAGGTTACCCTATAGGTAAATAAAACTATCAAGCAACAAACGTGCCACACATTAATAGGAGGTGATTATTTTTCATCCACAAACCAAGGATTTATATTATGTAACTAGTGTGACATCAATGAGCGAGACTTGAAGTATTGGCATCCTTTCATAACAAATATCTTATAGTTCATATCCAATAAGCATGACTACACAAAGCTCTTGTGACCCTCAGATATCTTATAATTGTCCATCATCTCTAGTGGAAAAAATATGTCTTTCCACTTTATTTGAGATGATAACCTCCCATAAGTTCCATTTATATCCCCATGTGTTTATCTAAATTTAAACAATGTCAAACACCCTCCTTATTTATAAAAGGGATGCAAATGCAAACACCTAGAATTTTCATCATCACCCACACAATTATCCATTTGCAACAATAATATTGGTGTCAAGGGTTACTTGTATTATCAATACTTACCTCAGGAGCTTGCATATCATCTTTCTTATAGGATAAACATTTTTCATATGATTGTTTGTAATATAGTATCATACAATGGATGGTTTTATGTTTCCCACTTATAGAACAAATCCATATACCTATCCACCATTAGTTCATTAAGATCCTTAAGGAATTTACCAATGAATTCATAGTGAATTTTGAAACCATCTCCAAAAAGGAAAGGATGAAGTGGCCAAAGACCCCAATCTTGTATTTGTGTGTAAGCATTGTTAATATTTTAATGGTTATACAAGATATTCAAACATTTATAATCATAACATCATAACCATATGCAAAGGGATTACTAAAAGAAAGACAAGCACAACCACACAAAAGAACACATAGATTTATCCTAGAAAACCCTCGTGGGGGAGAAAACCCATCAAAGCTTCCTTGAAATAGACTTCAACCAAGTACAGTGTAAGACCCGAAGAATAAGACTTATAAGACTCCAAGAATAAGAATTGACTGCTTCCTCTCTCCTAGATGGGTTGCTCCTTCTCTCTCTTGCGAACTTGCTCGAGTTTTGAGTGTGTCCAAATGAGGGAGGCACCTCCCCTATTTATACTAATCAGTGGAGAGAAATAACCCAATGGGGCCGGCTTTTCCTCTTGATCAAGGTCAACTTATCTTGGGTGACCCAAAATTGCATTTTAATGGTACTTTTGTGGTTACTATTGACCCAACTTACAACTGAGGTTTTACCTCAAGACTTGACATGACCAGATACATCAATGACATCCCTAATCGAAGGAACAAGATCTCTGAAGAGAGGAGTAATAATAATCATACAAAATATAATACCTTTCACAATTACATTTCTTTAACACTCCCTCTTAATAAGGAATGTATTCTATAACACAACAATACATTTGTACAACTGACTAGTAACTCTATACATCATAGGAAATTTTCACAACTACATCCACATCATCATGATCATGGATCATCATATCACAAGCACATCATCATGAGCATTGCATCCCGTCACATCATCACAAACATATATCACGAGTATCACATCTTGACACATCATCACGAGCATCACCTCGTGTCACATCATCATCAGTGTCACATCTCGTCACATCATCATATCTCATCACATCTTCATGAGCAACACATCTCGTTGCATCATCGCGAGCATCACATCTTGACACATCATCAAGGGTGCCAAGAGGAGGACTCTGACTCTGACTAGCAGCTAGTGGCGCTGCCCCTATTGCAATGGTGCACTAGGATTTTGTATTATATGTATTCTTAGCCGAGAAAGCTGATGGAGCTTCTCATTTTGTACTAAACATTATGACATGATGATATATATATATGCACGTGGATGCACTTTTTAAATGTTTTTATGAGTCTTTTTATGATGATGATTCCTATATGACGTATATGACATATGTATGCATGATGATATGATGATGCATGATGCAGTGTTATTTCCTATATGTGGTGATTGATGTGCCACTCTAGAACATTATTAGCCATTTGGTTTGCTACACTATTGATACTTCTGGGAACATGCATGAATGTAATGGATTCAAAATGTATAACCAAATGTCTAGTGTGCAGGAACTTTCTAAAGAGACAAGGATCGCGTACCCGATAACAACTATTCAATTAGGAGACAAGTAGCTGGGAGTCTAGGAAGACATCAAGGTGATGAATACCCAAGTGGAGGGCAGCGTCCAGGAGACAAATAATACCATCATACTCAGCCTAGTTGTTGGTAGCAATGCCAACACACATTCCGTCGATATGGATCAACTCATGTGACAGGGAATAAATAACCCACACAGTTGAGGCGAGATTAGGAGACCATCTACTTGATCCATCAGTGAAACCAACATAGCGATGCGAGGTAGGATCCATCTTGAGAAACCAAGGAAACAAACTGTAAGACTGGTGACAATAATGGTGTAAAACAAAAAAGAAAAACTATGACACAAGTGACTCATGGTGGGTGACATCGGGCATAGAACCTCTTGAGGTAGAGCCCGTTGTGGGGATTCTTCAAGAGGTGACCATCGAAGTTAGCAAGGATATATGCCCCCTTTCCAAGGTAGCAATAGACGACATATGGACCGTACCACATGGAATCAAACTTCCCTTTCCCTAACTTATCATTGGCTTGGTCGTAAACAAGGACCAGATCACCTTCTCTAAAGGTGCAAGGGTGGACGTGGGAGTCAAAATGTGACTTCGACCTAGTCTTAGCTGCTTCGATCATTTAGAGAGCAGCACGACGATCCTCATTGGTTTATTCGAGCATAATAAGGCGTTGTTTTAATGGTGAGATATCAGGGAGAAGCTCGACGGAAAGGAAAAGTGATGGAATCTGGCACTCAATGGGAAGTACCGTCTCGACACCATGTACTAAGTGAAATGGGGTAAAATCGGTGGCAGTATTTATGGATGTACGATAGGCCCAGAGGGAGGAGAAGAGAAAATGATGCCAGTTGGTTTTATGTTTGTCCACCATCCGTTGGAGCATGGTTTTGAGGATCTTGTTGACAACCTCAACTTGACCATTTCCCTGAGGGTAGTATGCTGAGGAGTACTGGTGTTCAAACTTCAACATGGTCGAAATCTCTGTCCAAACCACGTCCTCGAAATGAGAACCACGGTCTGAGACTATCTGTTGGGGGACACCGAAACATGTGATAACGTGGTTGAAAAAGAAACGTGTCGCTATGTCGGCCTTACAATTGAATGTAGGCATGGCCTCGACCCATTTAGTGAAATAATCCACGGCCATGATGATATACTTATTACCATCAGTCAAGGTAGGATTACAAGTCATGAAGTCAATTGCCCACTTACAGAAGGGACTGACTGTGACCACGGGATGTAACAGAGCGGGAGGAGTCCTTGCTTTTGGAGCAAAGAGCTGACAATTGCGGAATTGTTTAACTGCGTGGATGCAATCGGCAAAGATGGTAGGCCAAAAAATAACCAGCATAGAGAATCTTCTAGGTGGTAGCCAAACTAGAGAGGTGGCCACCATAGGATCCACTGTGACAGTCATTCAAGACTTTTTCAGCCTCATCATGGGTGAGACAACGACGCAATATAGTATTGATGCCTTGACGATACAAGACATCCCCTACGAGGAGATAGCGAGCAGCTTGGTTTCAAATGCGTTGACGATCTTCACGACTTAAATGAGCCTCAAATTTTTGAGTGCTCGTGTATAGGAGAATGCCCCCATACTAGGGGTCTTACGTGGATATGACAAATAGAAATTCGTCCGAAAGGTTGACTGTAATAGGTGATGAAGCAGACATCGGAAGGAGGTCTATAAATAAGGAAGCTAATTCCATAGCTTTGGTGCTTTTAGGGGCAATGAATTCCAAATCATACTCCTGGAGAATGAAAATCCACTTGGCAACATGACCTTAATCAAAGCGACGGCTCAAGAGATACCTCAAGGGGTTGGAATCGACCATGACTCGAGTGCGGCTCAAAAGGATGTAATGGCGTAGCTTTTGAACAGAAAAGACGACGGTGAGGGCCATCTTCTCTTCATGTGAGTAACGTAAAGGGGGACTGGAAAGCTTTTGACTTACATAATATATCACATGCTCTTGATGAGCATCGTCTTCTTGGACCAAAACTCCAGCAATGACATTTTCAGATGCCAACACATAGAGAATGAAATCCTTAGTGAAGTAGGGTGGAGACACCGATGGAGCAGAAGCCAGAGCTTGTTTTAATGCATCAAAAGCGTCTTGTGCATGCTTATCCCAAACAAACGGAATGTTGGTATAAATCAGTCATAAGAAACCATGGACTTTTGTTGCATAGTCTGGGATAAAACGACAAAGGAAATTGGCCTTGCCTTGGAGACTCTGCAGTTGGCGGAATGTACGGGGTGAGGGAAGATTCAAAATGGCTTGAACCTTCAGAGGGTTGACCACAATCCCTTTGTGAGAGACGATAAACCCAAGTAAACTCCCAGCTAGGACACAAAACACACACTTGAGAGGGTTCAAGCGAACGTTGTATTTGCAACATTGTAAGAAGACTTGTCGTAAGTCATATAGATGTTTTGAACGCTTCTGAGAGCGAGCAGTGAGGTCGTATAGGTAGAACAAGATGATATGGATAAGGTTATGGAAGCAAAACGTCATGGCCCATTGAAAAGTGGCTCCAACATTTTTAAGTCCAAATGGCATAACTCAATATGCAAACGTTCCCCAGGGGGTTGTGAAAGTAGTCTTGTACTGGCATTCTTTCCGAATATCAATTTGGTTATAATCGGAAGAAAAAAAATCCATGAAAGAAAAGACTTCATGTCTGGCATAGGCGTCAATGATTTGGTTAATGAATGTACTGGGGAAATTGTCCTTGGGACATGCCAATTTCAAATCATGAAAGTCACTACATACACGAATAGTACCTTTTTTTATTAACGAGAACATGATTAGAAACCCAAGTGGTATACGCGATGGGGTATATGAAACCTGCTTTGTGAAGTTTTTGGATCTCAGCTTTTATAGCAGGATCCTTTGAGGGGTGAATGGATCTTTGTTTTTGGAGAACAGTTGCCACATCAAGCCATGTGCCAATACAATGTTCGACAATAAATGGATCTAGCCCAGGCATATTAGTATATGACCCTGAGCGAAGATATCGTGGAACTCCTGAAAAAGTGCCTTGTATGAAGAAACTCCTTCAGGGGAGAAAGACACTCCCAGGGTAATATCTTCAACTACCTCAGGGCTAGTTGATATATTGACCTTAATAGTTGGCGATATGTTGGCCATGTTTCCCTCTTCAAAGGCATCGGGTGCTGGAATGGGGTTCTTGAACCGGTCTACATTTCCATGGATGAATTCTTTGGCTTCAATGGAGTACTGATCCGATGATGAAAGAGGTTCATCAGAAATAAAGAATGAGTGATCGTGCATATCATCCCAAGGGTACTGAGGAGCTGACAGAGCTTCAAGGATTTCCTCGTCATTGTTAAAACAATGTGTAGATAGATTGGATGGATCCTCTATGTATGAGGGAACAGAAGGACTACTGGAACTGGAGATCATGTATATGGTGTTGGTTGTGTCCGAGGAAGATGTCGGAGGGTGGATTTGCTTGAGGAAGGTGATGTCGGACTCACGAGAGTGTTTATGGAGGTCGTAGATGTTGGAAATGGTGAGAGTAATGATCATAGAAGCCGCAAACTACACAAGGATGGTTGGTTCGCAATGAATTATTCTTAACCGTTGGCGCATCTGGGATGGTGACTATTGGAGTACCATCGAAATAATCCATAGCGTTGATGTGGGTACGAAGGATAGGTAACTCTAGACAGTTTTGTGTCACGTGACCTTGAATATCACATAATGTGCAAGTGGGAGTCGGTCGAGGTTCAGTCGTTTCTTTGGAGGCCTTGCCCCCATCCTTCTTTGGAGGAAGGGGGGCAGACGTGGATACATGAGTAGTCTTTGATGGACTGGGAGGTGGGAGGGACAATGTCTCAATGGGTTGGACATGAGTCAAGAAAACCTGGGGAATCGGGGGTTGGGTGGGTGGATCAAGGTACCACACTGGAATTCCCAACGTGAAATTAGGTAGGTTGAGAGTAGCCATAACAGGCTTGCTCACAATCCCAGATGGTGGGAAAAGGAAGGGAATCATGTGGATCGGGAATGAACCCCAATAATTTCTGGGTGACTGTGTTCAGGGTTGGGACTGGGGTTGTGACATGGTCGGGATGGCACAGGACGTGATGGTTCAGAAGTTCAATACGTCAGTCGACGATGGTGGAGGTGGTAAGGACAAGAAGGTGTCCGTCATGGGAGTGTTGGTGAACAGATTTGTGCCAACAATAGATAAATATGGAATGGACATGCTACCGATGGTGGAGATGATAGTTAGAAGGACGTGCTCCAGCGTGGTTGGCCCCTTAAAATCATAGTATGTCAACTGATTGACAGTAACGATATTCCCATCATGAGGGAACATATGGAGTCGAAAGATGGTATAGGCCACGGCTCGCATGACATACATATAGCTACGTCCTAGGAGGAGGTTGTAATCATGCTGGGCATTGAGAATTTTGATGTCAATCAACACCGTTTTACCAACTAACTCAACAGGAACATTCGTGAGAATCCCCTGGGGTTGAGCTGAGCAACCAACGTAGGCGCAGAGAGCAATGGTGGAAGGTTGAAGGGTAGGGGACCCAAGTTTCTGCCAAACAAAGGTTGATATGATGTAGGTGCATGCCCCATCATCAATAATGCATCGATGTATGACCAAATTTCGAATTGAGACCAGAACCTAGAAGGCGACAGTAGACGACATCCTCGGCTCTCCTTGATCCAGGTTAAAAGTGATCAACCTAGAATCACTAGGATCAACGACACCTAGCGTGGAAAACAATGCTTTACGCTGTGATGGGAAAGTTTTAAGCACTTCCAAAGTGGACATGGTTGTAGGAGATTGGGCCAAGTCGTCAACTATGTTGTAGTTAAGGGGAGCTCTAGAAGTAGCAATGTTTGCCACACCATGCATAGGAAACAGTGGGACTCTGGTCGCCCCATCTGCAGGGGGTCTCGGTAAGTGGAGAGACATGTCAGAATTAGTAGAGGTAGACGTCGTTGATGGGTCAACAGTTTCTGTGGTGGAGCCATACTGGTTGCGTCGAGTCTGGAGGCTAACTTCAGATGACAATGTCATGAGGTGATGGACACTAGCCTCAGCAAGTGGGGCCACCGCTGGAGCTATGGGAGCAGGTGGGGCCACAGCTGGAGCTGTGGGAGCAGGTGGAGCCAGGGGTTGGTTTACAACCATCCCTTGGTGTGGTAGGGGGTTTTGGAGTACCAGAGGTGGAGGACCTGGTAGTGCAGGGTTGGGATGAGCCGGAGTCACCGCGTTTGGATAACGTTGATTGTCATTTTGAAGGAGTTGTTGGACGCGAGCCATGTGAGGACACTGATGAGTGTAATGACCGTAGGTGTTACAAATAACACATAGATGGTTGGTTCGTAACTGTGCATTATTTCCATGTCGATTGGGATGATAGGGATTTTGTGCAAGAGGGTCGACACCGTTATTGTTTGGAGGGTTGGCATGTTGATCGCCGCCTTGGGGTTGGTTATTGCCTCGGTTTCTACCTCTCTTGTTCTTTCCCTGACCTTGTTGGTTATTGGGGGCAAGGTGTTTAGGAAGCTTTTGTTGAGCATAAAACTGTCCCGTAGAAACTAGAGGAGTTGGGGTCGGATTCAGAGTGGGTTGCACAGGTGGTGCATAATAGACCGGAGGAGCTATAGGGGCTGTAAATCCGACCGTCTTGACAGAACACGAATGTGTCAAACCTGTTGGTCCATGAACATGAGGAATTGGTGGAGGTGCGTAGGAAGAGGTGCCTCTGGAATAAGCCATCATGCATGAATAATCAGGGGCATAACCAAGGGGAGCATAAGATGTAGTAGCTCCAGATTGAGCCATCACACATGAATAATCGGGGGCAAAACTGAGTTGGGAAACACAATGGGTGTTACTCGGGTGTGGTGGCATCATGGGAGAGGCAGCATAAAACTGGGGGCACTAGGTAATAGAGTCGATGACTCCATCAATAGCATGGGATGCCCCCGACGTATCACAGCGAGAGGTGGCTGCTCAGGGAGCATCGGGTATGACGATGTATAAGTAATCGGACTGAGCGTAGATCAAGTGGAATTGTTGATCCTTAAGGATGGCTTCCTCCTTTGTTTGGGGTCTCTCAGATGCAATGTCTTTGGCTATGGGGGGGAGTAAGGTTTTGAGAAACCAGTTAAGGAAGATCATATCGTCCAATTGGATCTTGCACAAAATACGTCGACGTCGCCACTCATGGTATTATCCGTGATGTGGGTAGCGGTGGTTTGGAAATAGGATAAAAGGATCTCCACTCCCTTGTCATAACAGACGGGTAGTTGAAAGTATTGAAGGAACATTGAAGAGAGTGAGGAGAAGTCGGGGTAAGTGACATGAGGCAGCTCGATGTACCACTTGGTTGCAGCACCCGTAAGTGTGTGTTGGAACAACCTCAATCTAACAGAGTCATCCACAATGTTGTTCGAGGAACACTACAAGTGGAAAGACATGATGCATTTCTAAGGGTCCTCGCCTGCCTTCCCCTCAAACTTAGGGATGTCTAAGGGAATTTTTGTAGGCATGGGAGGCCAGTGTTGTTGATGACTAATGGGGTCATTTGTTAACCTTGCCAAATATGGCAGGTTGAGACTAGCCATAAAAGGTAGCCTAGATCCGAGGTTGGATCGAGGAGGACCAATAATGGTGTCGATGGTTGCAGGAATGTAGTTCCCATGCATGACTAGAATGGACGTGGAAGGCCCACTGCCCCCAGGTATGAAACATGGTATGGTAGGAACCATGGCGGCTGGCGTGGGGCCACCACTAGTGGGTAGCGTACCAGTAGCAGTGTGAGTAGTGGAAATGGGCCTGCTATAAGGGATACTCGTGATGATGGGTGGTAAGGACACAAGTCCACCGCCAACTATCCCTCTATGGAAGGGATATGGATGCACACAAACCATGGGGGTAGATGGGGCAGTGAATAAGGTAGTTCAGATTGGTAGGAATTGGAATCGGACTCAGAGGTCGTGTGTGGATCTGAAGGTGGTGATTAATGTTGAAGATGGCTTCTACGGTGATGGTTCAAGGAACAGAACTGGGGGGTGTTCCCCCTAAGCCTATACGAGTAGCGTGGTGGAGCTATGATGGTTTGATGGATTGTGGTGTTTTAGTAACTGGAAATGAATATGGAACCTACGTTTGATCAACTTCCTAATGGTTCAAGGGAGTCACTCAACCACCAATACTGTCTGACGACTTGCGTATTGGGGTAGTACCCCTCACTCCATGGCTTAGGCAAAATTGATAACTGCTTTTCCACAAACGACAACTCTTCGTTTACCTCATGGGTGGGAACTAGTCAATCAGGTAGGGGTCGTTTCCCTTTTCGCTTGGCAGGTCCTCTCAATGGCCAGCTACTTCGGGGTTCCTGTGGTACTCCTCACAATGAGTTTTAGGGCTATGCTGAAGTATTTCCCACAATTAAACGGATGGGGTTTATACCCCGATCCGAATGTTATTATGTTAATTAATTTCTTTTAAGGCTCTTCTCGAGGTCATGAACCGAGTGTGTTCACTTAGTGGTGTGAATTGTGTGCAACTGTATGTAAAAAATTTCTTCCAATACCAAAATAAGGCTTGAAACAAATGAGTAATACAGAACTTTTTGCAGGAAACAAGCATGGGGTTTCAACTATAGAGCTCAACTATGGAAATTCATCAACCAAGCAAGGGATACCTCAAACATACCAAGGGGTTGTAACAGGTTAGGTCTAGACAGAAAAATAGGCCTGGACAGATTTTGGGACAGACAAAGGTTTGAAACAGGCATAAAAAACAGACTGAAAACTAACAGTCGCATTTGCCGGCGGAACAGGCGCGATCTGGGTCGCACAAAACAAAGAGGCAGATGCGATTGAGACCAAAAACAAAGGGTAATACATGACTGATTCGCTTGAAATAGGGTCAGAGTGGCGACTGGGGTCACTCTAGAATTCGGGATAGGCGTGATCTGGTTGTTTCAGCTGGGTCGCGTGTATCCGGGTTAAAGTACCGACCTAGGTCGTGCTTATCGGGAAGAAAGGAGTGAATGGGCCGTGCCTTCCAGCCGGATAAGTGCGACCCGCATCGAATTGAACATTTTTTGAAAAATCAAAGTCGGCTAGGGACCGGGGGGCAGGGGGCACGCACTGGTGTAGTAAAGGTCTAGATGGCTGAAGGCAGAAACTAAAAAACAAACCTGTAGCAAACCTACAAAATAGGGATCGAAATGGACCAACTAGCGGAGTCAACAAAACTGTAACGAGTATTTCTTCCCTATTACGTGCAAAAGTACCAACCTTAGATTGGTGTGATTGTAAGGAAGAGTTTAAATAAAAATAAAACAACAAACTAGATTAGTAACATAAAGCAAAAAAAATTAATTTTTTTTGGAATATAAATTGACAAAAACTAAACAAATACAAATAAACAAAGATATACCTCCTTTCCTGTAAAGTGGGCCACTGTAGCCGTCCTCGAAAATGGTTCAATAGCTCCACAAGTTGGTTCTCCAATGGTCTTCACAAACTGTTGTCAAACGGGGAATGTATCCAATATGGGTACGGAGAATGACTCAATGTACACCGTTGGAATGGTATGGCGAGGGGAATGGTAGCGAAAAGAGGGATGTGAATACCTAAGAGCAAGAGTGTCACAACGCACCCACAAATGAAAAGGTTATCAGTGATTTTGGAGATCCCTTCACAATGTATTTATAGTATGGTTCTAGGGTTTTTTTATCCAATGTGGTAACCCATGGTATTTTTTGACCCATGGTATTTTCTTGTAGTTTTCTGGCACTTTCTCTTTTTAAGGGTTTTTTTACCCTTTTTAGGGGTTTTTATCCTTTTTTGGGAGAGAGTGAGGGTAAACCATAGTAAATAATAATGTTTTGGACCATTTTTGTGGAAATACAATTGTGAAGGCAAAAAGTAAGGAAAATATGATAGGAATATGATGTATGTATATGGTTTAGACCATGTAGAGCTAAGTGGACAATTTTTTGTGTTAACATATATCACGAGTATCACATCTTAACACATCATCACGATAATCGCGTCTTGTCACGTCATCATCAACATCACATCTTGTCACATCATCATATCTCATCACATCTCGTCGCATCATCACGAGCATCACATCTCAACACTATCAAGAGCATCACATCTCGACATATCATTATGGGCATCACATCTTGTCACATCATCACGAGCATCACATCTCGTCACATCATCTAGAGAGTCATCATATTGAGCATTAACTACAATGCAAACACATCACAACATTCACAAATTAATGCAGAATCACCCACAACATAAAGAATGTAGGAATCTCATCGTATGCAAATGAATGTAGGACAACAACATACACAAATGAATGCAATACCACAATTTCTACAAATGAATGCAGGACCACAATGTCCGCAAATGAATGGAGGACCACAACAACCACAAATGAATGCAAGACCACAACATATGCAAATGAATATAGGAATTCAACATCTGCAAATGAACGTAGGACCATCCACAAATGAATGTCAGGCCACATCTCGTTGGGATCGTCTTATTTGAAGATACGGTCAAGATCTTTCTTCTGGGAATGCCACCAACCATGTTGGGATCTACCCTTGGAAATACAACCAATCATATTGGGATCCGCCCTCGGTGATGTCACTAACCATGTTGGGATCTACCCAGGAAGATATGACCAGGCTCTCTATACAGTGACCATACCACTGGGGACCATCATTCTTCTCAAATAAATCAACAAATTCATCATTCTTCTATTGTACATTCACCATTCTTCTCTTATAGGTGATTGCATATTATCCTTCCTACAAGTCAAATACAGTTGCATGGTTAGAAACATTTCATAATCTTCAAAACATATTCACAACGAGAAATTATTATGCATAAAGATATATTTCATACATTCATGCAACTATTTTAGCCAATAAAACATTCATCCATATCTTGTATACATACAGTAACTTTCTATATGCCTTCCATCTCTACCAAGAAATTATTAAGGGTGTGCACTACTACCAACATGTCAACAAAGAGGTTTCATTCTAGACAAGTAGCAATGGAATGTTGTATAGCACCATAGGCCACTTACCCATCACATGCATATTAGTAGTATATTGTTCATCAATGAAAACACTCTATCTTGCATAATACGTTTCCTTGAACATAGATCTGTACAAAACTAAACAACGTCATTTAAACAACTAGATATATAGGAAATGACAATTCAAATACTTATATTTGTTTGTTTGGTAGACTCCCTCTTGATCTTTATCTCCTTGCAGGAATTAATAGAGTCTCTGACAACATTCTCTACTTCATCGTCTGATTCTGAGGACCTGTGCCTATCTTTCTCATGATCGGAAAGGCTGAGCAAGTCTTCTACACCACAAATCAGTACTGGTGTTGAATATGTGTGTCCCTACAAATTCATCCCTTCTTATCCAATACTGAAATGGATAAGAGTATGATCTTTGTCTTCATCACTAGAATTCTTTTGAATCAAAGTACATATTCCTCATAACTTGAGTAATCTTCACTTGTTTTTTTTCTCAACTGCAATATATATGTATCTATTTATTTCTATATCCATTTATTAATTTAATTTATAATAAAATGTTTAAATATTAAATATTGTTTAAATAAAATATAAAAACCAAAAAACTTGTAGTAAAGGTGGCAACCAAAATGCCTTCAATATCAAAACTTTTGCAGAAAAAAAATGCTTCAATTGGAGTTTATGTTGATCAAATCTGATTATTTAGATAGTATTAAAATGTGGCATTTAGTCTATAAATAACCATTAAGATTGCCAGTTGCACACGACTCTTGAGAGATCGAGGTTTTAACGAAGTGTATGAGTTGGAAAGTGATGAACCGAGTGTTGTTAGGGTTTCATGGCCACTAGGGCTTCAGGCCTACTATCATGGTGGCTGAGAACTCATAGCAGAGGACATCCCATGATGGAAGGATGGGAACTGGTTATACTACCATTTATCCTGCTTCAGTAGACTATTTATACACACTTACCCATCTGTCGTTTCTTCCTAGGAGTGTAGTCGATTCTTAGGACCGTTTGCCCTTTCCTCCATTTGTGGCAGCATTCATAGGATTCTGCCACCTCTATCATGTATTTGAATCTTGCATGGCATTTTCAGTGTAATGACGTTAGTGACATCCACCACCTTTACTGATTGACCTTATCTTTTGATGACGATTGGGGCGGTCTATTTGCGTCAATGACTGTTGTGTAATGATGCGGCTTGGCGGTCTGAAGGACCTCACTGGACCCAGACTTTGAGGTACATTATCTGACTGTTACTACTATGTTTGATTTATTTATTATTCACGGGGGTTTGCCTTTTTTTCTTCCTAGTTTGTTGATGAGTTTTAACTCAACATGGAGTCCACCCTCTCTCGAGGGTTAGTACCAACCATGCTAAAAAAGTGGGAAGTATATTGTTTTTTTTTCCCCCGCGTTTCTAGGGTTTTTTCTTGCGTCCTTGTTTTTCAGGCTCCCTGTTGGGGTTTAATGTGGTTACTGTACTCCTATCGGTTTTTACCTTGGACTTTGGGTATAGCCCCTTTCTTTGTATTTATTTACCAGGGTTCATTTATTTATTGTGAGGCCTCGACTTGTTCCCTTCTCGTGACCTATTTCTTATCTATCCTCTGTGGGGGCATTTTCTCCCTATTTGACTACCCAGACATTAATGGTTATGGAGTCTCCAGAGCTCTGACCACCTAGTGGTCCCTCTAGGGGATTTGACCGTTCCTCATGGTATCACTAGCGTAGGAAAGCCAAAATATTGAAATCCCTCAACTCTAAATGTTGTTATGTACTTGGGAGGGACATAATGCTGGATAGGGTCTTTGAACTTTGTCATAGTGCATTGATTGGTCAGTTGGAGTATTGCAGTATGAACAATGAAGAATGGGTCTCGTGGGCCATGGCTCATTGGAAGCCTATCCTTAACTATACCTCTACCATTAGCCTCCTTGCCAATCGTTGGTTGGTCATTGTCTTTATTGAGGATTCAGATGCATCCCATATACTGAACTCCCTCCGGACTATTGGGAATGGCTCCCTGGTCCTCAACCGTTGGCATGCTAAGTTTGACCCGCTCAAAGAAAGAGTCGTCAAACGACATCTTTGGGTCTTGATGCCGACTCTACCCTTTCCATTGTGGAATAAATATTTCTTGATAGGTATTACGAATTCACTAGGGAGATTTGTGGCTCTGGAAAAATATTTCCACCTTATATTTATTTGACAAGAGAATGGCTAGGGTACTGGTAGAACTGGATGTCTCAAAAGGGCTCCTACTTGAGATTGAGATTGATTGTGGTAGCTCGGTTATTACCCAAAGATTAGATTATTTGTACATTCCATTCAGATGCAGCTACTGTCATGATATGGGTCATTTAAAAAATAACTGTACCTCCCTTCGTCATGGGCTGCCATTAAAACTTGGCTTCTCTGAGCTGGAACCCGATATTGACTCACCTGTGGAGGGGTCTCCTCCTGTTGATACTTCTGGCTCTCCCACTCTTCTTGGTCCTTATGATTCATCATCTCCTGCCTCCTTTGGCGACCTAACTAAAGGAGAGTTACAATATAACCAAGGTATTGAAACTCTTGCTCAGGCAACCTCTGCCCTTGAACCTACTCGGGCTCCTTTCACCTTGTTGTCTATTCCACTTGCTTCCTCTGAGACCCTACCTTTGATTACTTTTACTATGCAACTCGGTGAGCCTACTGCAGGTACTCCTATACTAGAACTTGATTTTACTACTTCACCTCAGCAATTTCTTCCCACGATGTCTCCCCCTCCCTTTACATTGGAAGAGTTTCCTCCGCTCCAAAGGAACACTACACCTATTGCATCTATTGATCCCTATAGTCCCACCACTTCTCCTCCTTTTATGGACCCTTCACTTCTGAAGTCATTGGATATATTCTCTGACAAATCACCTATCTCTCCCTTTACTTTACCCTTGGATTCGATCAGATTCCAGAATGTAACTATCAGGAATTCTAGGAGGAATAAATCAGCGGATGATTCTCGTACTTCTAGACTGTATACCCCTCTCTCAACTTGAATCAAAGCAACTGCTAGATCCCTAAACACACCATAGGCACTTAGAGCATTGTCACCTGACTCTTAGGTTGACCCATGAGGATCATCTCTATGAATATTCATGGTTTTGGGGGGCTTACCAAAAGAAAAGCCCTTAGTTTTGTCTTCTCCTCTCTTAGTCTTGACATGATACTGATTTAATAAATTATGTGTGATCACGTTTTTGCTCTTCACTTCTTTCCCAAGATGAAGCAGGGTTGGGAATTTTGTGTTCTAGATTCTCATGGCCTTTCTGGGGGTCTTCTCACTGGCTGGAACCCACATTTAATTAGCACGTTGTAAGGCTTATCACTCTGATGTTGGTATCTTAATCAAGGCTAAACTAAAAGGTCTTGATATTGTATTCTCCATTTTGAATTATTATGGGTCATACTCCAACAGAGCCACATTTTGGAATAATGTATTAACTAGAGGCATTTTTTATTATCCCAACCTGATTCTTGCAGGTGACTGGACTTCACTCTATCAGACACTGAGATTTGGGGCAACAAAGTCTGTTTGGATCACATGGTTCATTATTTCACACATCTTCTGGATGTTGCTAACATGGTAGACCTTGCCCCACAACATCCTTTCCCAACCTGGAGAAATGGAAGGACCGGTTCAGAAGGTGTTAGCAAATGTCTTGATAGGTTTTTGGCTTCTCTTCATACTATTCTAGTCCTAAACAATTTTAAGTCCTGGACTCATCCCTTTGAGATTTCAGATCATTATCTTGTATGTCTTGAGTGGAACTCAACCAAGCACGGTCATATCTATCCTTTTAAGTTCAATAGGGCCTGGCTAAGGGAACACGAATTCATAGATATTGTCCATTCTTCCTGGACTTCTCAAATCTCCCCTCAACTTGGTCATATGTCTGTACTCACTACAAAACTCTAGAGACTCAAGGATAAAGTCAAGGCTTGGTAAAAAAAGATGAAACTGTCAAAAGTTTTGGAGTCAAATGAAGTTGATTTTGCCATTCAGAAACTTCTTACTGCCTAGACCTCTGGTATTTTGTCAGTCTATTAGGCTTCACGGCTCTCCTAGCTGAAATCTCGTAAGGAATCTTTACTGACCCATGAGATCCTTACTTGGAAACTTAAGAGTAGGGTGGACTGGTTAAATGAGGGGGATGCTAATACCAAAATTTTCCATTCCTATGCATCTGCTAGGAGAAACTTGAAAACTATTTGGGGTTTACAGAATCAGCATGGCACACTGATTGAAGACGAATCTCAACTTAAGCATATGGGAGCATCTCACTTCACTAATCTATTTACTGAGGATGGGTCCACCAATATTGAGGATCAGCTCAAGGTTATTAGACTTTTTCCTACCTATCTCACTAAGGAAGATAAAGCTTCTTTCCTGTTAGATTTCTCACTCTCTGAGATAGAAGGTGTTCTTAAGGGATTCAAAAAAGACAAGTGCCTTGGACCAGATGGCTGACCGGTTGAATTTTACCTCCACTTCTTTGATCTAGTTGGTCTTGACATACTTAATGTTGTTACGCAGTCCAAGGCTGAAGGTAGGGTTTCTAGAGCACTTAATGCTACTTTCATCACACTTATTCCTAAATGTGATTGATCCAGGAGGATATTGGTGGCCACCCACCTATTCCTCTTAGACCCCCACCATTGTTTCTTTCAGTTTTCCAGTTTCCTTAATTGTAGCACAATTTACTATTTTTGGTAGTTTTCGGGTCCTAAACTTCTGGAGCCTTTTTGAGGCCCTAAACGACGTTTTTTCGGCATCGAATGGTCAGGCAGATATGAGTACGTTCCGGCAAATATGAGTCCGTTCCAGACTTGCTATTTGTCATTTATGGATGTAGTCCTTAAACAGATCTTTCTAAGGATGTATCATGCGTGTCAAACAAAGGTAGTATGCTAAAGTTACGACCCCGGGAAATTGATGTACCAAGTTACCCAACGGGGCCCACATTAAGGCGTTTCACCTCTTAGGGTTAGGTTTTTGGATGTGTAGGGTTTCCATTGTTTCTCAATAATATATAGGCCTTCGAGCCTCATTGTAACACAGAGTTCAGAGGCATGTAGCCACCACATCTCTTCTCAGAGATAAGCTACCAACACTATAGCTAGTTTATTTCCATTATGTATGTAAACAAGTTTCAGTTATTGATTAATGAAATGAAGTGTTATTTCTGCTGCATATTTGTTTCTATGGTTATTTGTGTATTCTGTTGCGTTCTTGCATAAATCTGGATTAGTGATAAACCTACATCCTTTGCAAATTACATGTGTATCTCCCTTTGCAATTTAGTATATAAGGTCTTTTCCAAATTGGTTGCTTTCAGACTTAAACCTATATTGGACAGAGCCATCTTGAGGAACTAATTTGGCTTTCTACATCATAGACAGATCATAGAGCCTATAGGCCTTGCATAGGAAATCATGCACTCCATAAAAGTGGAAAAGAAAAAAGTCATGATCCTTAAACTAGACTTGGTCAAGGCCTTTGATAGGGTGAACTAGACCTTTCTTAGACTTGTCCTCTTACAGATTGGTATACCAGCTGTAGGTGTAAATTGGATATTGGACTATGTGGAAACATCAAACTTTGCAGTCTTAATTAATGGAACTCCTTCTAAGTTCTTTCCGGTATCAAGAGGCATTAGACATGGATGTCCTCTTTCCCCTCTACTATTTATATTGATTATTGAAAGTCTAAGTTCACTGATACAAAATGCACAACAACGAGGGGTCATTAGTGGTGTCAAGATTACTTCCTCACTGTATCTCACACACTTACTTTTTGTAAATGATGTTATATTGTTTGGTAAGGGAACTGTTGATGAATGGCAACATTATAAACAACTTCTAGATTTGTTCTATTCTGTGACGAGTATGCAAATTAGTGAGGAAAAATATTCATTTCTATTTAATGCTATTGATGATCTCACCAAGGAAAACATTGTAGCCATTTTACCATATAAAATGGAGCCTCTGTGTGTGGGATTCAAATACCCGGGCTTCTATCTGAAACCATTGGGATACTATGCCAATGACTGGCATTGGCTTATTAAAAAAATTGAGCAAAGAATCAATAACTGGACATACAGACTTCTCTCTCTTGGAGGTAGACTGATCTTGGTCAAATCAGTTCTCATGGGGCTGGCTGTCTACTGGTTAACATTGGCTAGAATGCCCAAAACAATTATGAACTACCTTAGAAGTGCCATCTTTAATTTTCTTTGGGGAAACTCTTATGGGAACTACACATCACACTTGGTGGATTGGCATATGTTATCCAGACCTTATGACTTAGGAGGTTGGAACATAAAAAATTTGGACCGGTTTAGCACAACTCTTATACTAAAAAGTCTTTGGCTTGTTTTGAACGAGGAAGGTATCTGGTCTCATATTGTCAAATATAAATACCTCAGGGATTGGACTGTTGATGCATGGCTTCGCTGCAAAGATGTCAAGGTTCAAGGTACTTCTTACATATGGAATGGCTTTGTTAGAGCCCTGTCTTCGATCACCTGTTACTTAGGATGGAAAGTGGGTAATGGTCGCAGCATTTGGATAGGTGTGGATCCGATTGTTGGCTTAAATTCAGACTTTGTTCTCCCGAAGGACCTCATAAGCTATTTGGAGGACTATGGCATTACTACTCTCAATGATGCACAAATCTCAGACTCTGGTCAACAGTACTGGCTCACAGCTACTGACCTTGATCTCGATGGTACTTGGAAAGAGATATGGCCAAATTATATAAAAGGACTTTCCCATGGCTGTATCCAACTATGTAACAACTTTGACTCTTTGGTTTGGATGTTCAACAAGAAGTCGAGGAAGGTTACTGCATGCCTGGCATATGAGCTGATTGCTAATTGCTCCATTACTGAACATCCATACATCTCTCTGGTTAAAATCTGGAAGTTTAAGCTGCCTCTGAAGGTAATCTGTTTTGCTTGGCTCTGTCTCTCCAACCGTATCAACACCTGGGATACATTATGTAAAAAAGGTTGGGTTGGTCCCAATTATTGCTGTTTGTGCTTCTCAAGGGCTGAATCTGTTGATCACCTCTTTTATGACTGTAGATTCATTAAGGATATTATTCTGGGACTCAGTTTGGCTATGCATCGCTCCATCTACTGGAATGAACCCTCTTTCAGGCACAACTGGGCCAAATGGATGAGTAATGAAAAAGATTGTTATACCTCCCTCTGCTTATGTCCTAAAATATTTGGATCTATAGAAACAAGTATATTTTCGAGGATCGTAGACCTATATCTAAATTGATCATTTATAACATGCAGGAGCAGCTTCAGACTCAGTGTGTGAATGCTCTTCCCAAACACAATAGGAGATTGAATGGATTGGAACATGTATATCTGTACCCTATCGGTTTTTTTTATGGGGCCTCCGCGAACAAGATCGGAGCCACTGGTGTACATCTCATGATCGGTAAGGATTATTTTTTTAGTTTAAAAATGGGATGTGGTCAGAGCACCAACACCCGTGCATAACTCCTTGCTCTCTGGGTATTACTGGCCTTTTAAAAAATGGTTGGGCTATCATATCTGCACATTAGAGGAGACTCTTCAGCCATCATCAACTGGTTCAATGGATATGGTGACTTATCTGCTCTTGAACTTGAGGGTTGGTGCAGTAATATCAGAATCCTTCAAGCTTCCTTTACCTAACTTGAAGTTGCCCATGTATACAGAGAGTACAACGTTAAAGCGGATGGCTTATCTAAGGAGGCACTTGGACTAAATTCTGGGTACCTTCACTTTATGGAATTCACTGAGGGTGAATGCAGTGGGAGAGGCTCCTTTCAACTCTATTAGCCATTGACATGATTTTCAGCCACTTGGTGCCTTGATTTGATGACACACCCTTTGGTGTTATAGTTGGCATAGTCCACTAACTTTACTGTTTTGGTAGTACCTAGAAGTGGCACCTTAGCTAAGCAATCATGTTTTGACTTGTACTTCTGTTACTAGGTGTTTCGAAGTTTGGGATTGGATACTTGTACCTTTGTTGCTTGATGTTATTTTAGACTTAATGTCTACCCATTGTTTGTATGATTGCTGAACACTCATGCCTGGACTGTGGCCACTCCATGTATATGTATACCTAATGCAGCAAAGATGTTACTTTTAATTCTAATGAATAACAAGGAACCGCTATTTTTTCTCCTAAAAACCATTAAGATTACTAAAATTATATTATTGCACAAAGTGCAATTTTCAAAAATGATTTTAACTGGATTTATCCTGCTAGCATAAACCTAGGGCTCTTTGTCAACCACCATTACCCACCCTCTTGTCGCGGTCCCCACACGTAATCGTTGTAGGATAACACATCGTAAACCCTAATAAGTGACACTGATACCTGCACCTCTTTTATTGTCGCCTTCCAGTGATCTCCGACCATCGAGCTGCACCAGGTAAACTGTCTCTCTCTCCACACTTATTCTTGTTGCACAGATGACGTTGTGTATTCAGTTGAAGGTATGGAGATTATTGACAACGAATCAAGTAAGTTTCCTGCTTCCTCTCCCACTTCCATTTGCTTCAAAGTCCCTCATAACATTCCCTAGTTTCTGCACCCAAACAACACCCCCATCCACAACTCCACCAGAGAGGGGTGTTGTCACGGAACTTCTCCTCAACAAATGCGGTTTATCAGAGGAAGATATCGCAAAGGCCTTTAGACATTGTAATAGATTCCTTAATGCAAAATCGACTCATAATTTGGAAGAGGTTTTGCAGTTGTTAAAAGGCTGCGGTTTGACCAGCTCTGCCCAGATTCGAAGGGTGGTCCTTTGCAACCCCGCTTTCTTGTTTTTAAGATGTGAAAGAAACCTGAGCTCTAAGCTCAGCTTCCTTAGGACTTTCATGACGGAAGGGGATATCTCCAAACTAGTTCTGAGAGATGCAAAGATATTTAATCGAAGAGAGGATAAGCTTAAATCTGCAGTTTCACTTTTGCAACGACTGGGTGTTGAGGGTATAGTATTATCGCAATTAGTGGCAACGCAGCCCCGCTTGCTTTCGGCTTCAGAGGAAAAGGTTATTGAGTCATTTAAACATGCGGAGGATTTGGGGCTCAACAAGGGATCGAAGATGTTTGCAGGTGTTCTGAACAAAATTTTGGGAGTAGCAAAAGAAAACTTAGAACGAAGATTACAGTGTTTGAGCAGTCTAGGTTTCACAGAAAAACAAGTTTCGGAATTAATGAGTCGGTGGCCGTTTATTGTTGGGTTATCAGAGGAAAATGTGAAACATCATGTGGATTTTCTGGTAAAATCTGTGGGGATGCCATTGGATGATTTGGTTAAAAATCCATTTATGTTTGGATACAGTTTAGAGAAGAGGTTGATTCCTCGGTATAGAGTAATGGAGGCATCGAAGTCCATGGAAGCGCAAGAGTTGAAAAGAAAGATATCTTTAACATCTCTTTGTCAGATGACAGAAAAGCGTTTCTTGGAAGAATATGTCAATTTAAAGCCCGAATGCTCGTCAGTTCTGCTGGATATTTACTATGGTAGGAAAGCTGTAAAGTTGATCATTGACAAGGAGACAGTGTGTCTCAATCAAAGAGATTCCCGTCACGAAAGCTCTGAGATCTTATCAACACCTTCAATATGACTTTTTTGTGTACTAATTTAATTTTAATGTTTTTCTTCAATGCCTTTTCGTCAGCCAGAGGACATTAAGGTTTCATCTTCAAGTATTTTCATATGACAAATTATGCGAAGACTCCACTTTATGACAGTTCTATGGCTGCCTGGGCATTAGAAGAGCCCAAAAAGAGTTCCTGTAACGTTAAAGTCATAGAGCTGTCAGCCAGCATTTTTGAGAATATTAGATCAATCTTTTCAATAATGTGTTCTACTAACCTTCATTCCTGTCCTCCATTGCCTCTAAATGCGTAATTAGATTTTTTTATATCAGCGCTAGAAGGTCAAATGGCATATTGTTTTATTAACACATCGCGTTCAGTTGTCAGTCATGAATTCTCACATTTATATAAGCAACTCACTATTTTAGTTAACAAAATCTGAGCTGCCTCTAAATGCATTCATGTCTGATCAGTAACGGTGTCATCGTTGCAAAAACCAACGGGATTGATAGTTTATATCAATGAATAATTTTGTGAATTATTTGTTAAAATGTTCAAGGATTTTGTTCATGGTTCTAAATGTACTCCAGTTGTAGTCTGCGATGCTGCTTCATTTGTTTGATGTGACAGTGAACTCCTATCCAATATATGCATTTTTGGTAATAAACAATGTTTTGATTCTCACTGCCCTGTTTCATATTTGTACACATTTTCTCTGTATGATGTGGGCAGATTGTCAGATATGATGTCCTCGTTTGCAGGGCTTAACCCCAAGTCAAGTTATGCAAGCCTTTGTGCCATGTAAGCGTACATGTTTTGTAGGACGAACAAATGTAACAATGGATGAACCACGTTATTGTTTTAAGGCTGTTTTGCAATGCATTAAAATTAAAATTTAGTTTTGCAGGTTTTTCTAAGGTAGGCCAATGCTGAGGTTCTTAATCTCCTTGCCTTTTTGTCCATAGCTGCATCATTATTCCACTTCCTTCGACGTCAAACCACTTTGAATATCTGCCCCACACACACTCCATCCATATACTATCCAACCTTTTATAATGTAACACATCCAATATTCTTTTTGTTGAAGATAAACGAAATTTTTATAAAGTTCCTCTAGTTGAGAGCATCCTATTAAACAAACTTACTCACTGATACCAGTGCCTCTCTTATTGTTGCCTTCCAGCCATCTCCAAACTTTGAGTTGCACGCATTCACTCAAGTGTTCTCCAGGTAAATTAACTGTTTTTTCAAATTTGTTGTTATTAACACACTTATCTCTCTTTCACAGATGATGATGATGATGTGTGTTCCGTTGAAGATGTGGCCATTATCATCCCATCACCATTTATCATTTGCGATTTCGCTGCATCCTTCCCCTCTTCCATTCACTTCAAGTTAACTCTCTTTCAAATTTGTTGTTCTTAACACACTTATTTCTCTTCCACAGATGACGATGGTGATGTGTGTTTAGTTGAAGATGTGGCCATTATCAACCCATCACCATTTATCAGTTGCGATCTCACTGTATCCTTCCTTACTTCCATTCACCTCAAGTTTGGACGAAGTTTTGGAGTCTTTAAATGGCCGTGGGTTTGCCACCCCTGCCCAAATTCGAATTTTGAAGGGTAGTCCTTTTCCTTTGCAACCCTGATAATTTTATATTGCAAAAAAACATAGGCTAGACTCTAAACTCACTCTCCTTGAGATTTTCATGAAGGAAGAGGATATCTCCAAAGTTCCAAACTCGTTTATACTGATTCAAAGTTTTTTACTTCCAGCTAAGCCAGGATTAAATCTGCAATTTCAGATTTTCATGAAGGAAGAGGATATCTCCAAACTTGTTTGTTCTGATTCAAAGAATTTTACTTCCAGCTAAGGCATGATTAAAACTGCAACTTCATTGTTACAAAGATTGGGTGTAGAGGGTGAAGCATTGCCAGAATTACAGAGGAGGCAAGCCATTTGCTCACTTGTTTAGATGAAAGGGTTATAGAATCATTTAAACAGGTCAATAATTTGGGGCTGGAAAAGGGATCAAAGATGTTTTGCAGCTAATTTGCATGTGATTTTGGGAGTAGGAAAAAACTCAGAATCTATGTTGCAACTTGCATGGGAACCCATTCCCCCCAAAAGGCCATATCCACTGTTACAGTGTTTCAGGGACTTGGGGACCTTAGGAAACATCCCCAAACTGCCGGGGACTCGGGTACTTGCTGGCTGTACCCAAGACATTTTGGGCAGATTTTGGGGATGTTCCGGGCTGATTTCAGAGATGTTTGGGCAGATTTGATGCAGACCC
>LPNX010361095.1:31432-89946 GCA_001517045.1 Pseudotsuga menziesii | reverse complement strand
TAACGGCAAATGCCTGCCAGGTGTCAATCCTAGGATCTTGGTGACATGCAGTTCGGATCCTTCAGATCCTGCGCCACTCGTCATGCTCCGCATCAAGATTACACAGATGCTTCTGGGCATGTATTTTTTGTTTTGACAATGGGCATTGTGATTGGGTAATATGGTCATTTTTCCCCTGCTGTAGTTTACACTTCTACGAATTTACCCTTTCTTAACCCACTTAAAATAACGGGAAGGGAAATCAGTATTTTTAGCCTGAGGTTCGGTAAGAAATATTTTGGATTAATGGAATTGCATATATCAGTTGTTGACATCGCATAATTCGGTTGCATTAGGTCTATTCGAGGGTGTTGAGTCCATTTTTGCATTAAAACAACAATTTCATCAATCCAAAATTGCAATTTTGTCAAAGATTGCCAAGCCAAATTCTGGTGATGCCAAATCAGAAAAGTTAAAATTTGTAGAACATTTAACATTTTTTTTCCCATCATTTATTTATTTTATTATATTGGATCTAAATATAAATCTGTACAAGTTGCAGCTCAAAACATTGGTTTTGATGGGTTTTCATTCGGTTCTCTGGTTATTTAACTATTGTCTTTTCAGCAACATTATTACAGTGAGCAAAGCCTCCATGTCATCAAACCAAGAAAGGCAGCATCTCAAGGGTCTAATCCTTCTGATTATTGCTCTTGTTTTTCTCATTTTTGGAGTAATCTTAGCTTTTACATATTGCACATGTACAAGAGTAAGGTCCAGTTCTTCCACCATCCCGACCTCAAAACAATTAGATAGTAGTGACTCAGATTGGGTACCCAATGTTTGAATAAATTCCTATTCATACCTCAATCTAAAATATGAATCTACTCTTTTCACAGAATGCATGTATGTATATCCAAAAGTGTTATGTAGTGGTTTTCAACATAGCAATAAAAATCTGCAGTACCTATTGAGAAGGGAATGTCTTTTAACGTAATCATCATAACAAGAAATATGAGGAAGAAAAGCTGTTTAGATAGGCATTCATCTCATAGATCCTTTGTGGACCTTATTGCGAATTAAAAATAGTACACATATGTTTCCAAAAGCTAAACTGCATTTTTCCTATGTCCAATTGAGTGCCAATAATGGAACAACACTCTGCCATTTTCATAATTGTCAGAGCTTTTTAAAAACTAGTAAGTGTAAGGGCTGTGCATATATGCCCAGGTGCCAACTATGAAACAAACACTCGGCCCTCTTCATAATTGCAGAGCTCTTTTAGAATTATTAAATGTAAGGGCTGTGCATAATACTATATAGTATAATACTATGCTTACAAGCACCTACAATGTTTCTGGTGATTTTTTTATAAATTTTTACTTTATATATAATCATCCCCATCCACCGTCCCTTGGAAATTTGAAGGTGCGCTCTAGTCATCCCAGGGACGTGGCCCCATTCCCTGCCGTTTCTCATTTAGAAAGCCAGTGCAACATTGCACAGAACGAAGATTCAAGTGTTTGAGCAGTTTAGGTTTCGTCAGAATTATTAGGACAGTGGCTCTTAATTGTTAATTCTAGGGATTTCAGAGGAAAAAGTGAACCATAAGGTGGATTTTCTGGTCAACTTTGCGGGGATTCCATTGGCTGATCTTGTTAAGATTCCAGCTCTGTTTGGATACCGTTTGGAGAGGAGGACGATTTTGCAGTATTGAGTAATGAAGGCATTAAAGTCCACGCAAGATTTGAAACCAGAGATGGTTTTTCCTGAGATTTTTAATTTGACAGATATGTTTTTTCTAAAAATATGTTAATAAGAATGCTGACTAACAGTTGGTGGAATATTTACCGTCACGGGAAAATTGATCATTAATAAGAAGCCCGGTGAATGTCTCTCAGGCAACAAGTTTTGCAACCTTTGTAAAAGGTCCTTAGCAGCTTCAATATGAGTTTTCCTGTACACTATGATTCTTCTTAAAGATCTTTTTCTTAGGCCAGAGAACCCCACGGTAAAGGAGTTTTGCATTGAAGAGATGTACATTAACGTCCCAGTTTATACCAATTCCTTGGCAGAATAAGAGTCTAAAAAGGGTTATTATAACTTCAAAGTCATGCTATCTGCCAGTTTAACATTTTTCAGAAGCAGATTAAAAGGAGCCAATGATCAATCAATAGCATTGATTTACTCTTTTCAATTCAAGGTACAAATCACCCTCCTTCATGCCCTTCATTGCCTTTAAATGGATAGTTAGATTTCTTATAGTGGTGTGGAGGCTTTTGCAATTCGACATCTCGTGTGCTAGTTTTTGGTTTGATTGAACATTTTCTACGCAGTTCTAACCGAAATCTAGCACACTAGACTTCTCAAATCAACACGAGAAAGACATTTAACAGATATTGATTTGGGAATAAAACATGACCTTCTTTCTTTTGCCTGTAGTGAACTCTTGCATTGTAGGCAACTTGCTATTTTAGTTAACAGAGTTCGGGCTGCCTCTTGAAACATAATTGTGTCATCAGCAAAGAGTCGACTTGAACATTTTAGGGATTTTGTTCATTATGTAAATGATATTCCAATTGCACTCCCTGTTTCATTTGTTTGATGCGAGGAATTGTCTCATCAGCAAAGAGTCAATTGGAACATTCCCTGTTTCATTTGTTTGATGCGAGGAATTGTAACATTTCAGTGATTTTGTTCACTATGTTAAATGATATCCCAATTGCACTCTACAATTCCTGCTTCATCTGCTTGATGCGATTGTTGATTATCCTTACCAATACACTCCTACACACCTTTTGTGTAGGAAACATGGTTCTTGATCCATGTTAGTACTTTTTCGTAGTTTCTTGTTATATCACACCTTTTGTGTAGGAAACATGGTTCTTGATCCATGTTAGTACTTTTTCGTAGTTTCTTGTTATACTTAATACACATTTATTTTCTGTATTATATAGGGGCACAGTCAAATTTGAAATGCTCAATTGCAGGATTTAAGCACAAGTCAAGTAGTTCACATGATATTATAATTTAAAAATAAAAAAAATTGTGTATCCTTGCGCTGATCTTAATACCTTGCTTTTTGTGCATTGCAAACCTACAAGTTTTCTTTGATGAATGGATAGAGATGTATGTAGGGATGGTTGTACCCCAAATTATTGTTTTAGTATATACTGTAGATTTTTATCGTTTGAGAAATTTAAAAAATTGGATGAGCAGTTTAACCATGTTTTGATTCATTTTGTCAAACATTATTTGGATGGGTTGTGGATTGCTTTTATTAAGGGATTATTATTATTATGTAAAGTATGATGTTATTATCATTTTCCAGTTATATAAATATGCGGATCTTTCTGGCCATCGTTACAGTAGGAAACTTGAATGGTATACAAAAAATTATATAAAACTGGCATGGAAGAATTTTTTAATTACAGTAGGAAAATTGCATGGTGTCCAAAAAAAATTTTGTTCAGAGCAAAATGTCTTTCTGCTATGAAAAGTCGACTGAGGTTTGGCTTACTTTCCTGGCCATCGTTACTTTTAGCAAACAAGGAAATCACACAACATACTAATTAAAAAATTAGAAGCAGAAAGCCCCTAGCACCTCCTAACATAGAACATAAAACATTAGATAAGACGTTTTCAAATTGTTACTGGCCATACTGGGCCTATTCCTTCTACTGGCTTAAATCTTGACAAAGAAAAATATTTTGTTAATTACAGTAGGAAATTTGCCTGATTTACAAAAAAAAAACCTGTTCAGGGCAAAGTTTCTTACGTCAGGACTCTCTTTTCTTTGTTCGAAAAATGAAATTTTTTTTTTTATTACAGCAGGAAAGTTGCATGGTATAGTAAAATTATGTTTAGAGGAAAATGCCTTTTTGCTATGAAAGTAGACTGAGGCTTGGCCCATCTCTCTGGCCATCGTTACTTTTAGCAAACAGGGCAAACACACAACATACTAAGCCAAAATTTGGAAGCAGAAAGCCTCTAATACCTCCTAAAATAGAACTTTTGATTAGACATTTGAATTTTCAAATTGTTACTGGCAATACTGGACCTATTCTTCTAATGGCTTAAATCAGAGCTACAAAGATTGTAGACCTATCTACCTGAAATTCCAAGGACGAAAAGAACATGAAATCCAAATATCTTAGATATCTATTCATTATTTATTGGCCTGACGCAGTAATATTCACTAAGAAGAACGTTGAGCTTCTAATTCCTAACCCACTCCATTGCCTCGAGGGTTTCTCCTCCCATTTAAGCTACCTGATTCTTGTTCATGTTCAAGTCGGCAACAATGGAACTTGAGGAAAACATTGCCTCGAGGGTTTCTCCTCCCATTTAAGCTACCTGATTCTTGTTCATGTTCAAGTCGACAACAATGGAACTTGAGGAAAAATTGCCGAGTCAAAAACGTTTGATTAAAATTATCATCAAGTTTCAATAATGATTTAAAATTATGTTTAATTATATTAACTAAAACAAGACAAATAGTTGCTAACTGTCTTGAGATTATTTTTATGTTTTATTTAAGTAATGCAAAATTAAGACATTTTATTCAGAAAATGTTTATTATTATGTATCATTAACCACTGCTCTTTTTAGTAGCCATTGCACTTTTTAGTGCAAAGGAAAGCTGTAAAATAATAATGTTTTAGAATACAGTATGTATGATGTGAATTTGAATAGAAATGCATGCATGTTTTAGAATACAAATGTGAATTTGAATAGAATATATGCATGAAAATATTTTCATAAACATTCAAGAAGGCATGGAGTTTGCCTCGGGTGCAAGGCAAGTTTGTACCCTTTGTAGTTTTTTAATCTTCATGGAAGGAATACCAATAGATATGAATCCCAACTTAATCATATTCAAGTTAAATGTCATGTTGATTGCCCTTCATTTTATCATGATTTTTTTTGAAAGAAATTTAATTTATATGAAAAAATTATGATTTATTTATTAGAATTTGAATGCCATTTAGATCTTCAAGCAGATAGTTCTAATAATGTTTGCAGCAAAAGAATGGAGAATGAAGATACAAACTGAACAAAACAAACCACGCAGGAAATCGACAAGTATTGCTTAGGAATTTACAGTATCATTCACAATAATAATATCCGGTGTTACAATAGTTTACATAGGAAGAATTCGAATGCATAGGGTATGAATTCGAATCTCCCAAGTGGAAATGACTGTATCTAACTGAATCTCTAACTCATGGTCTCTCAATCAATATCAGAGTCCAAAATCAACTCCCAAATGTCCAACCAACTCAAACAAACAGTGACAGCTAGTTAACTCAGTGCAACTAAGTGTGGTAGGTGGGCAAAGGCGACTACTCCACATGCATCAATGCATTATCCGTGCAAGACATGCGCTAGCTAACTGTTAACTAACTGAAAGTAACTAGGGGCTAATTGAGACTAACTAGTACTAACTCCAACTAACTGAGGTAGGTTGGTGCCGGGACTCCCAATGGATCCTAAAATGTAGGGATTGGTCTAGGAAGTGCCCAAACTGATGCATGCACATGCAGTAAGTGGTAGTTAACTTCTAGCAGTGTTCCCCACACTCTAGTGATTGGTACATGTGGCCCCATTAGGTCAAGTGGACCCAAATATTTAATTAAGGTTCTTAAGTTAGGAAATAATTAATTAAATAGACATTTGACCAAGGAAGGATTAATAATCCTAACAGTATTATGAGAGGCAATAAAGACAACTAAATTACATGGAATGAACAGTTTCTTTTTTGAAGATGGACAACTAAATTACATGGAATAAACAGTTTGTATTTTTGAAGATGAATTGTTGATGAAATGTAAAACAGTGACAACTAAGTAAATTTAATTTGGGTAGGATTATTACTAAGTCATAGCTAAGCATACCAATTAATTCATTTGCATCTGGAAACACAAAAATATATTAGCTTAGGATTGTGTATGGCAAGATCTCTATTAATTCCAGTAAATCATTGCAATGTTAAATGCTTCTCTTGATCTTAATCCTTTTTTTAAAAAGTTTTTTAAGAAGCTCATTTGCATAAAACCAATATATGTTCTCCAATGTTATCTTATTGTAACTCCCAAAACTAATACCACTCCTAATTGTGCATAAATTTGATCATTCATTTAATGAGTTGTATATATAGATTTACAACAACCTAGAAGATGCTATCATGTCAACCCAATCATGTCTAACAAAAAATTATTGTTATGGTGGAATAACTTTTGGTGAATGTAGTGCTTTATGAGAATCCTTTTTTAAAATTTTTACATATGTTGCCAACGTTTGAATGTTTAACGTAGGTTTGTGCTAAAAAAAGTGCCTTGCTTTTCATCTTTGTAAAAATAATAGACTAGTTAATGTAAATTGACATAAACATAGATGAACACTACCTTGCAGTAGTGAATTTTTATCTATGGATATCAATAAAAAAATGGTCCTAACTATATTTACATGAAGAATTTATGTATCATGTTAACCAATGGCAGTCTCTTAAATTCCAATGACCTTTGCCACACTTTGAAACAAGATGAAACACCTTTCTCTTTAAACTACCTTTGCACCTTTCTCTTTGAGCCCACCTATGGCATATTTAGGCATAAAACCATTAGTAGTAATAGACAGAGGGATATTTGTTGAATCCACTTTATCATGTAATTTGAAAAGACCACAAGAACCTTTTCTTGCAACATAACAAGCTGAAATGTCAAGAGAGTATTATAAGATAAGACGTTGGGAATGTTTTATTGTTATTGTCATTGTCGGGAGTAAAAATATGATACCAAACAATGAGTAATGTAATTGTAATCTGTATATCACATGGAGTTTTTACTTCTAAGCTTCAAAGCCCAAGTACATAGTATAGTAAAAGCCATTTCATGAAGGCTATATGTTTCCCAACTTTCAATCACCCACCAAACAAAAGAGCATTAAATAGAATGGAAGTTTCATGCTAACTAAACTAGAAGAGGACATTATAACTTTTTGCAATAGAAAGAAATAACATTTATTACTAACCCTAGGTTTGGAAGGAAGTGAAACTTATGGACATTGATATATTTCAATGCTATAAACGTATAAACTTACTCTACATAATTATAGTCTACTAGTGTGTTGATGCATTCATGTCACTGGGTGGAATTGGCCCGATCCGAAGGTATCTAGATTACCCTAAGTTGTTGAAATAACCAACCCTGATGGGTTTTACGACTTCGGTAGTCAAGATTATTTCTAACTAGGAATACTGATTTAAAAGAAGTATAAAGTTAGCTAATATACTACAATATATACATAAATAAATTAAACATTATGTCTAAATACAAAATGTTCATGAAAAATTTGGGAATCCCAAGCATTAACTAGTCTAATATGTAGATATCAATAAAATGAAACGTTGTGATAAAACAACTAAAATTCACAAAATGAAGTTTGCAGATAAAAATAATATCCCAAATATATTGAAAAAATAATGCTTCACATATGTTAACTAAATAAAACATTAATGGCCTAACAATTCAAACCAATATTGGTATGAATCATTCAACCATAATAAATTTATATTTGCGACTAAAATAAATTAATTCACATATTTTTAACAAAGAAAAATAAAAGCTACTCCTCGACCGAGATCAATTATCTACTAGATTGGTTGAGATTGATCGATACTAATATCAGACATACAACTTAGTTATCGTAGCAAACATAAAAAATTCTAGAGTTTAAATGATAACTAAATCGAATTAGTCAATGATAAAAAATCAAGTAACTAGGTCAGACTTAGACATCTAATTAGTATGAATCGATTGAATTATTTTTCAAACCTTGCATAGCACATGAGAAAATAATTATGATTCAGTAACGAGACATTTCGTGATTAAAGAAATAAACTATTTAACTCATATGCTGCTAAATAAAACTGATGATTAAAGTGTCCAAATCTGAACTAGACTTAACAACATAAATAATTGCAATGCTTGAAAACTTATGGAAAGGTGAATGATATCATATAACTAATAATCGTTGACAAAATTTAGACAATCACTTAGCTGTCTAATTTAAAATGTAAATCTACACAAAGGTCAGATAATACTTATAATTTCAGAGGCATAATAATAGTAGTAAGGATGAGAACCAATAATGAAATTATCTGTGTATATTTCCCATAAAAGGTTCATAAACAAAAATAAATACTTATTCTAATTGAATGTTTCACCAATCCAATCTGAACCCCTACACATCTACATCATCCTCTTTATAGAGCTAAAGAGATGACTGCTATCCAAAATACAAGGCATATTGTATGCTCAAAAGCTGAGCTATTACAACAACATACTATTCTATGACACTCCTTATCTTCTCTAATATTGATGCCGACATGACTAATCAAGTCAAAATCTCGTACCGAATTTCAAAAATTTGACACATAGATCATTTGAGATGACGAGGACCACGTAACATCCACAACAAAAATAGATTGAGGGAGAAATAAATAATAAAAAAATATAAAATATAATGAGATGGCTACAAAATTTATATGTTAAGTTATTAAAGAACTAGCCGGGGCAGGGACTAATAAACTAGAAAAATGCAATAAACTAACTTACCATGCAGAAAATGTAAACAAAGGAAAAGATCAAACAACTCTTGGATTTCATGTAGGCTTTAAATGATCAGAGGCAATATAGATATTAACCCCAGGTGTATGGATAACAGATTGTTGACGAGCTACATTCGATTCTTGAGTTAATTGATCAATTTGACTCTGGTACTGTTGAATCAGAAGATTTTTGTTCTTGATCAATCTCTGAATTTTATTTTTATAATGCTATACCCGTTATGTAAGAACATCATTTCTGGAAGCATAACGAGTCACAATATATTGGCATCTCTTACAATCACTCACATGATGTACATCAACTGAATTAGGCAACTTGGACAATCGGTCGCATAACGATTTAAACTTATTCAAAGTAAACTGAATAGTTGGAGTGGACTGAACACCTGTGGGTAGTTGAAATTTTGATCTAATTGTTTGTCTACCTGCAATTTCTTCTTATTACCTTTAGTTTCAGGTATAGGATCTCGAGATTGTCTACATTAATTATTGACTGATCGAACGGTTTAGACGGGTGATTACACCCGAATCGAGAACGAAATTGTGCCTCCCTCTTACCCACAATATTCCCAACATGAAGCTTGTCACCTTTAGAATGAATTTGAATGATGAAGTAAAGGAATGATTGAGCTGAGGCGTTTTGGGGGCAAGCATATAAGATCTAATCGATTATGGTTTAAATTGGGAAACTGCTTCTGTTTTCACTAAAGGAACTTTAAAATCATTCATAAGCTCTTTGCATGAGATAGAATGAATATCATGACATTCATGACCCGAAGATTGTAAATCACCTTTAGCATCAACATTTACCTTGTCCTTTTTTTCACCTGGGATGAAGGATTTCATACAGTGAATGGGGTGATTATGAACCCTATCAGACTCCTTTGCATATGAATTTTCAGCTAAATCAAACAGTAACTCATCTAATTTCTGTTCTTTAGAGTCATTGTGATTTTGATCAATACCTTGTTCACTTTGATATTCTTGGACTGAATCCCTTTGGTTATGATCCTGAACCAGATCGAGATCACGATTTTTGAGATAGAACGTTAAATTTATTGGTGAGGTGATCGAGTGTCCCATCTCCTTCTTGTTCATTCTTCATTAGAGAATCTCGGGATCAGTGATTGGTATTAATGTGGGGCATGCCCTGCTTCCAAGCTTCAAATATAGTGGTTACAGAGGCAGGTTGATGGTCCCAAGATGAGCTATCAATCTTAATTTGGTGTTAATAATGACAACTAAACTAATGTGCTTACGAGAAGTTTCTCATAACATGCATAACCCGTAACGATTTTACTCATGTAACTTCTTTCATGAAGTATATAGTGCATGGTTGGGATACGTAATGTAATGAGTTTTCAGAAAGGTCGAGGCCCATCATGTAATCTCTCGTTCTTCGTTAATGAGCTTCAATACTTTGCTTGAGTGGATGTTTCCCCTTATGTGGTTTTACCACATTACTTGCTGGTGTTTAATGGTGTTTCTTCGTATAATTTGTCTCTGAATATTTAACAAGTGGTAGTGTAGACAAAAATTCAAAGCAGGTAGTCATGTTAGTAAAGGTGTTCTTGACTACATTCATTTTGATTTGTGGGGTCTGTCTCCTACCATTTCCTACGGGGGAGCAAAATATTATGTATTATTTGTAGATGTTTTTTTCTAGAAAGGTTTGGATCTATGTCCTAAAAAGAAAAGGTGATGTGTTTAACACGTTTACACAATTTAGAGATATGGTGGAAAAAATAAGTGGCAGGACGATCAAGTGTTTAAGGAAATGGATGCAAGTTTACTTCTTTAGAGTTTGATAAATATTGCAAAAATGAAGGGATCGTAAGACACAAAAAAATGTATACACCCATCAACAAAATTGCGTTGCAGAGCGCATGAACATGACTCTTCTAGAAAGAGCAAGGAGCATGCTCATGTTGCAGCTGCAACCGTTCTCCCCAATTTTCTTAAATTTTTGGGCCCCTCCTCGTGATTTTTGCATTTGTTTGATCATCTGGATCCTTGGATTTTTGGGTCATGCATTAATTATCGATGATTTCCTGGAGTTTACAGTCTGTCCCGGTTTTTCAGAAGATTCCTGCGTTTGAGACTTATGGTGAGTCATAGATTTTAAGGTTGGTTTTGGCTTGTTGATCGAATCAAATATTCTTTGTTGTGGTTTGCTATTGCAAAGGTAAAATGGGTTTTGTCCGTTGTTGAATGTTTAAAGCTGACTGAAACACTTAGTTTTTCCATTTATCGGGAGTCTTTCTTGTTTCGATCAGAAGCCGAAGCTTGTTCGCTTCCGCCGTTGCGGAGCCCAAATCGGTTTAGCGTCCGAAGTCCAAATATTTCCGACTGCCGATGCGTGTAAACCTGATTTAGCCGCGTATCCGAAGCTGTTTTATTCCGCCGTTGCGGCTGTGGAAGTCGTTTGGCCTCCGAAGCACAAATCCGTCCGACTTCCGATTTAAAGTTGTTCTCGCTCACAGGTCGCACGTGTCTTTAACCTTCCCTTCCGCCGTTGCGGCTCTCAAAGTCATTGAGCTTCTGAAAGGGAAAGTCGTATGATTTCCGATTCTAAGTCTTTCCCGCCCTCCCGTCGCATGCCTGTAGCCTTTACTCTTCCGCCGTTGCGGCTGGAAAAGCCATTTGGCTTCCGATGTCGTTTACCTCCCGATTTCCGCCGTTGGTATTATTATCACAAGCCTGTCTTCTTTAGTGGATTAGCCGTTTCAGTAGTATAATTTGCTGTTTTGTTTTGTAACGCAAATCAAATGAATGATGCATTCTGGTTTATTCACAGGTGGACTTGAAGGATTTTTTAAGGCAAACGCAGCACGAAGGCACATCTAGGTAGTTTTGGAAAAAAGGCAAACTGTGGTTCTCAGGACTGAAGAAAAGACGAAACGAATGACGGCCAAGGCACAGCCTAGAAAAATCTATCAGTTACTAATCAGAAGATGAACGTTCACATAAAATAAAAATGAGAAGACAAAGCAGCCTGAAGAAGAATCTGAAACGTTGAAGAGACTGGAAAGTCACACATTTGGGGGCAGCCCAAACAACCTATTGTGTAGTTTAAATATTGTAAAGATAGGATTTAGAAAGGACTTTTTCCTTGGAAGAATTTGTAAACAATTGGCTTGTAAGAGGAACTATTTCGTTTTACAATCAGAAACTGCAACTTTTGCCTGTTGGAGAAAGCGAAATGTGGAATGTATCAATGTGATTAAATGGACAATGTTGAAGGGTAACTATTTCGTTTTCAGCTGTGTTTCATTAACTGTGAGAGTGTTCGACTTCCTGAACCTATGTTCTTGTTGGATGCTTTTCAGTATATTTTGTGATGTTTTCCGCTGTGAGTAATGAATGTTGTTCATAAAACAATTGGCTAACTGGTTGTTCAAAAATCTGCAATTGTTCATGTGTCTTGAAAGAAGTGTCAGCTATCTGTAACTTTTCATTATGCATGCATGAAATATGTTACTCACTAATGAATGATAATCTTGCTCCCTAGGGATAGTTTAGGTAGTTATTTTATTTTCTTGTTGTATGTGATTTAGATGCTAGTGAGTCAAAGACGAGAGGTAAGAACTTGCGCATCACATTGTGACTGCTCCTTGCATCTTATCGCCCTTGCATGGTTAATTAGGCACTTGCATATCATACATTAAGTCGAAAAATACAAAATACACGGTGGACTGGGCCGCAACCGGTAAAGCCTTCGTTTTGTTACTTTGACTTACGGTAGTCGGACCGCAAACCGGACGGATTCCCTATACCAAACAGTCAACGGGCTAGTTGGGAACGTTGATTGGGGAGAATCCCTTACTGTTGTTTCCTGCGATTTTTGGGGCCTCAACAGTTTTGGCACTAGAAGGAGGGCCGCCAGTGCATGGCTGGCCGAGGAAACCCGTTTTCCCGAGAATATTCCGTCGGTAACAGTTCTGAAAGCAGTGGGTTTCAAAATCCAATTCCGGAAGAAAGAGAACATCTATATTCTGTTGGTAACGAAATTGTTAATGATCTGAGAAGACACACCAGGGCATACGTAAAGAAGATTGGAGGGTTTCCAATCATCCCTGAACTGCCCAAAAGAGAGTATAAAAGGAAAGATCGTCCTGTAGCGGAAGAATCAGTATTAGTTGGAGACTGGGAAGAGCTTGTACAAAAAGCCTTACAAGAAGTTGTGTTACCTTTGAATCAAGAAGGCATAGAAACCCCTCACAGTTCTCCTGCTCATACTCCAGTTGGTTCACCTCCTCACTCCCCACCCAGACTCATGGCAGGAGTAAATGCTAATCAACCACCTAACCCACCAAATCCACCACTTGCATGGAGAGCAAGATCACCATTAAACCTTACACCTCCATTACATGACCTACCTCAAGCCTTTGACAAGATGTTTCCCAAGTTTGACCCCAATGAGAAAATACTAGTAGATGATCACTGACAAAGTTTTTACTTGGAAATTGAAGGATTGAGGGCCGGGGAGTATGAAGATGTAGTCTACAGATTGTTCCCGCATACCCTTAAAGGAGCTGCAGCGTCATGGTACTTTGGATTTCCTGCTAACTCTATCCCTGATTGGGATACCTTTGAAAGAATTTTCAGAAGTAAGTATGCAACCCAGAAAACTCATGCAGCTCTCATGAAAGGGCTGTGTGCGTTGAAGAAGAAAGAAAAGAAAAGGTGCACAGTTTCACACAAATGTTTGCAGCCTATCTCAAGAATTTTTCTGAAACGGATAGACCTTCAGACAAAGTTCTGATTGAATATTATACTTCATCTTTAGGCCCTGATTTGGCCATGTTTGCCAAAGGTAGGGCCAAGCCTACTTTGACGGAAACTTATGAAGAAGCAGAAGTGGTGGAAGCTGAAAGAGAGAGTATTGAAGACTATCCAGAATAGTTAGGAGAGAAAGGTGCGAGAAGAAAAGCCTTATTGTTTACTAAACCTAAGGAAGAAAATTCGCTAGATTTGGAAAATATGGCCAAAATGATGCAGAAGCTTTCCAACAAGATCATAGACATGGAGAAAGAAAAGGAAGCACAAAAGTTTTATAAGCCATATTATAAGAAAAGAGAGGATAACCATCAGTCTCAACCTCCTCCTCACAATACTGCATCTATGAATTTAACAGAGGTAGGCTTGGACAATTTTTGCACTTTCCACCAACAACCACACTCTGAAAAGAATTGTCCTCAATGGATAAACTCGATGACGCTAGTCATGAATCTACTATTAGATTCTAGATTAACAGAAGAGGGAGATTAAGAAAGAAAAGAAAGTTCTGTTTCTACTTCTACTAAATAACAGGAAGAGGAAACCATGGCTTTATGGAATTCTGTCTCATTATTTGATGCTGAAGAGGAAAAGACTCAGGGGTATAAAGACGTTATGGAAACCAACGTAGCCATAAGGAGCCAAGGGACGGTTAAGGAAGATAGTCTTATACTCCCAAAGATTAAGAGGCTGCAAAGAAATGTTAAGAAGAAATTTCAAAACAAATCTTTGGCTGATAAAATTCCAGAGTCCACTATCACCAGCAAAGATACTAGGCAAAATGACGCGTAGGCCATGCCAAGTGAAGAAAATACTGATAAACCCCATCCCATTGAGCAGCCGATGGATTATGACATTGTGGAGGATTTAAAATGGGTAAAAGCGATTGTTCCACTATTCGAAATGTGTAAAGTGCCGCAGCAAAAGGAAAGATTATTGAAAGCGCTTGAAGCATCGGATGAGAAGCCGCCCGCTAACAATCAACCTCAAGAAGAAGAAGAGATTGGAGAAACCAGCGTGGGAGGTAAGTCTAAAAGCAAACATCCACATTTCCTCCTCACGTTTGAAATTTTCAATCATAATGTACATAACTGCTTGGTACACTCAGGGGCGTCAGTCAATGTTATGCCCATATCAGTTTGTAAAAAGATCAATGGGCAGCCTAAACCATCCACGTGGAGAGTTGTTCAATTGCACAGAACGGATGTAAAGGTAATTGGTGAGCTGGAAGATGTCCTAGTCTGTGTGGCATCTAATGACAAAGTTTGCCAAGTTATTAACATCATGGTGGCTGATATACCAGACGCTTACGGTCTTGTCCTGAGCAGAGTTTGGTCTGCCAAATTAAATGGATATTTTGCCTCAGATTGGTCCCATCTGTGGTTTCCATACAAAGGAAGTCCGAATCAGATTAAGATTCCAAGAGAACCTCACATGAAGTACAATTTTACTCAACTGGAGGAGAAAAATGTGCCAGTGGACTCTGCATTGGGAAACTATTTTATTGAGTTGGAATCAGGGAATTACCAAGCGGAAGAAGCCAACAACACATCTGACACCCAGCCTGATATCCTTCAATTCTCACAGGCTGATGAGATTGACTGTAATATAGGAAGCTTAACAGTAGGAATAGATTCACCTTCAGTAGTTAGTGATTTTTGGATTTTGTTTTTTGATGGCTCAAAGACATTAGAGGGGTCAGGGGCTGGCTGTGTCCTGATCAATCCCCAGGATAATAAAAATTTCCTTTCATGTAGATTAGAGTTTGAGTGTACTAATAATACAGCTGAGTACGAAGCACTGGTGCAGGGACTAAAGAAAGCAATTGAACTAAAGGTAAGTAATCTAAAAGTCTTTGGGGATTCTGAAATTATTGTTAAACAAATCCGGAATCAGATACATTGTGTTTCTCCTCACTTAAAGGCTTACCAGAATGAGGTATGGGATTTGCTTAAATGTTTTAATGCATTCAACATTATTTCAATTCCAAGAATTAAAAACGCAGCTGCTGATTTGTTGGCCACATTGGCCGCTAGACTCGTACCCACTAATAATCGATGTTCTGTCGAACTGCTTTTCAGGCCCTCAGTACCGGATATGATCACCAACTTGCGAGTATTCGATGATGACCAGCAGATCATAGAATGTTTAACAAATGACGAGGTGTTTAAAGGAGCGATCATAGACGATGAAGAGCATCAGGCTGAGATGAAGTATGATAATTTCATTCCTAAAGGAGTCAGAACGTTAGAAAAAATGTTCGATTTAAATGAAAAATTCAGAAGACCAGCCAACGTGAAGACCCACAGCTCATCTCTGCAGTTTTAGTTGATTAATTTAGGGACTGAAACGAATCCTAAATTTGTGAATCTTGGAAAATGTTGTTCACCAACGAAAAGAGACAAGTTCGTCAGTTAGTTTAAACAATATAAAGATGTTTTTGCATGGACGTACGAAGACTTGAAAACATACGATACTAGCATCATCAAACATGTCATCCCCATTAAAGCATGCGTCAAGCCATATCAGCAGCCGTTGAGAAAAATGCATCCAAAGTTGGAACCGCTGATTCAGAGTGAAGTGAAGAAATTATTGGATGCTAGAATCATTTTCAAAGTCAGACACTCTGAGTGGGTGTCAAATCTGGTACCAGTAAGAAAAAATTCTGGAGAAATCAGACTTTGTGTGGATTTCAGAAATCTAAACCGCGCTTCTGATAAAGATAACTACCCTGTGCCACCCATGGAGCAATTGCTGCAAATGGTCTCTTGTTCTGAACTTTTTTCATTATTAGATGGTTTCTCTGGCTACAATCAAGTGTTAGTAGCCGAAGAAGACAGATTAAAGACAACGTTTAGGACCAAATGGGGAACCTTCGCCTACAGGAGAATGCCCTTTGGGATTATAAATGCTGGAGCAACATTTCAGAGGGCTATGGACATAGCTTTCCGCGGGTTGATTGGCCGAAGCGCTATAATATACCTTGACGATATTGCAATATTCTCGAAGAGAAGGGGGAGAGAACGCGTTTCACTTAAGGCAAATTTTCGAACGCTGTCGTAAGTATGGCATTTCACTCAATCCTAAGAAGTGTGTATTCGCTGTCATAGAGAGAAAGTTGTTGGGCCACATAGTTTCAAAGAGAGGAATCTCTATAGATCCAGAAAGAATTAAGGCTATTGAACAAATACCCTTGCCCCATAATAAAAAGGGGATGCAATAATTTATGGGAACGATAAACTTCGTACGAATATTTGTGCCTGATTTTGCTCAGATTGTCAAACCACTGCAGCAGATGGTAAAACAAAATGCACTATTCAAGTGGACTGAAATTGAGAAGAGCGCATTCAGCAAAATCAAAACTGCTGTTGCACACGCACCCTCCCTGAAAAGCCCAAATTTTGACAAATATTTTATCTTGTACATCTTCGCATCCGATGATTCACTAGCAGCTGTGCTCACCCAAAAGGAAGATGGGGGGGATGAATTCCCAATATCCTTTATGAGTACTGGTCTACAGGGGGCCGAATTGAATTACCCAGCTGTTGATAAACAAGCTTATTCTTTTTTCAAAGCAGTAAAGCTATTCAGGCCTTATATTTTAAAAAATAGAACCAAGGTGATCGTCCCCTACCCAGCTGTAAGGTCTCTTCTCATACAGAAAGAGTTAGGAGAAAGAAGAGGCAACTGGGTAACAACTCTTCAAGAGTACGACCTTGAATTCAAGCTAGCATCTATAGTTAAAGGACAAGGGTTGTGCAAACAGATGAATGAAAATGAAAAAAATGAAGAACATGCCAGGGAAGATGAAGCCGAATTACAGGTAATGGAGGTATGTCCTTTGTTTACAGCTCCCGAGTCTTGGTATAGGGACCTGGTGCATTACCTGCAGGTAGGGCTGTTGCCAGAACATTGGAGTTCCAAGCAAAGAAGAGTGTTGCGTCTTAAATCATCCTCCTATCAACTTGTTGAAGGAGTTTTATTTAGAAAAAATTATGACGAGGTTCTTCTCAGATGCTTAGAAAAGGAAGATGCAAAGAAAGTAATGTCAGAATTGCATGACGGTCCTGCTGGGGGAAATTATTCGGGAGATACTATGGCCCACAAAATCCTCAGGGCAGGTTACTATTGGCCTACGCTCTTCAAATATGCACACGCACATGTTAGGAAGTGTGATATTTGCCAAAGGTGTAGTGGGAGACAGCCTAAAGCAGCAGCACCCCTAAAGCCTGTGATGATCACGGAGCCATTCGAGCAATGGGGGCTGGATATTATTGGAGAAATAAAACCAAATTCCTCTCTGCAGCACAAGTACATTCTGACCGCTACTGATTATTTAACTCGCTGGGTCGAAGCAATCCCGCTGCGCAAGATAAATGAAGACGAAGTCATCAGCTTCATACAAAATCATATCATGACCAGGTTTAGAGTTCCAATTTCGTTAGTCTTTGATAATGCTAAATACTTTTCATCAATTAAATTGACTGCATTTGCTCATGATAAAGGGATAAAATTGCATTATTCTGCTAATTATTATCCACAAGGAAATGGCCTGGCTGAATCCTCTAACAAAAACCTGATTAGAATTTTAAAGAATACTGTGGTAGAAAACAAGAGGAGTTGGCACTCAGCATTACCAAATGCCCTTTGGGCCGACCGAGTCACCCCCAAGTCTGCGATTGGAGTGTCTCCATATACCCTTGTCTATGGTAAAGAAGCCATCCTTCCTCCCAATATCATGCTACCATCTTCCATACTAGCTCAAGAGTCTAGGGGATCGGATGATGAAGTTTTGCAAATAAGAATATATAATCTCCTGAAAGCAGAAGAGGCTAGATCTAAAGCTAGAGAACGCTTTAAGCAACAGTAGGAATTAGTTAAGCGATGGTTCGACAAGCATAAAGTTGGAACAAAATACTTTGAAGTAGGAGACTTAGTCCTCAAATGGGATCACCCCCATGATGAGAGAGGAAAGCATACCAAATTCTAGCAGTTGTGGGTAGGCCCTTTTCAGATTGTAGCCAAGCTTGGCCCTTCTACTTACAAGTTGCAGGATCTGCAGGGGTGGGAGGAGAACCTACCAGTAAATGGTTTGGTTCTCAAGCCTTATTTTTCCTGATTTTGTTTGATTTCTTCTGTCTTGTATATAAATATTTCATCTGGCTGTCTTTTGAGTCATGTTTTTCAGTTTTCTTTAGTTTGAGATTTCTTGTTTTCAATAAAGGGGACGAACCCGCGGTTGCATGGGGTACATCAAATTTTCTTGGGAGTGATAAACAATTCAGTGATCAGATTGTGGGTTGTTGTTTGTATAAAATAATTTCTTCCAGTTTAGTCATTTTCTCGAATAATTCTGTGTGCATTGAAGTCCTGCTTAATCCCTGTGAAATAAATCGGATTCAAAGAGTCTGGAATACTATATTGGGGCTCCATCCACGTCACACTTAAAATGTTCTAAGGAGCGACAGCAGAGGACCCATGGAAAGGAGCAAGGTGAACAGTATATTAAATATAAATGATCCCATGCTAAGAAACGAATGCCAAAAGGCAAATAAAGAGTAAACAAAATCCTATGAAAGCATCATAAATCAAAGCAGATGCTGAATCATCAGTACTAAATTGCCAAAAGATCCTCTCCGTCCGTGAGCTGAAACTTGAAGCACACCACTCACACAAAAGGACACTATGGGATAGAGGATCCTGAATTAAAATTTAGTAAGAAAGGCATGCAGGAGGACTCATAAGAAAAGGGACAAAAAATACAAAAGCACAAAAAAGTGCTAAAATGGCATGGGAACGAGGAACAAATGAATATTTCTATTTACCATATGCTACAATCCTGTGGTGTAAAAGCTATCGGCTACCTGAAGACAGAAGTAATAATGAAACTCATCCTCTGGCCTCAACAGAGTTATCTGGACTTGAAGATCTTGGTTTCCACTCTCCCAAATTGGACTATCATCAATGATTAAGGGTACACACTCTTGTCATTTGAGAAATCCAGATAGCTGGAAGAATTCAATAAATGCATTAGTTGTTAAACAGTCTGTTACTCAAAGAATAATCACCCAGAGATCTAGGTTCACCAGGTAATCACCAGTTGTTGCAGCTGCAACCATTCTCCCCAATTTTCTTAAATTTTTGGGCCCCTCCTCGTGATTTTTGCATTTGTTTGATCATCTGGATCCTTGGATTTTTGGGTCATGCATTAATTATGGATGATTTCCTGGAGTTTATAGTCCGTCCTGGTTTTTCAGAAGATTTCTGCGTTTGAGACTTATGGTGAGTCGCAGATTTTAAGGTTGGTTTTGGCTTGTCGATCGGATCAAATATTCTTTGTTGTGGTTCACTGTTGCGGAGGTAAAACGGGTTTTGTCTGTTGTTGAATGTTTAAAGCTGACTGAAACACTTAGTTTTTCCATTTATCGGGAGTCTTTCTTGTTTCGATCGAAAGCCGAAGCTTGTTCGCTTTCGCCATTGCGGAGCCCAAATTGGTTTAGCGTCCGAAGTCCAAATCTTTTCGACTGCCGATGTGTGTTAACCTGATTTAGCCATGTATCCGAAGCTATTTTCTTCCGCCGTTGCGGCTGTGGAAGTCGTTTGGCCTCCGAAGCGCAAATCTGTCCGACTTCCGATTTAAAGTTGTTCCCGCTCACAGGTCGCACGTGTCTTTAACCTTCCCTTCCGCCTTTGCGGCTCTCAAAGTCATTGAGTTTCCGAAAGGGAAATTCGTCTGATTTCCGATTCTAAGTCTTTCCCGCCCTCCTGTCGCATGCCTGTAGCCTTTACTCTTCCGCCGTTGCGGCTGGAAAAGCCATTTGGCTTCTGATGTCGTTTACCTCCCGATTTTCGCCATTGGTATTATTATCACAAGCATGTCTTCTCTAGTGGATTAGCCGTTTCAGTAGTATAATTTGTTGTTTTGTTTTGTAACGCAAATAAAATGAATGATGCATTCTGGTTTATTTGCAGGTGGACTTGGAGGATTTTTTAAGGCAAACACAACACGAAGGCACATCTAGGTAGTTTTGGAAAAAAGTCAAACCGTGGTTCTCAGGACTGAAGAAAAGATGAAACGAATGATGGCCAAGGCACAGCCTAGAAAAATCTATCAGTTACTAATCAGAAGATGAACGTTCACATAAAATAAAAATGAGAAGACAAAGTGGCCTGAAGAAGAATCTGAAACGTTGAAGAGACTGGAAAGTCACACGTTTGGGGGCAGTCCAAATGATCTGTTGTGTAGTTTAAATATTGTAAAGATAGGATTTAGAAAGGAATTTTTCCCTGGAAGAATTTGTAAACAATTGGCTTGTAAGAGGAACTATTTCATTTTACAATCAGAAACTGCAACTTTTTCCTGTTGGAGAAAGCGAAATGTGGAATGTATCAATGTGATTAAATGGACAATGTTGAAGGGTAACTATTTCGTTTTCAGCTGTGTTTCATTAACTGTGAGAGTGTTCGACTTCCTGAACCTATGTTCTTGTTGGATGCTTTTCAGTATATTTTGTGATGTTTTCCGCTGTGAGTAATGAATGTTGTTCATAAAACAATTGGCTAACTGGTTGTTCAAAAATATGCAATTGTTCATGTGTCTTGAAAGAAGTGTCAGCTATCTGTAACTTTTCATTATGCATGCACAAAATATGTTACTCACTAATGAATGATAATCTTGCTCCCTAGGGATAGTTTAGGTAGTTATTTTATTTTCTTGTTGTATGTGATTTAGATGCTAGTGAGTCAAAGACGAGAGTTAAGAACCTGCGCATCACATTGTGACTGCTCCTTGCATGGTTAATTAGGCACTTGCATATCATACATTAAGTCGAAAAATACAAAATACACAGTGGACTGGGCCGCAACCGGTAAAGCCTTCATTTTGTTACTTTGACTTACGGTAGCCGGACCGCAAACCGGACGGATTCCCTATACCAAACAGTCAACGGGCTAGTTGGGAATGTTGATTGGGGAGAATCCCTTACTGTTGTTGCCTGCGATTTTCAGGGCCTAATAGCTCAGTATGCTAATTTGGGGCAAGAGTTGTGGGCAGAAGCAGTTTCTACTGCTTGTTATGTAATAGATTGATCACCATCAATGGAAATAGATTGTAAAATTCTGGAAGAGGTATGTACTGCTCATCCCTGTGATTATTCGAATTTGAAAATCTTTGGTTGTGAAGCTTATGCACTTACTCTTAAAAATCAACGTTCTAAGTTAGACCCTAGATCAAAGAAGTGCATTTTTGTTGGATATGATGATGTAATAAACATATATAGACTGTGAGATCCCACTACCCACAAGATATCCATTAGCAGAGATGTAATTTTTGATGAATCTTCTCTGATTAAATACGAAAATGTAAGAGTTTATGTGGAACAGGAACATGTAATATCAAAACAACTAGTTCAGTTGGAGAACCAATCTTCTCATGACTCAAAGAAACAAGAAGAAGTTTATGGTGAGAGACAAGTCATAGAAGATGAAGAAATTCAAGAAAATGTGGAAACCCCACAACCTACACCAAGAAGATCATGAAGGGAGAGAAATCATCCTAAGAGGTATACTGATTTTGTTTCGTCTGTTTTATTTACTGATGATGGAGAACCTTCTTGTTTTCAGGAAGCAATTGGTTGTGTTGACAATGCTAAGTGGAAGATGGCAATCAAATAAGAAATGGATTCTCTAGAGAAAAACAAGACATGGGAATTGGTTGAACACCCCATAGATAGGAAAACTCTTGGATGTAAGTGGGTCTTCAAATTGAAGAAAGGAGTTGACGGTAAGGTTGAAAGATACAAAAACCGGTTTGGTTGCAAAAGGGTACTCTTAGATGGAAGGTATTGACTATCATGAGATTTTTTCACAAGTTGTCAAGCTTGTATCTATTCGTATTGTGTTAGCACTAGTTGCATTGCTTGATTTGGAGTTAGAGCAACTAGATGTCAAAAACAACTTTCTTACATGGAGATTTAGAAGATGATATTTATATGGAATAACCATAAGGTTTTGTGCAACATCATAAAGGTAGATTAGTTTGCAAGCTCAAGGAATCATTGTATGGCCTGAAACAGTCGCCCAAGCAATGGTACAAGAAGTTTGATTCTTTCATGGTGAGCCAAGGATATACTAGAAGTGAATATGATCATTGTTTATAATTCAAAAGGTTCAATGGCATATTCATTATCTTAGTGTTGTATGTTGATGATATGCTTATTGTGAGCAAAAGCATGGACACGATTAACATGTTGAAGGCTTAGATGGCTAGGACTTCTGATATGAAGGATCTTGGAGCTACAAAACAAATATTGGGTATTGAAATACACAAAGACAGAAGAAATGATAAGCTTAGTTTTTCATAGGAGAAGTATGTTGAGAAAATATTTGGAAGATTCGAAATGAATAAGGTAAATCCCATGAATGTTCCTTTGGCTTCCCATATGGTTTATGTCCTAGTAGTGTTGAAGAAATGGATTATATGTCTCGTGTACCATATGCCAATAAAATATAATGTTTAATGTATGCAATGGTGTGTACTAGACCTGATATTTCACATGCAGGAGGTATTGTTAGTAAGTACATGGAAAATCCAGGAAAATAACATTGGAATGCAGTGAAATGGGTGCTTCGGTTCCTAAGAGGAACATGGGACTCTTGTATCACCTTTAATAATAACATTGATTCTGTATGCGGTTTTGTTGACTCAGATTTCATAGGTGATTTGGAAAAAAGGAGGTCTACTTCAGGTTATGTCTTTACTCTTGCATGTGGAGCTATAAGTTGGATGTCAAAGCTTCAGGAAACAATTGCTTTATCCACTACATAGGCTGAATAGATTGCTGCCTCACATGCTTGCAAAGAGGCGATTTGGCTAAGAGGTCTTCTTAGAGAAATTGGAAGGTTGCAGAACAGTGTGCCTGTCTTTTGTGTCAATCAAAGTGTTATACATTTGGCTACAAATCCTTTTTATCATAGTAAGACTAAACATATTGATGTAAAAAATCATTTTGTATGACAAGCCATTTATGAAGGTGGAGTAGATCTAAAAAAGGTTCACACTCAATAAAATTGTGCATATATGTTTATAAAATCAGTATGGTTAGAGAGGTTACCATGGCGTGTAACTTCTCTTGGTTGAAAAAAAGGCGATAAATAGTCTTGGGAAAAGTATCGAAAAATATTATTGTCAAGGTGGATATTGTTAATACTAAATAGTGACAACTAAACTAATTTGTTTATGGGAAGTTTCTCATAACGGGCATAACCGACAACGATTTTACTCATGCAACTTCTTTCATGAAGTATATAATGCATGGTTGTGATACGTAATGTAATGAGTAGTCAGAGAGGATGAGGCTCATCATGTAATCTCTCGTTCTTTGTTAATGAGCTTCAATACTTTGCCTGCGTGGATGATTCCCCTTATGGGGTTTTACCACATTAATTGTTGGTGTTTAATGGTGTTTCTTCATGTAATTTGTCTCTGAGTATTTAACATTTGGGGCATGCCCTACGTCTAAGATTCGAATCTAGTGGTGACAGAGGCATGTTGATGGTTCACATCTTGAAGATGTCGATTAAGACTTCCATTAAAAGTTTGTGAAGAAGCTTCACCTAGTTCCTCTGGACAATTTTTACCTTGATCGACATTCCACAAATGATCTAGCAGTAAGTCACCTTGTCACATTGAGGCTTATTGATTTGTGTAGAAAAATTACGGAGGGTTTGGGGTGACTTTCAGGTGGTCTAAAGTCTGCTCAAGTATGCTAGAGAGAATTTCTTCGACATCTCCCACATGAGGGGACCGATTATGTGTTCCAGCACCAATACTTAGGCCAAATGAGGATTTCAGTGGCTACATTAATTGTTCTTTACTCACAAGCTTCGATGGAACAAAGATGGATGTAGGGTGGTCAATGGAGATGAACTTAGGGTCTGGAAGGTCAGCGAGACTATGAGAAGGGATAATTCCTTGGCCTTGAGGCTCATCATTATTTTGAGTCAAAGGTTATGAAAACCCATTCCTAAGAAGGAATTTATCCCAAGTATCTCCCATGGTGTTGAGTTTGAATTCGATAAGCATTCTAACTAACCAAAAATGCATGAGTTTGTGCATAGGAGAATTTCCATACTGCTAAACCGAACGAGACATGGTCTTAAGACTCAAATAGAGAAAAAAATGAAAATTCAACTCAAAACCTATAAAAACCATTAACAACCTTATATGATATCTCAGAACTAAGGTTTAACGCCCATCACAAGTGATATACTGGATAAGAACAACAAATAATTTCTACCATTTGGCATACTTTTCTGATTCTAAATCACAAGAGTTAGTTTGTAGAGAATCCATGGCCATGGAACCTCCTTAAGGGGCATATGTTTTGACCAACATTTTTCGGTGCGAGGAAGCTCTATGGCAACAACTATGAATTCTTCATCTATTTTGAACTCTAAATCACCATTCTGAACCTTATCACCATCAAATGACTAGCAAAAGGAAAGGGTAACAAGTTTATTGTGAGGCCGAAATTTAGTGAAGAAAGGCCACTACCCTATATCCATCAAGGAGCGAACCGGTTGAGGATTGGTCTCGACCTTATATTTTCTGGTTCGGCTCTGTTGATAAAACCCATAATTAATACAACGAAGAAAACAATAGGATATGACCAAGGGTTTCAGCATTGAAGATGTTAAGCGTGAAAAGCTTAAGATCTATAAGTACAACTGAAACAGACCCTAACCTGAACCCAAAATGGAGAAGGTTAAAAAACGAACAGGCGCAGAATGAAAATGGTAAAGTGAAGCTTCAACAAAACGAACTCGAGGTTCATTGTATCTTGGGTTGTGCGGGGGATAAAGGCTGGTACAACGAGACAATGAAAGATGGAGTAGGTTATTATAGTACTGACCATAAGCTAGTGAAATCAGGAAAAGTATATACACCAACCAAATCACCCCGGAGCAGTAAAAGCCCTAACCAAAACGCTCCCAACCCGTCGGAATCAGGCTGACCTATTATTATTTTATTATTATTATTATTATTTTTAAATCGCAATTTGCAGCATTTAAATTACAATTTTAGTGATTTGGATAGTTTTAAAATTATGGGTTTAGTATAGAGCAATTGCAAAGTTCTAAAAATAACAAATTACTAATATAAATTTGACCCGTTTTTATAGAAAATCAGCGAGAAAAGTGGGGATTTTTAGTTGTCTTTTATCTTACTTGAATCGCCCCCCACTTGCTGGAATTGGGTAATGCAGGAATTTTTGAAAATGCAATTCAGAGTGTTTAAATCGCCATTTCAACTATCTAGATAGTTTTAAAATGTAGTAATTAGAGTAAAATAAAAAATTCTATTTGCTAAAATTACATAATACTTTAAACTACGATTTTCAAGGATAATTTTAACTAGATTTAATCACAAATATGTTGAAGAAATGAAGCATTTTGGTTGTATTTTATCCCATGCGGTAAAATCATTAGTCTAGATTGCCACATGGGTCACTAGAGAATGGAAAGCGCAGAAGATTCAACTTCTTAATACAGACTCAAACAAAGCTTGTTCGTCTTCAGAGGGTGAAGATCATCACAAGCGCACACTTACACTAACCAGAGCTTCTGATCCCAACTGATCACACTAAGTGGAGAGGGAAAGCATACACTAATGATTTTACAGACTCATTACAAGTGAGATCACTGCTTTTGATCCCAGCTAATCGCTCGAGGCACAGAGGGAGAGCATACATAGTGCTCGACACACGGAGAAAATGTAGAAAGCTTACTAGACTCAACACTCGGTCCCCAAATGAGGGGAGGAGCACCTTATTTATATGTATTTAGCCAGTAAACTGGTGACCCAAAACTTACACCTATCGATAAAAGACTTGATTCGGATCTCCTGGCAGTGGATCAAATCACACCTTTTGTTGGGTAAGTCACCCAAGCCATGTGAAAGAATCTACAGACTGACAACTAGACTGGACTTTTTACATAGTGGAGCTACTATTAGCGGCCCACGATGCTTTTAATTATTATTTGTAATGATTACAAATACATGGGTTTTCCCCACATGTACAACCGACAAATATGTCAGAGTCGCTATCAGAACTATATTTGGTGTTCGGAAATAAGCATGTTGAAAAGCATTGTTCCACATCGGACCCGATCATGACTCCATTAGGAATACAACAGAATTATCCTTGGAAAATGGATTCAACTTTAGTATTTAGAGGAATCCTTCGCGTATGAATTTTATTATCCAAGAGGCGACCATTTTTGTCCATTCTTCTGTATTTTTGCTGAGTGAAAATAGGGGGTTCAAGAGGGGAGTAATCTCATCCAAGATGTCGGAGCTTAAATTTAAAAGCACATATGATTATCGTGTGCTGCGATCATGTCTACTTGAAGGTGTAAGATGAAATTGGCACGTCGTTGAATCCAGTCTTTCCTTGGACAGAATTTGTCAAGAAAAACTTTTGTCCATCTTGACCATTGTTGTTGCACCAGTGTAGAAGGATCTCCACAGATGATTATTTCTCCTTGTTCTCTGCAGAACTACAATATGAGGTTGTAGCTATTCCATGTCAAAAACCCTGGGCCTATATCCACATAATACAATTCGCGTCCATCTGTATAGGCTGTGTCAATCCAAACATGATTGAGTTGCTGAAGCTAGTGCAAAGAATTTTCTAAGCCTTTAAAGGCTTGTTTTTCCCATCTCTCCAAGATTTGAATTTTCAGAGGAGAGGCATTTACTTGTTGGATCAAAGAGAGTGCCAGATATTTATCCGCTTTCTTTTTGCTGGCACAATTCAAAAAACATTCTTTCTTATTCTAACAAGGGATCATTGAATATCCGGGCCTTGGATTTTTTATTTGACGAGATAGATGCTCCATAGCTAAACATATTGAGTCTAGGAATCTCCTGTAGTTCTTCTCTGCTTAACATGTCAGTAACACAATTTAAATAACTTGGTTTATATACAATGTCAAAATCAAAGTTTTGTAACCAAAGGAACCATTTTAAAATCCTAGAACTATTTTATTCCATAAGATTTTCATTCTTAAATATACCAGGCACTATTTTTAGGTCTATCATAACAATAAACTTGACAGGTTTTAGATAACGCTTGAAATGGCTTACAGTCTTTTTGACTGCAAGGATTTCTTTGTGACTTGACGAATAATTGATTTCTGTGTTTTTGAATGCTCCTGAGGTGTAGCCGCAGATTTCCTCCTTATCTTCTTGTTTTTATACGAGAATACCTCCCAAGATTTATTGGAGGCATCTGTTTCAATCACCATTTCACCAGATCCTTGCGGGAGTGAGAGTGGAGGGAGTTGTTTCACTTTTTCTTTGATTGTCTTTACTCCATTTGTCATATCTTTATTATATTATGGTGTATTTTTCTTCAGTCGTTGCTGCAATAAATAAATGTCATCTTCCTGTCCTTTGTAGAATGGCCTGATATAATTTAGGCTTCCCAAAAATCTCAGGAGTTGAACTTTTTCCAAGATATGATTAGGGAAGTGAGCAAAACGTTCAAGACATGTTCTTGAAGAATCACCTGTCCTTTACTTATTTTATATCCTAAAAATTCAATATCCTTTTTTCCAATTTCCATTTTGGATTTTGGAAAAACCAACCCATGTTTAAAAACCAAAGAATCAAATTCTTGAAGATGTTTTAAATGTTCCTGCAAATTTTTGGAACAAATAAGAATACCGTCTATATACACTAATGCCCATTTCTTTTCTTTGGAGATATCTTCCATTCTTTTTTGGAATTATGATGGTGCATTATTGATTCCAAATGGAAGTAATTTCCATGGATACTGCCCATGAGGAACAACAAAGGCAGTTTTGAACCTGTCTTTTGCTTCAATTCCAATCCGGTAAAAACCAGACTTCAAGTCAAATTTTCTAAAAAATGTACATACTGCTATTCTTTGCAAAAGACTAGATTTATCAGGGAGAGGGTAACAGACTGGTTCAAGGACTTTATTCAAGGGTTTAAAATTCACAACCAGACTGGGTTTTCCTCTTTTTATCTCAGAGTGTTTATTGGCTACAAATGCTTGGCATGCCCATGGGCTCTTAGAGGGTTCTATGAGACCTTTGTCCCATAGTTATTTAATTTAATTTGCACAGAATTATCTTTTTGAGGCAGACATGAGGGCAACAGAGGATTTTTGGGCTTTTGGTTTTTCCAGAGGGTTAAAAGGTAAAGAGACAAAGTACTTTTCTCTAGTCCAAAATGCATTCAGTGACTTTGAGGTACAATCCTTCTCTAACTTTGAGGAAATTTTAGAGAGGTCAGATTCCTTGTGCATTTTTGCATAGGTGATTCGTCTTTCCATTTTGAATAGTTATGCAAGACAAGGAGTGGGGTTAGATTGAGGAACAAGATTCTTACATTTGAAAGAAGTAGAATAGTATAGAGAGGTGGAAAATCTTCTTCCATTTATTGTACAAGTAAAAATCATATTGGGCTCATTGACTGTAATGGGGATGAATTTATGTAAAAAAGGTGAGCCTATTATGCAATATTCCTTAAGATCATCTACTCTATTGAGGTGCAGAACTTCTTTTATTCCTCCGATGCTTATTGGAAAATCTGGAACTCTTCCTTTGAGCTATACAGGAGTTCCTTCAATGGCTACACCATGTTCGTTTGTGTTTTCCTAGTAGAATGATGGTATAACATTTCCTTTTTCCAAATTCATTTGGAAAACTAAATCTATCATACAATCAAGATCCTAAGCTTTGTATTCAGATGGGAAAAACTTTGTTTTAATGAAATATTTATGACTAGTGAACAACCCTAAAGAGCCTAGAGACGATTCTTCATTATGTCAATCTTCTGCTTATGAGTTGCTAGTGTGCTGAGAATGTTTTGGACTTTCAACAGCTTTTGGTGATTGTAGTACTTCAGCATAGGCTCTACACATTTCTTTAGCAGAGGACTGGTCTCTGTTGTTTCCTTTCACACACTTGGGTCACGTGGCAGAAATCTTCAAGCCACTCGGTGTGTCCTTGGGGGCAAGTCTCGAGTCAAGGCTGTCACCTTGTTCTTGACTCCTCTGTTTAGGCTCAACTCCTAACAAAGCCAAGGGGGGTAGACCTTAGTAAGTTACTAAGGAAAAATTATTTAGTATGGTGATGTTAAATTGAATGAGTTACTTAAGAGTTTGAATTTTAACCATAAAGAACCATAGATGACAAGATACAAAATGAGCGCACAAAAGCACAATGCCAAGACACAATATATGTATATATAAAGAAAATAGCCAGTGCCTTAAAATGGAGTCAAAAGATAATCAATGTACTTGCATGTCTTGGAGTGAATGTTTTGCAATTGCCTCTTGGTACGTTTTAAGTTAATGTGAAATATGAGTTGATTAAAATTAGGAGAAGGGGGGGGGGACTCCAGATATACCCGAGAGTACTTGGAGTATGTCCAAAGCTAAACCATCACGACTACCCGCAAGGAATTTATGGGATGAATGGAGTCTCTGAGGCTATTGTTCATAATGCACCCGCAGGTGTAACAGAGATCGGTGCCCCGAGGTCACTTTTCAGGAGTTCCCGCTTCCTTTGGGTATTTTTCCACCATAATGGTTTGATCTAGGTGTTGGATTTTCACCTGATGGTTTATCAATTTGGGAGAGTGAATCCTAATTATTCTAGTCACTCAAATGCTTTAGATGTAGCTTGACTGATTGTACGAACCGCAGCCAAGTGCAGAGCATACACACCAGAGTCTTGTCAATTTTAGTAAATTTTAAGATAGGTGTTCTTGTTAAAAAGAAAACCCTCCAGGAACCTCTTTCAATCCAAGTGGATCTCAATCGGGGAATCAAGGATGGGTTAATTTTATTATAGCTGATGAAACAATTGATGAAAAGGAAAACAAAGATACATAATGCCGTTTTTCTAATTAGTCCTACCACGCATCTCTTCCCCTTTCGGGTCAATCGAGAAGTCGTGGGGTAAGTATTAAGATTACTTTGAAACATCAGATATGGAATATGGAAATGATAATAAATCAAAGTATACTACCCTACAGATTAGAACTACGCCAGATTGAAAAAAGATGAACAAAAAGTAAAAAATTGACACAGACACAAATCCCCCCTAGGGGGGATGGCGAATAGGCTCGAAAGAGCCTATTCGAAAGGAATTTTTCTTTTTATTAGCAGCGATTTACAATGTCAGAAAATTGAAATTGATGCAATTTGGTCCTTATTATCTGGGATGGAAAGGATTACAACAAGCTTGTAACAAGCTAAAATTAAAACACAACGGCGGGGGAAGCTTTTGGGAAGCTCTGGTTCGTCCAAGAGTTGGAAATTGGGCAGAGTCTCCTTCTATTTTTTGTTAGACCTGCTAAAAAAAAGTGAGCAATTAAAATCAAATGTGCCCAAACACATTTTAAAAGTGTTTTGGGTCACCACACTAGTTATCGAAAAAAAACTAAGTAATTTTTTTTTAAGTTGGGGTAATCTAGTTTTGCAAAAAGGAACCAAGGAAAGCAAGCTTTCCTTGGGATCTTGGCTTGCCGTTTGGGCAGCCAATGATATGTGCACTTTTATTGCAGAATATGAAACTTTAAAGTACAACAAAGGAAACTACCTTATTAGCAAGCTACAAATTTTCTTTAAAATGCTTGCAAAAAAGAGGATAATTTCAGCTAGATCTCTTAAACTTTAACTTTAAATGCAAAAAGGAACTGAGATCTAAACTTAAGAAAGGATCTTACTAACTAGATCTATATGTAATTTTATTAATGAGGCAGATCTAAGCAATAAGACTCTTTAATAGTAACCAATTTGAAGAGAAATTAAGATTTTGAAGGAGGAAGAGGAGGAGAGAAATGCTGGTAGCCTTGAAGATCCACCGTGGAGCTTTCAGGTGGAATGTCGAGGGACTATGCATTTGGAAGGTTTTGGAGAGAGTAAAGAATCAAACTAGATCAGCATCCTCTCCAATCTAGGAACCTACAGCTGAAATCAAAGACTTGCTGAAATACTTGTGAGATCCGATTAGTACATACACAGAGATTCAGAATAACATGCATATAAACTTATAAAACATGCTGAATCTAGATCTCTAAACATGCATCAAAGGAAAGAGACGGCCAATAAACTTATTTAAAAGCACCTTTCCTATCAAGATTATAATAATATTATTATCAATCTTAGCAATGAATCCACAAGCAATCAGCAAATTATGAACATAGATACAGGTTACCTCAGTAAAAAAATGGCAATGATCATCCACACATACAATGGCATAAAACCATCTTGCCTCCAAAGCTTCTCTTTATTTCAAATGAACAATAACAACAATACAATAGCAACAACACCTCAATCCTAGTTCTAACTAGCTTGGAAGAGGCAGCTTGTACTTTGATTTATACAAAAACCAGGAGATCCAGCCCAGGGGGGGCACAAATCCCAAGGAGATAGACCAAATCAGCAGATGGAGAGTCAATCAATGTAGATCTGAAGCTGAACTGAGCCTACTTGTCAATCAGGGGCTTGATTGAGCTGACACATCAACCCATAAACCGACACATCAGTCCACAAAGCTCCCAGGAGAGCCGACACATGTGGAGGAGAGAGAGAGAGGGCGAAACTCCCCATAAAGGCTGCTGAAGACCAACTCTGGATCTAATTTGATCACCTCCTTCAGTCAAGGATTTGTTAGATCTAGTAAATCTGGTTCATATCTGACTGATTTCAATCAAATCGGCTGAGAATCCCCTGATCTAGGATTCTGGATTTGCTCCATTATTCACCAATTTATTAATTAAAATAATCAATAATTGATTTTTGGGGCTTTCTGACCTGAGTGATGGAAAATCACTCAAAACTAGGAAATAGTCGGTCCATAGGTTTACATGGTGCTCTTAGCTTGAAAATGAGCACCTACATGACTGAAACTGATTATTTGGCCCACTTTTATTACAAAATCAATTTTTCCAATTAAACTATTAAAAAATAGCCTAAGTTTTGGAAAAATTAAATTTTAATAAAAAACACTAAAAAAACTAAAAATTTGAAAAAATTGAAAAAACATAGGGGGGGCTTAGACATGTTCATATGACTCGACCATGATACCTATCATTTTTATACATTAACACATAGACTCTAATAACCTCAATAGGCCTAAATGCCATGCCGACCACCCCAACTTTGGAGGTATGGAGTGAAAAACTCAGAAATTATCAGTCGTTTATTCAACAACCAATAATAACCAAGGGAAAAAACACCCTGGGCTGATTGGATTGACAAATAAATTCTAAGAGACCGAGTCTTTTACAGGCACTATCATGCTAGAACATTTATTACAATTCCCCCATGGGGTATGAACATGTGATATATTACAACAAGCACTTCCCAGAAGTACTTCCAAAGGTATTATGAAGTCCGAACAAGTTATCCTTGTTCGGTTCACCAGGCTCACTTGATAAAAAACCACTAAGTACAACTTAGGTGGTAACAATCTCTTTCTCTGATTGTTATTTCAAGCATTCTTTTCAATTCCTCTATTTCTTTTACTAGCCGCTTTAAAGAATTCTGCTTATCTTTGATTTGTAGTCTAAGCATATTCTCTTTATCTTTTCTAAACTTTTGTCTATCCTCATGATGATCATGATAGCCTTTGTATAAATTTGCAGGCTGGTAGAATGTTGGATTTTTGCTGATTTCTGGAGAGACAGTTTTCTCTCTTGCTGCTGAGACTTTCTCTTTTGATTTTATTCTTGTTAAAAGATTTCTCTTTTGATCTTTCAGATCTTGCCTTTTTATATATTGATGAACTAGAGTCTCAGACAATTCTTTGTCAATTTCAGCAATCCTAAATTCTGAAGAGACCTTAGGCGGGTTAGAAGAGAACATATAAAATATGAAATCAGGAGGACCAAAACATCCTCCTAAATTTGTGTCTTCATCATAATCAAAAGAAGAAGATTCATATGAATTAGGTGCAAATTGATCTAAAATAGGGTTAGAATCAGAGGAATCACCTTCTTCTGGTAAGAAGACAATTTCACCTTCAGGGTAATCTCCTGCTGTACACAAAGCTAGATCCCACAAAGCTGGGTCAAGTTCTTTGGAGAACATAGCAGAAAACCTTGGGATTTTCTTCTTATTTGGGCATTTGTTAGCCCAGTGACCCTTTTTACCACAAATAAAACATTTTTCTTTATCTGCAAGTTCATATCTTTTCTTAAAATAGGCTTTTTTCTTGAAACTTCTTCCATTTTTATGCTTGTAGCCTTTATATGGATGAAATCTAGGTGCACTGGTATACTTTGGCTGCTTTTTGTTTTTACAACTACATGAATCACACACAAAGTGTCCTCTATTATGGGAACCACATCCCCAATCTGGAATTTTTGCAACATCTTTGCAAAAACCAGGGGAAAACATTGAATAGTGTCGCTTAAAATCTTTAGCTACTCTTTTCTCCAGGCAATGTTCTTGCCAAGTTTCCATGATGAATCCATGCAATTGAGCAAGATAAAGACCTGACAAAGGGATGTTTTTATCTTTAAGATGTTTTTCAAAAACATCATGAACATGGCCAGGAAAACATCTTAAATAATGCTTTAGATATGCAGTATTATCAGCATTGCCATAAGAAATTAACCATTTTTGCATATAGCAAAAGTATTCTTCACTTTTATTTAGGTCATAGATTCTAGCTGACATAAACAAAGATGAAAGATTTCCATAATATTCATTTTCACCAGGACCATATAATTATTTATTAAGGGCATTAAGAATTTGTTGGTCTGCATCTCCTGCATTTAACATTTCTTCTCTAGATTCTTGGGGAATCCAACGCCACCATTCTGAAGCTAATCCAGAAAATCCAGTAACCAGTTGGAGTGCTAATTGTTGGCTAGTTATTGTGGTGTCCTATGTTCTTTTTTATAATACCCAATTTGACAGAAGCTGAATAGTTGTTTGGATTTGGGCACAGGATTGGAATTGTATGTTTAACACAGGTTGATCAGGCATTTGGGAGACTAGATTGTTCATTCCATTTATTCTGAAACTAATAGAATGAGGAACCGATGAAGGAGAAGTGTCAGGAAGTTCTGACATTTCTGTATCATGTTCTTTCTTAGTCTGTGCTTTTTTCCTTAGAAGCATAATATCAAAGGCTATGTCATCTATATTTTGGCCATTTAGTTGCTGCTGATAATTACTGTAATTAAGAAGCTTTATTTCATCAGAGACAGTTTCGTGTGGATTTGATGATATATGTTGCATGAACTCTATTTTAGAAAGACCATCATGAGAAAACTATCGAAATGGAGTATCAGGAAGATTTCTTCCTAGATGGAACGAGGTATCACCCTGTGGGTTTGTGGAGGTGAAACCGGGGCCATTGTTAGGGAGAGACATCATGTACAGGCTTACTCCTTTGTTTCTAATTTTTATTCTCTCAAGTTCTTTTTTGCAGGAAGGGAAGTCTACATGCTGACCTTTATGATCATTGTTATGAACACTTGAAAAGGAAAGGCGGGAAGAAGAACATGGTTCAAAGAAGGTTGATTTTTCAAAAGTATTATTCACAGAGTAAGATTTTACAAGAGGTGGAGCAAATTGATGAGAAGGAAACCCTTCAGGAAATTTAAAAGAGTCTGAAAATATGTCAAATACAAGGGGTTTAGGAATAGAGAGTTGTTGGTTCTTATTTTTGTCAAAGTCTCTTAACTCTTTGTATCTTATCTCCCATTGCTTTGGGTAACTAATGCCAGTCTAGTCAAATGGGATAGGGGTGGAATTTTTAGACTTATCAATTTCCACCATGCTGAGCAAGCATGAACTTTCATGGAATTCAGGAGTAAGAGGTGGAAGGGAATCATTTCCAAAGCGGATGACAATTAGATATTTAAGCTGAATGATTTTGGAGCCAGTATCCATTTTAAAACCTAGAGATGAATATAGGTTTTAAGTCAATCATAGATGTAGGGGTCATCCAAGCTGACGAAATATTTACGAAAGGTAGTACCAAAAAATGGGCCATTGTGTAAGGGGCCTTCGAAACCTCCAATTAAAGCATCAACAAAATCTAAGTGGCAGGTATCCAAAACACAACACAAAGAAGAAACATTCATATAGGGTCGTACTAACGGGCCGAGTCCTAGTTTGAAAACGCCTAGATGCGCATATTTGTAACCTTTTGTCTTTGCCCAATAAATTTGTTCTTTATCAATGAGATTAATGTGAATGGGATCTTCCTGGTCAGTGAAATTGATATCCAAGGAACTAATTTTAATTTGTGTTGGACTTATATTGCCACCATTTCATTTTATAAACCTCAGAGGGTAATATCTCAGGTGATTTCTAGTTAGGGGAAGGTATTGTATCATCAATAGTTATAATGGAAGAAGAAGCCCCAGAATATTGAAAGGATGATCTCCTTTCATCTAGAGAGATTGTAGTCTCATCTGTAGATATGTCAGCCCTACAGAGTCCATTGAAGGATCCATGGAACACTTGTCGGAATCGGGCAGTAAAGAAATAGTTTTGGGCCTGAAGATATCCTATGGGTCTACTAAGAGACAACGCTAGTGGACTTACGACGCCTGGAACTAACGGATATAGCCACCAACACTCCGAAACAGACTCAGATATAAAAACTATTTCACACGAATACTTTTACAACAAGAAATGAACTCTGTCCTCAGATTACTAATGCACAGATAGATTTTCATAATGTAATACTAGAATTTCATTAAAAAAGCTTCTGAAACTTACAAGTAAAAAGAGATGATACAAATGTCGTGCTGGCTCTGATACCAAGAGACACCAAGATCGAACGTGAACAACTGGTATCAATTTGCATGCCACTCAACATCCAAGTTAGTTGGGGAAACTAATGTTCGTAGTGAAGTGGAATGGGCTGGACCATGTGAACAAATGACTCACCTCTCATCATATCTATAACGTACCGCTGTTATACATGCTTAATCGATCAACACTGGGATGATATTTTGACAATATTGAGGTCAATAAATGCAGAAGGATGATATTATGATAGTTGGTACTTGGAAGCTCAATTTTAATGTGCACCATACTGAATAGTGAAGTGGGGATCACACACCAGTGGAGGTCGTATAATTTTGACAATCAAGACTGAATAAAATATTAGTGGACTTAGGACTAATTATAGCATGGTTCATTTCGTTTTAAAGAAAATTATACCAATAAAATTTAATAAAACTATATCCTCGTAAAGGATCGAGTGATAAAATTTTATACTTGACTATGACGAGGGTAATTTAATAAAGTAATCATTGGCTCATAATAACTTAAAAAGAGAAAAAACCTTATAAATATAAAAATAAAACTTATGTTAATGAATATAAGTCCACATGTTTAATACCAATGTTCAACCCCATTGATTGAAATTACTGTTTAACTTTGTTATACGAAACTTGTCCATAAAAATGGAAGGTGAATTCAATATATATTAACTACCTTGAAGTGTAAAAAAAGAATATAATTACATTAAGTAGGGTAATAACCTTTATTTGCAATTCTCCGAGGTAAATAACATAAAATCTAATTTCCAATTATTTCAAATAAAAATAATTTAGATTCAAAAAGTAAAATATTATTTATGATCTAATTAATAGTGAAGAAGCCAATAATAAAGAATGATCTAATTTGAATCCAAAAGGAAGTACTTCAAGCCAATAATAGAGAATGATATAAGTTGAATCCAAAAAGGAAGTACCTCAGGGTAAAATATGAAGAGCTACAAAATCAAATGAAATGCAAAACGACATAAAAATATATTATTTGCAGTTCCTTTAGTCTATGCATAATAAAGTTTATGTACACCGATGATATGTTTATCAAAATTACATTCGATTGCCAATCTGTAGAATTTCTTGATAAAAGATGTAAAGTAAATTACCCAAAGAAATGAGATAATTTTCATTTTCAGATTCCATGCTTTCAATCATAGAATCTGAAAATGAAAACAAATAATTAGTAATATGATAATTCTTGTGAATGCAACTATTTTAACTCCACATCGTTCTCATTCAAAATAATAAAAAAATATAAAAGAAAGCAAACCAATACCACACCAATCCAATTATTTACAATTAATACCACACCAATACCACACCAATCCAATTATTTACAATTAAAAAGTATCACAAGATAATTTAGAGTTTTGAAGTTTTGATTTGATTTAATGATTTACTCAAACAACAAAATGTTTTAATTAATATAATATTCTTAAATGTTAAAATACACTAACTTAAGATCTACCAAGTAAATAAATTTAGTTAAAATACACTTAAGATCTACCAAGTAAATAAATTTACTTTGTAGATTACATTGAGTGCTCATAAAAAATATATATGTCTTGCATCATATAGAATATAGAATTCATATGAAATGATATTTGTAACTATTGTAAATTGAAATATTTTTAAATAATATTAAGTCTTTACAAATTTTAGTGTTTAATTCATAGAATGAATATTCCACATCTTATCAGAAGGATTTGTTGGGTCTTACCATCTCTCATGACCTTTTTTTAGAAAAGTTTTTCCTGAATTCAAGGCATACTTATGGGTGGCTTGTAAGTTTTCTTCCTACCCATTTCTCTTTTTCAATTATTTCTATAATTGATCATAAAATGGCAAATTTACCTTATTTTCAAAAGTTAAATCAAAATTTATGGAATCACTGATGTGTCTGTAGAGCCTTAGGAACTACACTTTAAAATATCATATACTTTTTAGAAGCACATGTGCCTCGTAAAAGCATCTTTTAGATGATTGGAATAAAACTAATAATTGATTCAGAAGATCCAAAAGGAGAGATATTACAAGAGGTTAATGGAGAAGTTGAATTTAGAAATTATGAGTTTTCATATCCATCTTGAACATAGTCCAATACCTTTCAAAATATCTATCTAAGCATTCCCGCAAACAAGACCATTGCAATGGTGGGAGGAAGAGGGTCAAGGAAATCTTATAGAGAGGTTTCATGATCCCATGGTTGGAGAGATACTGCTTGAAGGAGTGAACACTAAATCACTACGGTTGAAATGGTCATGCTCCCAAATTGGATTAGTAAGTAAAGAGATTGCACTCTTTTCTACATCAATCAAGGGGAACATCCTGTTTGGAAAGGATAGAGCCAATATGGATAAGGTTCTGTGATGCCATCAAGTCTTCCAATGCTCACAGTTTCATTAGTAACTAACCATATAGTTATGACACATATGTAATATTTTTCTTTCTCCTCAACCTCTATCCCTATAAAGTACAAGTAATTTGAGTTTCATTTCATTTACGAATACAAGTGAGTAAGTGCAGAGTTCAGATGTCAAGAGGGATACAACAATGAATAGATATTCTTAAAGATCCCCGTATACTTCTTCTAGATGAGGCCATAATTGATCTAGACGCAGAACTAGAGAAGGCCATTCAATATGCTCTAAACCAAGCTTGAGTTAGGTGTATGTAACTATTATAGGCGCTCATCGCCTCTCCACCATCTGCAAAATGAACATGATTACAATTGTTCAAGGTGGTCATGTGATTAAGCTAGGTGCACACAAATATCTGATATATAAAACCAACAGAGCATACATTACTCTCGTGTTGTTATGCCTTAGATTGTTTGCAATATTCCCTTCAAATATACTAAGGAGTCCTTTATCATAGTAAAAGGTTAATTATGGGATTTCTTATGCAAAAGTGTTGGTATAACAGGGCATAAGACCCTTGGTATGGTCATGGAAGTCCTCTTGGTTCTCATTTCAAGGAATGCTAGCATATTGGCTTTGTTGGCCACCCGTTGATGGGCAGAAGTCCCCTATACTATCAGGGATTTATGTCATGGGTGGGAATCTGGTGCACCTTAGACTGAATCCATTAGGACACATGTCTTAGGGGATCCTAGCTACACTTGTGTTTATGCTATGTAGAGGCGATTGCACGTGTAAGGGTTTTCATAACTACTTTATCATGCCTCATATATTCCCACTTGGATCTCTATTTTGATGTATTACCTCTCATCTTGGTATCCATATGCAAAAATGATGATGACATCATCCTTTGAAGGAAGCCTAACGAGGGAAATTCTACATCATTGGGGTTAGTTGGGGCATGGTGTCCTCCTTTAGGCTCAACATCTCACTTGGTTGAAATCATTTGCATCATTTTATCAGCTTTTTATGTCATGTTATGGTTTAGTCCCCAACTTATGGGTGACAAACCCTAATTTTGAAATATTTTATATTTTAGAAAGGTAGGCTCTAAAGGTAAAGAGGCTAGGTTGCTCCATATAAATAAAGGTCACATACCTCTCATTTGTAACAAGATAAGGGTTCAAATATCATATTTTTGCTTTTAATATTGGTATATTGAAGATTCAAAGGCATTCACACCTCTCTCTTTGGTATATTTTTTGTGATGAAGGTTGGATGATGGAGTTTCCATGGTTTTTCTATCTCTCAAGGTTGATCCATTGAATGATTTTTATAACTCAAGGATAAGGGAGTACCTAAGACCTCTCTCTTATTATTTTCTTGGTGTATGTGGTAAGATATTTTAATTTTATTGTTTGACTTTTCTCTTGTGCACCTTAAGCAAGGAAAGTTAGGGTTTTGCTTGCATCTTGTCAATCTTGTTTGAGGAGTCTTTCCTCTTGAAGGATCTCTCCATAGTTAGGCCTTAGAATTCATTGTTTGGCTTAATTAGGCTAAGGCTAATTTGACCTATCTAGGGTTACTAGTCATTACCCTAATTGGTAAATCTTGAATAGCCAAATTGAATAGGGACATTAACCTTGATCTCTTATTTCCCTAGGGTTAAGGATTAAGGTCTAACCCCTTCTATTTTTCAACTTTATTTCATCAAATTAATTCTTTATATACTACAAAAATATAAAAAATATATTATATTGGGGAAAACACTAAAAATATAGAAAATTCATATCTAAAAAAATAACGTGAATTTTGGAATTGTGCTCTGTTGGAAAACTGTGCCCTAGTAGGTTTCTTGGTGGTTCCTCAATGGAATCCCTTTTATGTGGTTGGATTAAGAATTATATCGCATTTTGTGTTATCTAAGGAATTTTTAAAATATGGTATAACATGTACAAATTTACATCAGTCAAATGAACTAGATTTGAAGGCCTTAAAAAGCAAGGAAAAGGCATAGGATAGACCCTTGGGGGGTTGGACATCTGTTGAAAAATTTCAAAGCGGGTCAACCATATATTTGAGGAATGGTAAGGGATTAAACAAGATCCATCTAAGCACTTTACAGATCTGATTTAGGGCTTCCATTCACCCTTTTGAGACATGCTACTTTCCCCAACCTTTAAGGTATATCTTATGTTGTAAGATGGTATTGTTTTGGTTGGTTTTCATCCATTTTCTTAAGTGTTATTGAATACGACAATTTCATAACAAAAGTAATATATTGAGGTTATCTATATTGGTATTAGGAGTTAAATTAAAGTGTTGATAAGTTGGGATGTGATGACTTTGGTGCTAGCTTCTCTCGTGCTTACCCCTCATTGCACTAGGATCCGTAACCTCGACCAAGGGTGCTAGTTTGAGTGGTAACATTTTTTCCAGCGTTGATGAGGAATCAAAGGAAAAGTGATGACATTCCATTGGAGGTGTTTCTGAGTCTAATTTCTTTATTGAAAAATTTCATATTTGGCTATCAGGAAGCAGGAAGCCCAGGTAAGTTTTTGTTTTGTACTTATTAAGTTTATTGTTAAAGGACTAAACTTGCAGGTCTTATCTGATGACTTCAATTCAAAATAAAAAAAAGGTACTAAACAAGGACAAATTCTTGAGGTGAGTTTATATTTGTCCTTGACCCCACTATATTAAAACATGCCATTAGTGTCAAAACTTGTGCTAGATTTTAGTGTATTTGTTTCCATGTTGAACTCAATGGAGGTCACTAAATTTGACACCATGCTACCGCTGAGTAAAATGGTTGTCATTGATGTCAAAACTGTTAATGAAATTTAAAGATATGGCAGTAGGTTGAAATCAACAGAATAACAAAGGAATAACCCTGTTACAGGTTACGGGTTGAATAACAAACGAATAACCCTGTTACAGGTTACGGGTTGAATAACAAATGAATAACCCTGTAGAAATTTGAACGACTGAGATCGATCATCCAAATAAATTGATGGCTCACAATGTTTTTGTTGAATGAACTAAAGCAGAGGTTAAATACGTTCGAAGTGATAAAGTTCCGCGAAGGACTAATATTGGAAGATAGAGGTGAGTCCTGCCCTAGATCCAGTGGATGAGAATCATCTCCGCAAAATAAAGGCAGAAGGATGAAGTTCTGCAATAATCAAGATCGAAGACTTATATTAGTCCCACACTAGATCCAACGGTTAAGGATTAATTCCAACAGCTAGGCAGGAAATCCAAATTTCCGCAAAAGTTCAAGATTAGAAAGTTGAGATTAGTTCCATTAAAATAGATCGACGGTGTGTAAGAAAAATGTGGAAAGCAAATTACAGAAGTAACGTTCAAATATTTTATGAACCCGCAACCCACAATCCAGAAGATCGAAGGTCAGGAAAGACTCCGCAAGAGATCAACAGTGCGAAAGAAAAATGAGGAAGTAACATTTAAAGATTTTATCAACGAAGAACCTGCAACCTGCAATCCGGAAGATCGAAGGTCAAGAAAGACTCCACAAGAGATCGACGGTGTGGAAGAAAAAATGCAGAAATAAATTTTAAAGATTCTATGAACCTGCAATCCGCATCCTGCAATCTGGAAAATGACGGTCAAGAAAATACCCGTAAAATATCAATGGTGTGGAATTGTTGTTGCAGAAAGAAGCTTGCGGAAAGTCGAGATACGATTTTAGGAAATGTTACATCCTGGATCCCGCAATCTGGAGATATCAGACAACTGAAGTTAGTTCTATTAAAACAAATCGATGGTTCAAAAAAAGAAGTGTGGAAAAAACTTTTCGGAAAGTCGAGATACAATTTTGGGAAATGTTACATCTCGCATCCCGCAATCTAAAGATCGAAGCTCATGGAGAAGCCCGATGAAGATCAATGGTGGGGAATTGTTGAAACAAAAACATGGTGCATAAATACAATTTAAAGAGGAAACCTGTAGAGTATATCAACGGTCCGAAGAGATATGAACATAAGATCAACTGTTTGGATTGTATATGGAGAAGAAGATTATAGAAGCACCAGAAAATGATAAACAGGGTTGCGGAAATGAATTTCGAGCTGTGAGAAGAACGAAACGGTGCATTTTCTGAAACTTAACGATGAAATGATGCGACGATTGAATGGGTAGATGATGAAGAGGTGTGTCTGTAAGTAAATAATCATGATCCAAAACGAAAGAACGCATCTATGGAGAGATACGTTGGTAGGTTATAGGTAAAAGGTATTTATCGAATGAATGTGTAAAGAATAAAGTGTCTATGTTAGTAATTTTGATAGAGTCTAAAGTTGATAATTTTTAAACTATTCTAAAAGACTGAGAACATTAGTCTAGGGTGGCAGGGTGGTGCTAGGGTAGGCCACAGGTCTGTAGGGGGTCTATGCCTCCTTCCAATTGTAGCTGGAGAACAAGGTGTCACAACATCCTTATTTGTTGAAACAAGAAGAAAATCATAGGGGTGTTATAGCATCCTAGTCTGTAGTTGCAAGGAAAATCTAGGGTGTATCTACATCCTTTCTATTGTAGTAGATAAACAATTTTGTAAATTCATCTTATTAATGAGTTTGTGTTGGTGGTTTTGATCTCTTTTCAGGTTTCCATGATAAAATTTGTGTCTTGATTGTTTATGTTGTGTATTTGAAAGTAAAAACTGACAATACTGATTCACCCCCCCTCAGTATTGTGGGATAAACCAACAATTGGTATTAGAGCAGGTTCCTTCACAACAACTTAATAATTGGAAGGAAGATCCCATCCAATAAGTACAATGGATCAAAAAGAAGGATTGATGACTAACAAACCTCCACTATTTACCAGAGAAAATTATGCTTAGTGGAGTGTAAGAATGAGGTGTTATCTGATGTCCCTGGGATGGAAGGTTTGTGTAGAAACAAAAAAAGGAGTGTAACATAGGAAACCAATACCCTACAGACACAGTTGAACTAGGTGAATATGAAGGTAATTCCAAATCCCTAAACTCAATCTTAAATGGTTTAACAAACTCGGTACTTACTCAAGTTATGCAATGCACATCTGCCAAACAAGCTTGGGACAAGTTGAAAATTATCTATGAAGGAGAATATAAGGTCAAAGAATCCAAACTTCAAACATATAGAGGTCAATTTGAAAGTCTTAAAATGAAAGAAGAAGAGAATGTTGGGGAATACCTTCTTCGAGTAGATGAAGTTGTTAATGCGATCAGAGGCCTTGGAGGGAAATTAAAAGAAAAAGAAGTGGTAACCAAGGTACTAAGAACATTACCAATGATATATGACTTAAAGGTATCCACCTTAGAAGAATGATATGATATTAAAAAGGTAAAAATGGATGAGTTACATGGAATTCTAATGGCGTATGAGATGAGAACAGGAAAAAATGGATCTTCAAGAAAAAAAGCAGCTTCTAAAGCCTCCATAAAAAATCAATCAAAAAACTCAAATGACGAGGAAGCTCTTTTAATTAATAAACTTGAGAGACGGACTGGAAAATACAAGGGGGAGTTACCTTTAAAGTGTTTTAATTGTGGAAGGATTGGACATTTTGCCTCTAAATACACCTACACTAAACACGATGAGAATGAAGAAAAACAAACTTCGAAATTCAAAATGGGTAAACGAGGAAACAAGAAAAAACCCTATGGGAAAAAGAAAATTGTTTACAGCATGAAAGACAGTGAAGATTCAGATGGAAGCAAAGTTGAAGAAACTAAAGTTTTATTTATGGGCCTAGACACTCAAGCCTCAAATAGCGACTCAGACATAGAAGGAGAAGTAGATCTAAGAGCTGAACTTGTTAGCACCCTTGAAGAACTTGAGAAATATAAGAAAAAGAACTGACAGTCAAATCTTATCATTAGTCAGTTGGAAGTTCAACTCTTAGATGTCGAAAAGGATGAGGAGGACCTAAACCTACAACTCAAAATAAGAATACAGGAGTTTGAAAATCTTGCAGAAGAAATCATGCAATTCAAGAGAAATCTTGATGAAGGATCTATCAAATCAAAGTTTGATAATAGCTCAAGGATTCTAGATGACAATCTGAGTAGCCAAAGACCATCATGTGATCGTTAAAGAAAAGAAGCCATAGATTTTTCCTATCACAAATCAAGAAGGAAGTAAGAAAAGATAGGCTGAAGTACTAAGGACTCCAACTAAAAAGGAAAGAAGCAAGAAAGCTGGCTTAATTTCTCAAGATAAAAATAGAAGTAATCTAGCACCCAAGAGACCAAATAGATATCTACAAATATTTTTAGGTCACAACTTTGCTTGTAATAATTTTGGTCATAAAGCCGTAAATTACAGAACCGAAAGAAAGGTTTATGAATACAAGAAGGACTCATCAAGTAATAAGTCGAAGGGAAATAAGAATCCTTTTACATTACTTCAAAAATATGACACAAAATGTTATAAATGTAATAACCATGGACATATGGAAAGAGATTGTAAACTAAAGACTCATACAAGGAATATTGTTGCAATGAAACCTTAGAACACCAAACAAAAGAAGTATTGGAGAGAAAAGGAAGAAAATGAAAGTTCCATGGTTGCTTTATGTGCAATCGAAAACCAAAACTTATGGCACTTGGACAGCGGTTGTTCAAAACATATGACTAGTGACCCAAGCAAATATTAAATTGAGCACATAGATCTATGGATAAACACACAACTCACATGATAGATCACAGAATTTACTCAGTTATTGAAGAATGAAACAGTGCAAAAATGGCTTGCAGTTGTGAATGTTTTTCATTAATCAAAGAGTAATTAGATAGTAATTACAATGAAGTACAATGGATTAAATAGCCACATGCAATTCGAATCCACATGAGGAAATTCAAATTGATTAGACTCTACTTGACTGTATGTAACTAAGACCTTGTCTAAATCACTGTCGGAGGACTCAATAGTTAACTGACATTGTCTAAACCATCACCGGAGTTCATCGAAGTTCTGAAACACAACTCAAGTGTTACATTTAGTGCTGACTAAGGCTAATTGACTGTGGTAGGTGAGAAATGTGCCCCTCCTGCATGCAGCCATGCAAACCTAGCGCTAACGGAATGTAAAGGACTAGAACTAAATGTAACTGACTCCTAACTTAACTTGATTAGTCACCAACTCAACTGAACTAAACTTAGTTGGTTTCAACACTCCCAGTGGGTCCTAAATTGTAGGGATTGGTCTAGGAGGCTCCTAAACTGATGCATGCAAGTGAAATCAGTGGTAGTAGGCCTCAATTAGTGTTCCCCACACTTTAGAAAATGAAACATGTGCCCCAATTACGCCAAGTGGACCCAATGGTGCTAGTGACTAAAAATAGACTGGATGGACTCCCGATTTAGACATGACTCCCGATTTAGACATATGACCAAATTGGAAAAGGGAGGATTAATAATCCCAACACCCCCCCTGAATGCTAAATTGGACAACCTGTGGGCCCTGGTAAATAATACCATAGGTCACCCATTACATCAAGTAAAGTAAAGTAACTGCTAAAAAACAAGGTGCTGGGGAAAAACCATATGGTAAAAAAGCCCCCCCCTAATTAAGCAGATAGAATCAGGATCAATATGGTTCTTCTATGCACAGGTATCTTGGGGCCTGGCATGTGAACCTATCCATCATTATGTCTGGAGGAATCTTCCTCTTTGGAAGAATAATGATATGCTCAACTAAATCAAAAATATAGACAACTGCCGGATGAAGACTGGACCCATGTAGAGCAATTGAAGTCAACTGATAAGTGAGAAAAGGTTCTTAAGGAGTTAGAACATGTGAGGAACACTCAATAAATTGATATGTTGCAGCCATGAACAGCAAACCATGAGTGATAAGAACAACCCCAAGCGTTAGGAGCAAGTGTCCAGGCAGATGCAAAAAATCTTCCTCTTTACCAGTTCAGTGAACAGATGAGCATGTGATCAATGGTAGAGAAGCACTGGGACTGTTGAGAGCGAATGCTTGAGCTCCATATTATGATATATCTATTGAAATATCTAATTAATAACATAATAAAATATCAGCAACCTCATAAGAGGAAACTAACACCAAATCCCCAGCAACAAATTTGAGGAAGAATCGTAGTACTTGATTTTTCACACCAGAATTGGTGAGAGAAGCTACAAGAATGATTGAAAGATTTTGGATTTTAAAAACTGAACCAAATAATATCAGATCAGAAAGTAAATCAGATCTAAAAAGGTTCACAATAGATCCAAAATTGTGAAATGAAATCAAATCCCCAGCAACAATTTTGTAGGAGACTTGCGATACTTGTTTCTTCACACCGTTGATGAGAATAGCTATAAGCAGTACTGAAAGATTATGAATTTGATATATTAAACCAAGAAATATCAGATCATATCTAAATAAGATTATATCAGATCCAATAAGGTTAATATCATATTCAAATAAATGGTTAACCGAGACCGTGGATGCACAACTTTCTTCTTCTTCAAAATTCTGAATTTTGGTGCATGCAATCCTGCAGGAATTTGCTGGAAGATCTAGATCATGGGGAGCGATTGGTTCACTTTGGTAATCTGATATTTCTTCCAAAATATCCAAGTTATTACATATTTTCACGCTAGCAGCAACATTAGAGGGAGAAAAATCAAATTTCTCTTCACTTTCGGAAGCAATTATTGGTAAATTTTGCACAGAATTCAAAGGAAAATCACAGGTGAATGTTTGCATGGAAGTACAACAGTATTTTTCTTCAATATCAGAGATTCAAATGTGATCTTCTATTTCATCCATATGAGGAGATGAGATATAAAATATCTCATAAACTTCTGGAGCATCAGGAGAAGGAGTCACTGCATGGAAACTGTCTCAGTTCGAATTGACCGTGTAGAAGCTTCTGCATCTTCTTCATCTTAAACAACTTCATCAGAGAGAGTGGAGGAAGATATTTTTGGATCAGAGATGCTTATGGTGATGGATGTGCTCTCCAAAGTGCTATGATGATCCTCATCAATCATTCCAAAGGATCTGTCCAATAGTTTCTAGAGATCCTTTGGGTTTCTAACAAATCTTTTGAGGTAGAGCTTGCTAGGAGAAATGGCCATATACATATTTCCATAAGCTGCATCACATTTATTTAGCAAGTCATCCTTTCTCTCAAAGAACTCTTCACCAAGTCCAATAGACACCTCATAGAGATCTTGTCTTTTTAGAGATGCAATCATCTTCATCTTCCATTCTGAATAGTTTGTGAATAGGGTGAAAAGAGGAACTGATGAATCCAGAATTGATGAGGCCATTCGAAGTTGTACCTGCAAAAAACACAAAAGGGGCACCGTAAGGTCGAAAACCTGCACATTTCAGGTTTTCATCACACCCAACATAGTTGATCAAGCTTGATCAACAATTCCTTAACTTGGGGTATTAAGTGGTAAACCTTATGCTTCTGGTGTAGCGCTGGAAGGAGAAATTTTGCTAAAAAATGATCCAGTAGGAGATCTAAGGAGGAGAAGTGCCTTGTCCACTGAGGCTCTGATACCATATTAAATTGAGCACATAGATCTATGGAAAAACACACAACTCATAGGATATATCACACAATTTACTCAGTTATTGAAGAATGAAACAGTGCAAAAATGGCTTGTAGCTATGAATTCTTTTCATTAATCAAAGAGTAATTAGATAGTAATTACAATGAAGTACAATGGCTTAAATAGCCACATGCAATTCGAATCCACATGAGGTAATTCGAATTGATTAGACTCTACTTGACTGTAGGTAACTAAGACCTTGTCTAAATCACTGTCGGAGGACTCAATAGTTAACTGACCTTGTCTAAACCATCACCGAAGTTCATCGGAGTTCTGAAACACAACTCAAGTGTTACATTCAGTGTTGACTAAGGATAACTGACTCAGGTAGGTGAGAAATGCACCACTTCTGCATGTAGCCATGCAAACCTAGCGCTAACTGAATGTAGAGGACTAGAACTGAATGTAACTGACTCCTAACTTAGCTTGACTAGTCACCAACTCAATTGAACTAAATTTGGTTGGTTTCGGCACTCGCAATGGCTCCTAAATTGTAGGGATTGGTATAGGAGGCTCCTAAACTGATGCATGCAAGTGTAATCAGTGGCAGTAGGCCTCAATTAGTGTTCCCCACACTTTAGTAGCCGAAACATGTTCTCCACACTTTAGTAGCTGAAACATGTTCCCCAATTAGGCCAAGTGGACCCAAGGGTGCTGGTGACTAAAAATAGACTAGATGGACTCCCGATTTAGACATATGATCAAATTGGACAAGGGAGGATTAATAATCCTAACTACAAATTCATAACACTAAAAGATAATAAGGGAAAAGTGACCAAACCTAATCTCCTTAGTGTAAGTCAAACATGTGACCAAGGACACATTTGGATCTTTGAATCAAAAAAATGTGAAATCAAGAAAGGTCGTTAGCATTGCTATGAGAAATACAAACAATGTATACATCTTGGAAAATGAAAACCAAAGCTACTTAAGTATGGTAGATGAAAGTTGGTTATGGCACAGAAGTTTGGGACATTTAAGTTTTGACAATGATGCCAAAATAAGCAGAAAGGAAGTTGTAAAAGATCTACCAAAAATTATAGTTCCTCTAAACTCAGTATGTAAACATTGTCAATGGGTAGCAAACCAGAGTCAGTTTTAAAATAAAAGAACATATGACCTCACACCCTATGGAAATAATACACATAGACCTTTGTGGACCAACCAGAACTAAAATCCTGCAAGGAGATCACTATTTCATGTTGCTCATTGATGATTACACAAGGATGAAATGGGTGGCATTCCTCAAAGAAAAATCAGAAGCTTTTGAAAAATTTAAAATATTCAAGGCAATGGCTGAAAATGAGTTAGGTATGAAAATCAAGTGTCTTAGATTAGATAATGGGGGAGAATTTACCTCAAATGAATTCAATGAGTTTTGTGAAGGTCATGGAATTAAGAGACAATTTTCAGCTACAAAAACTCCTCCGTAGAATGGGGTTGTTGAAAGGAAAAACAAAACAGTCCAAGAAGCTACCAGAACTATGCTCAATGAAGAAAAACTGTCAGATTCATTTTGGAGAGAAGCTGTATACACAGCTGTCTACATACTTAACAGAGGGAAACTCAGAGTGAATAAGGATAATACACCCTACGAATTATGGTATGGAAGACCAACCTTAGTCAAATATTTTAAAGTATTTTCCAGTAACTGTTACATCAAAAGAAACGAGGATGACCTTGGAAAGTTCGACTCCAGGACCGATGAATGAATATTTCTAGGGTAGTCATCCACCAAAAGGGAATATAGGTGTTACAATAAAAGGTTACATAAAATTGTAGAGAGTGCTGATGTGAAAGTAGATGATATGAAACCTAGGAAAGAGAAAAATCTTGACAGTATTTAAAATACATGTGATGATGAAGTAAAAGACTTGAAAAAGGACGAGAGAATTCATAACGAAGAAGAAGACAAAGAGAAGCAATATACACAGAAATATGAAGAAGAATTCCCTAGACCTGACACTAAAACTCCTTCTAGAAGGATACAAAAGAATCATCCGGAGTCAGAGATCATGGGTGATAAAAATGCTGGAGTCATAACAAGAATAAAAGTACCAGGTGTTGAACAATCCCTACTCTCAATAGTTGAACCCAAGAAATTTTCAGAAGCCAAAAAAAGTGATGAATGGGTCAAAGCCATGAATTATATCAAATTGAGAAAAATGAGACCTGGGAACTTGTCCCAAGACCCAAAGATAAGAACATTGTAGGAACCAAATGGATTTTCAAAAACAAGTTCGATCAAGATGGACAGGTAATAAGGAACAAAGAAAGATTGGTTTGTAAGGGGTATACCCAAGTGGAAGGTATTGAATTTGAAGAAACTTATGCTCTTGTAGCATGACTTGAAGCAATCAGAATGTTTCTAGCACTGTCATGCCATACAAATTTCAAAGTATATCAAATGGATGTCAAGTCTGCATTCCTGAATGGAAAACTTGAAGAAGAAGTATATATTGAACAACCTGAAGGATTTATTTTGTCAAAGAACAAATATTATGTCTGTAAATTGAAGAAGTCACTCTATCGTCTCAAACAAGCTCCAAGAGCATGGTTTTCAAGACTAGACTGTTACTTGAAACAACAAGGTTTTAAAAGAGGAGCCGCTAAAAGTAATCTCTACCTAAAGATCGAAGATATAAATATGATCATTGTTGTTGTCCATGTGGATGATATCATATTTGGAAGCAATCTTCAAATCCTAAGTGTAGATTTTCCCTCTGAAATGAAGAGAGAATTTGAAATGTCAATGTTGGGTGAATTGACTTTCTTCCTGCGATTGCAGGTCTACCAAATAGACGAAGGAATTTTCATCTCTCAAAACTAAGTACATCAAATATATGTTGAAAAATGTTAAAATGGAAGATTCCAAACCTGGTGGTACTCCTATGGTCACCGGTTGCAAGTTAATTAAGGATGATGAATCTCTGGAAGTAGACCATACCATGTTTAGATCCATGATTGACAACCTGCTATGTGTGACAACCACAAGACCAAATGCGATGCAAGTTGTTGGATTGGTGGCTAGATTCTAGTCAGCTCCCAAAGAAACACATGTAACAATCGTAAAAAGGATTCTCAGATATCTAAAAAGTACCATGGAGTATGGTTGATGGTATCCAAAAGGAAAAGAATTTACCTTGAAAGCATTTACTGATGCATATTGGGAAAGAAGTATTGATGATTGGAAAAGTACTAGTGGAGCAACATTCTTTCTGGGAAATTGCTTAGTATCATGGTCAAGTAAAAGACAATCCTCCATTTCACTCTCTACAACATAAGCATAATATATTGCTGCCACCTCATGTTGTACTCAGGTTATTTGGATGAAACAAACCCTAGAATACCTGCTTATAAAATATGAAGATCCAATAGTGATCAACTGTGATAACACCAGTGCTCTAAATATGTCTAAAAATCCTATTATGAATTCTAAGACAAATCATATAACAATCAAGTATCACTATCTAAGAGAACATGTATCTCAAAATGTTTTCAGATTAGAATACATTGACACAAAAGAATAGATTGCTGACATTTTCACCAAACCACTACCTAAGGAAGCCTTTGAGCATCTTAGAGAGAAGATGGGAGTAATTCCTTTACAAAAGCACTAAGAGGATAAAGCGCAAATCTCAGGGGGAGATATGATGACAGGGGGAGTTGTTAGACAAATAGGTTTCTTTGTCTTTGGTGTCAATGGGGGAGAATGATTAAATTTTTTTCCATCAATGCCAAAGGAGGAGATTGTTGAGAAAAATGGTTGTCATTGATTTCAAAACTATTAAGGAAAGTTAAAGATATGGTGGTAGGATGAAATCAGCAGGACAACAAAGGAATAAACCTGTTATAGGTTAGAGGTTGAATAACAAATGAATAACCCTATAGAAAGTTGAATGATTGAGATAGATCATCCAAATAAATTGACAGATGACAATGTTTTTGTTGAATGAACTAACGCAGAGGTTAAACATGTTTGAAGTGATAAATTTCTATGAAGGACTAAGATTGGACGATATATGTGAGTCTCGCCCTAGATCCAATGGCTAAGTATCACCTCCGCAAAAGAAAGGTGGAAGGACAAAGTTTCGCAACAATCAAGATCATACGACTTATATTAGTCCCGCACTAGTTCCGACGGTTAAGGATTAATTCCGACAGTTAGGTGGAAAATCCAAAGTTCCATAAAAGATCAAGATCATATAGTTGAGATTAGTTCTGTTAAAAGAGATCGATGGTGTGAAAGAAAAATGCAGAAAGGGAATTGTGGAAGTAACGTTTAAAGATTTTATGAACCCTAAAACCGCAACTTGCAACCTGCAATATGGGAGATTTAAGGTCAGGAAAGACTCTACAAGAGATCAACGGTGCAGAAGAAAAATGCAGAAGTAATGTTTAAAGATTTTATGAACCCACAACCCGCAATATGGAAGAACGAAGGTCAGGAAAGAATCCACAAGATATCAATGGTGCGGAAGAAAAAATGCGGAAAAGGAATTGAGGAAATAACATTTAAAGATTCTATGAACCCGCAATCTAGATATCGACGATCAGGAAAACACCCACAAAAGATCAACGATGTGGAATTGTTGTTACAGAAAGAAGCTTGCGGAAAGTCGAGATACAATTTTGGGAAATGTTACATCTCGCATCCTGTATCCTGCATCCCGCAATCTGGAGAGATCAGACGACTGAAGTTAGTTCCACTAAAACAAATCAACGATTCGGAAAAAGAAGTGCGAAAAGAAGTTTGCAGAAAGTTGAGATACGATTTTGGGAAATGTTACATCTCACATCCGACATCCCACAATCCGAAGATCGACGCTCATGGAGAAACCCAATGAATATCAATGGTGGGAATCATTGAAACATAAACTTGGTGCATAAATATGATTTCAAGAGGAAATATGTAGAGTAGATCAACGATCCGGAGAGATTCAGACATAAGATCAATGGTCCGTATTGTATTTGGAGAAGAAGATTACGGAAGCACCAAAAAATGATAAACATGGATGCAAAAATGAATTCTGAGCTATGAGAAGAACGAAACAGTGCATTTGATGAAACTTAACGATGAAATTATGCAACAGTTGAATGGGTATATGATGAAGAGGTATGTATGTAAGTAAACAATCACGATCCAAAATGAAAGAACGCAACTATGGAGAGATGCGTTGGTAGGTTATAGGTAAAAGGTATTTATCTAATGAATGTGTTAAGAATAAAGCGTCTCTGTTAGTAAGTCTGATAGAGTCCAAAGTGGATAATTTTTCAACTGTTCTAAAAGACTGAGAACATCAGTCTAGGGTGGCAGGGTGGTGCTAGGGTAGGCCACAGGTCTGCAGGGGGTCAAAGCCTCCTTCCAGTTGTAGCTGGAGAACAGGGTGTCGTAGCATCCTTGTCTATTGAAACATGCAGACAACCATAAGGGTGTTGTAGCATCCTAGTCTATAGTTGCGGGAAAAATCTAGGGTGTATCTACATCCTTTCTGTTGCAGTAGATAATTTTTTTTGTAAATTCGTCTTATTAATGAGTTTGTGTTGGTGGTTTTCTATTTTTAGGTTTCCACGATAAAATATGAGTCTTGATTGCTTATTTTTTGTATTTAAAAGTAAAAACCGACAATACGGATTCACCCCCCCTTCTCAGTATTGTGGGATAAACCAACAACTACATTTTTGAGTAGCTTCCTTTTTTGCATTGGAAATAACATCGAATTTTTCTCCCACTTTTGCGCTAACTTTTTTGTGGGGTTTAGCGCAACCTTGGCTCCATATTTATCATCCATAGAAGTATTTGTGCAGAGTTTTATGCATGTATTAGTGCCCATAATTGCGTTGAGAATTGTGCTGAGATTAGAGCCCAAATTAACAGCAGTTGTAGCTTTCAATTTTCCTCTAGTATTTCTTCTTATTTGGAATCCAGTTTGGCTTCCAATGTTTCTTCCATTTTAACTTCCTTGTTAGCGTTGGGTGTTCCTTCTATTTTAGCGTTGAGTGTTGCTTCCTTCATTGCTAGTTTTTACTTCCTTTTAAACACCAGGTTTTGCTTCCATATTGCTTCCTTTTAAACGACATGTTTTGTTTCCACTATTCCTTCCTTCTTTGCTTCTAGTCTTGCTTCCATTATTGCTTCCATTTTTTCTTCTATATTTACTTCCATAATTGTTTCCATTATTTCTTCCAGATTTGCTTCCATAATTACTTCCTTTTTTGCTTCCTATGTGACATGAGTTTTGCTCCTTAATTGGTACTGAATTTTGCTTCCATAATCTCTTCCTTTTTAAATCCATAGTTTGTTTCCTTTTAGTGTCAAGGTTTTGTTCCTATTTACCACTCGATTTTTCTTCTTTTTTAGCTCCAGTGTTTGCTTCCTTTTAGTGTTGGGGTTTGCTTCCTAATTAGTGCCCAATTTTGCTTCCTATTAAGCAACGAATTTATATTTATATTTGGATCCATAAATAACAACAAGCATGGCTTCCATTTTTATGTTGAGTTTTGCTTCGATTTTAGAGCCACATTTTGCTTCTATTTTATCACCTCATGTTGCTTCCTTTATAGCTTCCACTTCATTAGTTTCAATTAAATTATTATTTAAATATGTCATAGCTCTTAAATAACATATATGATTATAGAGAAACTGAACTTGCATTTCAAATATTTTATAACATAGCATTTATAAATATTTTTTAGGGAAATGGACAACATCCATACAAACTATAAAATAATTATATATATTAAATCTCCTTAAAAAAACATCTACAACTTCTAGTATATATAAATTAACAAGATAAATCTTATAACCTCATCATCATCATCTATAATTAAAAAAAAGTGAGTCGAATGTACCAATATTAGGTAAATATAATTTCAAATAACATATATCTATAAAACAAAAACCATATATTACATTTCAAATTTATATCATAGCATTTATGCATATCTAAAAAATAGATATCATAATTCAAATTTATATCATAATATTTATAATTTTTTTTTAATTGATATTCACAATATCCATCCAAAGTAGTAAAACAATCATACATAGTAAATGTCCATCCAAAAAACATCGACCGCTTCCAATATATATATAAATTAACAAGATAATATTGATAAGATCATCACCATCTATAACTAAAACACGTGAAATTCAAATGTACTTGTAGATCAATATCATGCCAAAATAATACAAGCCAATATGATACATGTCAAGATTATATAAGTCAATGTGATACAAATCAAAATGATATATATAAAAGTAAAAATGATATAAGTCTCATAATGATACCTAAACAACAATCCATGATACAATAAATATGATCAACGCCATTGCCTGCAACTAGAAACTGTCTTATCATCATCATCATCATGATCACCATCACCATGATCGTCATAATCATGATCATCATCATGATCCTCCTCCTCCTCCTCCTTTTAGGAATTGTCTCCATCTTCATATTCACCATCATCATCAAGTCCCATATATGATCTAGACTGAACATAATCTGGATCTTGTTCTACCTCATTCGAGTCTTCTAAACACATGTTTTGCAAAAAAAAAAACATTCAAAATGAAAAGTTAGTATTAATTCATGCAATAATTCATATTTCTGTTAAATTGCTAATATTACAACATATGAAACCGAACTATAATCATATTACATCATATCAAAGTTGACATACCATAATCAAGTGTGAGATTAGTTACAACTAATATGTCATTCTAATTATATAAAACATGGAACAATTTTAATAAATGTTAGTAAAGATCATAAAAAAATTGTTATACAAGTTAACTATCAAATGGAAAGTATATTACATAACCTTAAGTCTCAATCCTCTTGTGTCAATATATAAAAGTAATTTGTTTGTTAATGTTGACTTTGCAAGATATACAAGTTTACAATCAAATATAATTATACATGCCACAATTCAATTGAATAGATGTCGTAATTCACTCGTGTCTTCCAAGTATAAACAGACAATTGCTAGACTCCCTTACCAAGTGATACTAGTTCATTAAATATTGATATACCTGGGACTATTTTGAGGCATTGGGACTATATAAGTTTTAACAACTCTCATTTTCCACAAACAATGTTTTTGGTTTTAACGGTTATTATGTTCTTTGTCTGTTATTTATAGTTTATCTCTGTTAACCCTAGCACATGGTTGTAATGGAGTCACTTCCATTCATGGAGGTGAATATAATGGTTAAGAATATGATCCCTTTCACTCTTTTTTCTTGGTGGAGAAGCTTGGTGGCTTCTTTGAGAAACACCGTAACCTATGTTACTATTTTTGTCATCATTTTGGTCCTCCAATAAGGTTTAATCATTCATTTATGGGAGTGCTCCTATTGTTGTGGTACCAAAGAATCTTTGTTTCATTGGTCAATTAACCAAAAACGGTCGTATTATACCATCTCTAGAAGTAGGGTTTTTCTTAACAAAGGCCAATGCCAATTTTACACAAGGGGGCCAATTTTGAATTGAAATATCCAAGGAGACCATGGGTAGAATGAACACGTCCAAAATGGTCAAACACACATGTGGGAGCTGATTGAACCCAATTATGTTGTTTGCTTGTATTTCATTCCCTCGGAGCAAATTCACAAGTTGTCCTAGAATGGCCTCAGGGGGGATACTTGCAACTGGACATAGAACAAAAACCATAACTCATATCATGAAACTGATGATTCAGATGGATTCATGATGATGGGTATCATCTAGGGGAACCCCTCTACTATGTTTCAATTTCCTGAAAATGGTCATATTATACCATCTATGGAACTAGGGTTTTGCTCATTAAGGGCCAATGCAATTTTTGCATAAGGGGGTCAATTTCAAACAAAAATATCTCTAGAAACCATGGGAAGCATGACCATGTCCACAATGATTAAAAAACCCTGTTATAGCTAATGGAACCCAGTTATGCTTCCTAGTTTGTTTTTCGTGACCTCGGAGCAAATTCACAAGCTATCCTTGAATGGCCCAATGAGGCTATTTGTAAATAGCCATAGAACAAAAACTGTAACACGGATCATGAAATCGTGGATTCCAATGGATTCAATATTCCAGGTTTAACCGAAGAGAACCTCTCTACCATGTTTTAATTTTGACAAAATGGTCACATTCTACCATCTCTAGAAGTAGGGTTTTGCTTAGTGAGGCCCTACATCAATTTTACATACGGGGGTCAATTTTGAATTAAAATATCCAAGGTGATTGTGGGCAGTGTGACCAAATAAATAATGGATAATCACATATATGGAAACTGACGAATCCCATCTATTCTACTTAATTTGTATTTCGTGCCCTAGAGAAAATTCACAAGTTGTCCTTGAATGGCCTTAGGGGGCTACTTACAAATGGACATAGAACAAAAAACGTAACTTGGATCATGAAACTGTTGATTCAAATGGATTTAGAATGTTGGGTGTCATCTAAGGGAATCCATATACCATGTTTGAATTGCATGGAAACAATATTATTAGAACATCTCCCAAACTAGGGTTTTGCTTAGTAAGGGCCAATGTGGATTTTGCATAAGGGGTTAGTTTTGAATTGAAATATCCTAGGAAAATGCGAGTAGTGTGACCATTTTCATAATGGAAAAACACATCTTTCATATCTGACAGAACCCAATTATGAATCCGTGTTTATAAATGGTGCCCCTAGAGCAAATTCACAAGTTGCCATGAATGACCCTAGGGGTTACTTGCAACTAACCAGAGAAAAAAATCGTAAATTGGATCATGAGACTGTCAATTTTGATGATTGTGGATGTCATGTTTCACCCAGGGGAACTCCTCTACAATGTTTTAATTTACTAAAAACTATTGGATTATACCATCTCCTAAAGTAGGGTTTTGCATAGTGAGGGCCAATGCCAATTTTGCATAAGGGAGTCATTTTTGAATAAAAAAATTCTGAGTGACAATGGGAAGTGTGACCATGTCCAAAATGCCCAAACACATATGCAAGAGATGAAACAAACCAATTATGCTTCCCAATTTGGATTTTGTGTCCCTGAAGCAAATTCACAATTTGTCCCTAAATGGCCCCAAGGGAGCTACTTGCCATTGGCCATAGAACCAAAAAAATAAATCAGATCATGAAATCATCGATTATGATGGATTCAAGATGCAAGGTTTCAACTAAGGGAACCCCTCTACTATGTTTCTATTACCAGGAAATGGTCATATTATACCATCTCTGGAATTAGGGTTTTGCTCAGTAAGGGCCAATGCTAATTTTGCACAAGGGGGTCAATTTTGAATCCAAATCTATTGGGAGACACTGGGAAAAGTGAAAACATCCACAATGGACA
>LPNX010361095.1:0-29320 GCA_001517045.1 Pseudotsuga menziesii | reverse complement strand
ATATATATATATAGATAGATAGATATAGATATATAAATATAGATATATGTATGCATATATATGGTTAGAAAAATGTTAATAAAAATAAATACTAATAATAATAATGTTATTAATATATAATTTATTTTTTATCAACCTTTTATATATATAGTGTTTTTGAACGATGGCCGTAGGAAGCGTTATTAATGTTATTATTATATAATTTATTTTTTATTAACCTTTTATATATATAGTGTTTTTTGGACGATGGCCGTAGGAAACGGCTAGAAGAGGAGGCAACGGTGGAAGTGACGAGGGAGAGGACGTGAGGAAGAGGAGAGGCCGCAGGTGGGGGAGGCTGGTTAGAAACGATAGTAGTAGTATAACAGTGGAAGAGGAGGGTGACGCAGGTCGTAGAGATGTGCAGGATGTGAGGAGGTTGGGAGGTAATGCAAGGAATTAGTTGAGAAAGTAGTGCAGGTTATGGGAATAGATATACAACAAGGATAATGGAGGTGAAGTGACCCGAGTAGGAGGATGCAGTGGTGAGGGAGCAAGTGCAAGGGATGGAGCTGACGTGGGACTGTAGATGGAGTGAAGGAAAGAGGGAGTGCAGATGCGAGGAGAGTGAGTGGGGTTAGGCATGCTAAAATTAATGTGGAGGTACGTTGTAGGATGGCGTAGGGATACGAGGATATTTTTGGAATTAGCGGGTGCGCAGGCAGGGATGGACTAATGGTGTGATGAGATCATGTGGATTTGCGTAGGGGATATGATATGAGCGGAAGTGGTGGTGTGAGATGTGAGAAGCGCTGGCTTGTGAGTGGAGTAAAAATGATAGGCGTGAGTGCTGCAAGCGTAGTGTGTGGAAGTTGAATGGAGAGGTGGCTCTGGCAGCATGGAGAGGTGTAAAAATGGAGGTGCAGGAAGGAATGAAGGGAATGTGGGATATACGTGAATATGGGGGCCGATATTGAGGAGGTGATGGGAAAAAGAGAGTATATGGAGTGAGGAAATAGAGGGTGAGGTGTGAGGGAGGGGTATTCTGATGAAATGGAGTAGTGGGGGAATTTTGGGAGTCCAAGAGCCGAATTTGAGCTCTGATACCAATGTAACACCATATCCGGTGTTGTAGAAAGCTCGTATCTGGGATACGAAGGAAGAGAATCTATCTTCAACATAATAATATATAGTGAGTAATAATTGAAATTGATGAACTTAAATTACAAGATATCCCTGCTTTAAATATAGTTTGGGTACCAATATTTGAAGATTCACAACTCTTAATTCTTACATCTAATATTACTTATTAATAGTTATTGTTATTAATAATTATTTATTATTAATTATTATGTTCATTACATAGAACCAGTATACTATGTTTCAATTGCTCATAACTGGTTGTATTATACCATCTCCAGAGGTAGGGTATTGTTCAGTAAGGGCCATTGCCAATTTTTCACATGGGGGTCATTTTTGTGTTGAAATTTCCCAGGCGACTGTGGGAAGTGTGACAACATCCAAAATGTCCAAACACATATGTGGGAACTGATGGAACCTAGTTATGTTTCCTAGTTTGGATTTCGTGCCCCCGCACCAAATTCACATGTTATCCTTAAATGACCGCATGGGGCTTCTTGCATTATTGGACCTAGAAAAAAAAGCTAATAGAATCGTGAAATTTCCAATTTCCATGGTTGGTTTCAACCAGGAGAACCCCTTTACGATGTTTCAATTTCCTAAAAAAGGCCTTATTACACAATCTATGAAAGTAAGGTTTTGCTTTGTGAGGGCCAATGTCAATTTTTCACAAGGGGTCATTTTTGAATTGAAATATATTAGCTGAATGTGGGAAGTGTGACCATGTCCAGAATGGGAAAACACGTCCATGGAATTTGAAAAAATCTATTTATGTTTCCCGGTTTGGGTTTCATACCCTTAGAGAAAATTCACAAGTTGTCAATGAATTGCCTTAGGGGGCTTCTTGCAGCTGGCCATAGAGAAAAAAAAAACTTGGATTGTGAAACCTTCAATTTTGCATTAGGATGATTATCAATCCTCCCTTTGTCTCCTTTGACCACATAAAGTCTATTTGTTTAATTTCCCTAGATTAGGAGGTCTCATCACTTCACTAGTGCATGTGGGACATGACTAATGGACATCTACCACTTACTGCACCTATCTGCATGAATTTTGGAGCTCTAGGGATCAATCCCTATTTTATAGGAACCCACTCGGAATGCCACCAACAGTGTCCAACAGTTCACCCCAGTAGGTCATTAATTATCCTTAGTTAAACTACGATCCGCATTAGTTAGATCACTTCCAGTGTCTCTAGAGCCAGTTTACATGATTCATGGTAACATGGGTGCCTTTGGTCACCTACCCCTTCAGTTAACTGATTGTAACTGGTTATTAACTGATTTAGTGATCTGCAATTGCACTAGTTAGCTATTTATGGTGATTCTCTCACTCATAGTTAGCTCCAGAGTCAGTCTAGGTTGGTATATTCAACTGTCTCAGAAGGTATTCGAATTATTCATTGATGTTGTATTATATATTCACCCATAATGTGAATAATCAATTAATAGAATATTTATTATATTGTTCTTCAATTATTCTCCTCTTTATTTCTCTTATAGCCACTACCTTGTTTGCTTGATGCTCCATATGAATTAATTTCTGATATATCAGAGCCTAATAAGCCATATTATAGAATTAGAAAGGTTTCACATCAGTTTGGAAAGAAGGCTCGTGATCAGGTTCACCATTATGCAGCTGCACTAGAAATTGTTCCTTCCGATTTCATTGATGCTCTTTGGTTAGGAGATGATTGCATAGATCTCTTTTCCATCTCTGATTTATGTTCAGATATGATATTTTATGTTGTCACATCAAAGAGCACTCATATGATGCTCCTTCATCACTAGAATATGAGTTACAAGGGGTTTCTCCTCATGCTTTTTGACTACACAACATTGAAAATCTGATGCATAATCAAGGCATCTACAACAAATCTACAAAGTTTTTCACCAAGAAGGAGTACATCTAGTGCACGAGGGACATGATTCATGGACATATACCACTTAATGCACCTATCTTCATGCATTTTGGAGCTCCGGGGATCAATCCCTATTTTATAGGAACCCACTCGGAGTGCCACCAACAATGTCCAACAGTTCACCCTTGGTAGGTAATTAATTATCCTGTGTTAAACTCCGATCCTCATTAGTTAGATCACTTTAGTGTCTTTATGTCATGTCCCCATATTTATGGACATAAAAGTGTTGACCATTCCCAACACATTGGGGGGGGTCAAAGATGCATTAATTACCTCATCTAGGGAATTTTGTCCAAATATTATTTATGAGGCTTATACTTAGTTTATTTTTTATCATTTTAAATTAATTATTGTGCAAATAATATGTGGAATTGAGCTTGCCATGTCAGGCACAATTGGAAATCAAAATTTCCAAGGGAGGAGATTAATAAAGTGGAAACTCTATGACAAAAGCAATGAGAGAGAAAAGGGAAAGTGCCTAAAAGCTATGACAAAAGCTGTCATAATAAATGCAGACAATAATTGACTCAGTATTGCATAGTTTTCTTTTGGAGATTCACTCTCAAAAGAAGGAAAGTAAAGAAAAACATGTCATAGGGAAAATCCTGAAACAATTGACTAAGGAGGGCGTAGTTTCTTTTTTGGAGGCTCAACACAAAAGCAGGAAAGGCAGAAAAAGCTATATTTGAAAAAAAGAAACAACTCTGGGCCTAAGGAGGACACAGTTTCCAAGTTTTATGAATGACATGGACAAGGAAACAACTCACAAGGGTTCCCTAGTTTCCAATTACTCAAGGAGGGCGAATATGTGGCTAAGGTTAGGATTTCTATGTGGATGACTTTCCCTCACAAGTCACCTATTTCCTTTACTTGCTAAGAAGGTCACCCAAGGATATATTAAAGGGGAATTCAAGCTCCATTTACTAGTTTTGTTGATGAATTAATTGATTCATGCTTATGTGAGCATATTCTTCTGAGTGATGTACCTCAGACCTTTGGGAGATGAGCCCCAAATCCTTCTTTCCCCACTCCTCCATTCCCCTTCCTTTCTCATTGGAGGTTTGGAGTGCATAATATTCAGCCAGTGAGGTCATATCTGTTGATGAAATTATCATTGATGCCAACATGGACTTGCATTTGAGGTGGAGAGGGAAAGAGGAATTACCGTCAAAGCCCAAACTGCCACAATGTTTTTCAATCACAGTACAATTGGCAGTGACAATATCATGGCAGCTTGCTCTCAGAAATTCTTGCTTAATCTGATTGACACACCTGGCCATGTGAACTTTAACTATGAAGTATCGAGGTCTCTTGCTGCATGTCAGGGAGTTCTTTTGGTAGTTGATGCTGCACAAGGTGTTCAGTCACAGACAATTGCTAACTTCTATCTAGCATGTGCTCAACTAAAGAGTCTCAGATGAGTGATACATTGCATCATGTTCGAAGTGTTATTCAACCCCTTCCTAGTTTCAAGGCAACAAAACATATGGTATTTGCTGGAGTTTACCCAGCTGATGGATCAGATCTTGATAATTTAAACATTGCGATTGAAAAATGGACTTGCAATGATAAGCTAATGTGTTGGAAGTTAAAAGCAAAAAGTTTTCTTTGGTATGTCGGCCAAGTAAAATATATGAGGTCGGCTTCAAATCCAAAGTCAGATATAGCAAGTCGGCTAAGAATTAAAATTTGTATGCATGTCGGCCCAGAATATTTTTTAATTGTTATTTGTGAAGTCGACTCCAAATTTCAACAAGTCGGATTCAAAAACAAAATTAAAAAATTAAAAAGGGGGCAGGCCGACTCCAAATAAAAATGATAAATTATCAAAAGTATCTGGTCGGCTTCAAAATATATTCATGGAAAAACTAGTATAAAAAGGCCAACGTCCTCATACCTTGAGTGTGGAATTTCTGTGAAGATTTCGGTGGTGAGAAGGAGGTCTGAATCTCGGGTATATCACTGAGAAAACCGCAGTGATGGAGGAAATTCACAGTAGCTAGGAGCAGACTAGGAAATTCGTGGCAGCAACACTCAAATTTCGTGAAAATAGAAAGAGGTCGTGGAGATGGACTGAAGATTCGTTGATAGCAGCATAATATTTTTTTTCTTCTAATCTATCCAACGAATTGAAAAATGAAGAAGCTAGCAGCTGAGGAGGTAAAATCATGATTATCAGATCCGAATTCTTTCCAGAATTGCAATTTTTATGGACTGAGTTTTTGTGAGTAGCAATAGCAGCAGACTGTTTTTGTCTCGGTGGGAAGCTAAGGAAGTTTTTTTTTAACAGTAGCAAGGGTTTCTTTTAACAGTAATAATATTTCTTTTGGTGTGTTGGACTAGAGTCCTGCTGGTTTAAAAGTGTGACTGAGATTTACCTTCGCTAGTCTCACTGAGGAATTTTGGGTTTAGAGCAACAGAATGAATTTTTTTTTGTGAGGAGCATCTAGTAGCAGCAGAACCAAGTTTAATGGACAGTCCAAAGTTTGAAGGCTATAGGCCATCCGAATTCTTGCATAGACTTTGTTTGACAGTCAAATCTCTGTTCTGGGAATCCAAGTTCACTACTAGTCAATAGCTACAGACCCGAATTCTTCAAGGATATAATCTCTGGGTGTCAAGAATGATCCAAGTGGTTGGGGAATCTTCCTAAGCATATACGCAGTTTGAAATTGACATTATTTTTGGAGTTAAGTCTGCAAGTATACACAGGGTCTTGGACATACACAGTTCAAGCTCATATACAGTCCAAGCTTGAAGGGTGACATACACAGTAGCATCTTAAAAAGTGGAGTGAACTGGGAATCTTCATGGAGTCCAGAATTGAAGACAAAAGGTATGTTAGTGATGAGTATTTTGTCCTAGTTCCAGTTGCATAAACAATGATGAAGTGGCATATGTATATCCAACCAAGTATATTTACTGTAAGGAGAGCCCTGAGGTAGTATTAAAGAATTTACAAGCTGTTACAGGACTCATTGTGTGCATTTATATAGTGTTCATCTACAATCCACAGTTTGAATTCATTTACAGCAGTCACAAGTTTGATGTTATCTACAGCAGCAGTCCTAGTTTTGTGATGGCCTGTACATACATACACTGCTGAGTTTTGTATACAGTGGTTAGACAGTGATGTGGTATGCATACAATATTCAGTATACAGTAATGTAATACTACTGTATGATGCGGGCAATCAGTGATGGTATGATACACAACCAAGTGAGTGTAAACAATGATAAATATGCAGTGGGTCAGTTCACTAATATGATCATTTGATGCATGATATGAATATGTTATGCAATACAAATTGATGATTGATCATTCCAATTTTGAGCTTCCCATCTACTGGTGCAAAGTTGCTTGTGTGGGTAAATGTTTGAAGAATTTGGGGGAAACAAGCTGATACAGAATTCAGGCTATCTTTCTAGCCCATTTACTGTGTTTCAAGTTGTCCAAGCAGTTGAGGACATAGTGGGTTCTATGGTGTGTCTATCGAGTATATATATAAACACTTCATATCAGACAGTCCCTGAAACCAGCTAGCTTATGACATGTTGATACTTGGATGATGTCTTAACCATAATGAATGTGCAAGAGTCCAAGTTCTCCTTGTATGTATTGATCCTGTTGCATATTACTCCAGCTATCCCAAACTTGAAAGAGAAAGGTTTGAAGCAGAATTTGAAGTAGTCCAGAGGTTACAGCAGTAGTGAAGCATTTGGGCATGAGCATACTGTGCTTAAGGCAGAAACAGTAAGAGAATATAGAACAACTCTTACAGCAAAAAGTCAAAGGTCATTGACATGAGATGCTTTGTAGATTGACTGAAATTTGGAAGCGGTATTGATGGGCAGTGTTAACATGGTTGATGAGCAAAACAGAGATTGTTGAGTAGACCTATGATGAGCGGCAGTGAGCAAATGAACAAGATGAATGATGAGCAGTGTTATAGCAGAGCAGAGTTGATGAGCAGCATTGATGATGAGAAGATGAGCATGAGCTGAGACAATTGATAGCAGATTGAAGAGACAGATGGTGTTGATGTGACAATAAGCTTTAATAGTAAACGCAAGCTTGTCTTGCTTTTGAGGTTAGGATACCTCAAACCCTTCTTAGCAGGGTCTAAGAAAACCAGGCAGGGTCCTGGATGCAGAGTAGGTGCTCTATGTATCAGTAGGTGCTGATTTTACCTAACGGTTGTAGCCGAGCCAAAAAATAATACAAAAAGATTACAAAAGTATATGTTGTTGTGTTCTTTTGTGTTATGGTTCTTGATGATTCAAATGCTTATGATATGTTTATGAAATGATTATGAGACTGGTAGAATAATAGAATGATGAATTGGTAGCTAATTGTGACAAGTTAAGAAAAGTTGTATAATTGGCTTTACACTGATTCACCCCCCCTCTTAGTATCTACAATTGGTATCAAAGCCCAGGCCTTCGTCACAGGCCTAGCACGCTTGAAGGAGATCCTTAGACACAATGGAGGAAAAGAAAGAGTCATCAAGCAATGACGTCCCTGTACTCGATTTTACAGATTATTTCAGTTGGAGGAGCAAAATGAAGGCTTATCTGAAGAAGTTTGGGATTTGGGAAATTGTCATCAATCCACCCACTCCATCAAACAAGAAAGGAAATCCAGTTGCACAGAAGGAAGCGAAGAAGGACAACACTACAGCCTTGAAGTTCCTCATGGATGGACTTCCCAGCTCAGTGAAGGATAGTGTAGGAGAGTACACTTCAGCAAAAGACCTATGGTTCAAGCTGAGAGTGAGTATTAGAAGGCAAGACCAGAACCCGATAGATCATAAATCAGAAGACAAGCCCCCAGAAGAGCTAAATCAAGAAGAAGATAAACAAGAAGAGGACTCTAGTAAAGGTATGGACTCTTGTGATTATACTGATAGCTTGTGTGATGAAATTGAGAAGGTTCTTGTAGAAGATGATGAAAGGCTATCAAAGACTGCACATCAGATACATCTCACGTTGCTAAATATTGACCTTAGAGCCAATTGGTTCCTAAACACAGTAAATATGAACTAGAGTGATTTCACGAAGTTCAAAAAGGAAATCTTGGACTCCTTGAATGAATATCAGCAGAAGACCATGTCAATGAAAGTGTTGCTTCTAAATCTCAAAGACAAGGACAAAGAGTTGCGAAATCAAATGAAAGACAAGTATGATGAAGTTGAACAATTAAAGATTGAATTGATCAGTCAAAAGGAAGAATCAGAAAATCCTGCTCAAGAGCTTGAAGAAACTAGAGAGGTCAATCATGATCTGAAGACACCGTTGGAGGAAGCCAAGAGGATAGAAGAAATCTTGAAGAGTCAGCTAGAAGAAAAGGAGGAGACAGTTTAGAAGTTGGAATTGGAGGTAGTTGGTCTCAGGAAGAAAGGTAAGAAAAATGAAGCCTTGGTCAAGCTCCAGGACAGTTCAATTGTCCTAGATAAGATCTTAGATTGCCAAAGATCTCCACTCGACAAAACCGGTCTTGGTTACAAGAAGAACAAAGAAAAATTTGAAGATGACACTTGGTCTTCGAAGACTCCAGAAGCAGGTCCATTAACGTCCAAAGCTGCTCCCCAGGCACCTGCACATGAAAACAAGGAGTGTGGAAGTTCAAAGATGAAACAAGGAGTTAGGTCTATTCCTCAAAGCAGCTTCATTAAAGAAACAACTCCAAGACCCAGGTATGACAGTGGCTTCAATGGTTATTGTTATTTTTGTTCTAACTTTGGTCATAATGCTATGGATTGTAGGTTCTATGGAAGAAGAAGGGCTGGAAGCCCCAATGTCTCAGTTAGATGTTGGACATGTAAACAAGTCGGACATGTTGCTGCCACATGTCACGCATTGAGATGCTACACCTACAGTGGGTTTGGACACAAAGCCCATGAATGTGCCAGTCAAAGAAGTCAAGCAAGAAGAAGTACTCCATACACATCAATAAGAATATTTGAAGATCATAAGACAAATGTCTACAGTCAAGGACACTCTCAAGCATGGAGAAATGAAATTGATCAAAGAAGTGTTGGAAGCTCCAGCAGCTCAGTCAGATGTTGGTCATGCAACAATGTCGGTCACATTGCTGCACATTGTCGTACGATGAGGTGTTATAGCCGGAGTGGCCTTGGGGACAAAGCTCAAGATTGTTGGAGTACATGGAAACAACCCTTGAGAAACTTCCCATACAGCTCATCAAGGAAAGCCAGTGCAAATGAAGGAACAAATGCTCAAAGGACAGATGTCAAGAAGCAGGTATGGATGAGGAAGACCAAGCAGTTGGAGATAGGAGAAGCTGAGCAGAGTAAGGAGGATGGATGCCATATGGCAAGCCAAGTGTAAGGTCTCTCAAAGACCTTAGCACACCTTGAGTTCATGAGGCTGGAGAATGAAATCAAAGGAGAAAGGATGGTTACTCCAGGTATACAGACAGGTCCTAGGATCGTGCATATTGACAGGCGGAGCAGTCAACAGTGATCAGAGATCTCAGACACAGGTATGTGGACACCCTTTGCCATTGATGCCAAAGGGGGAGAAATGAAAACAAAGGGAGAGATGAAGACAAAAGGGGAGCATGATCATAGGGGGAGCATGAGTTTTTGTCATCAATGACAAAGGGGGAGATTGTTGATGAAATTGTCATTGATGCCAACATGGAATTTCATTTGAGGTGGAGAGGGAAAGAGGAATTACCGTCAAAGCCCAAACTGCCACAATGTTTTTCAATCACAGTATAATTGGCAGTGACAATATCATGGAAGCTTGCTCTCAGAAATTCTTGCTTAATCTGATTGACACACCTGGCCATGTGAACTTTAACTATGAAGTATCGAGGTCTCTTGCTGCATGTCAGGGAGTTCTTTTGGTAGTTGATGCTGGACAAGGTGTTCAGTCATAGACAGTTGCTAACTTCTATCTGGCATGTGCTCAACTAAAGATTCTCAGATGAGTGATACATTGCATCATGTTCGAAGTGTTATTCAACCCCTTCCTGGTTTCAAGGCAGCAAAACATATGGTATTTGCTGGAGTTTACCCAACTGATGGATCAGATCTTGATGATTTGAACATTGCGATTGAAAAACTGACTTGCAATGATAAGCTAATGTGTTGGAATTTAAAAGCAAAAAGTTTTCTTTGGTATGTTGGCCCAATAAAATATATGAGGCCGGCTTCAAATCCAAAGTCAGATATAGCAAGTCGGCTCAGAATTAAAATTTGTATGCATGTCGGCCCAGAATACTTTTTAAGTGTTATTTGTGAAGTCGGCTCCAAATTTCAACAAGTCGGCTTCAAAAAAAAAATTAAAAAATTAAAAAGGGGGCAGGCCGACTCCAAATAAAAATGATAAATTATCAAAAGTGTCTGGTCGGCTTCAAAATATATTCATGGAAAAACTAGTATAAAAAGGCCAATGTCCTCATACCTTGAGAGTGTAATTTCTGTGAAGATTTTGGTGGTGAGAAGGAGGTTTGAATCTCGGGTATATCACTGAGAAAACCGCAGTGATGGAGGAAATTCGCAGCAGCTAGGAGCAGACTAGGAAATTCGTGGCAGGATCAGTCAAATTTCGTGGAAACAGAAAGAGCTCGTGGAGATGGACTGAAGATTTGTTGATAGTAGCATAATAATTTTTTTCTTTCTAATCTATCCAACGAATTGAAAAATGAAGAAGCTAGCAGTTGAGGAGGTAAAATCGTGATTATCAGATCTGAATTCTTTCCAGAATTGCAATTTTTATGGACTGCGTTTTTGTGAGTAGTAATAGCAGCAGACTATTTTTGTCTTGGTGGGCAGCTGAGGAAGTTTTTTTTTTACAGCAGCAAGGGTTTCTTTTAACAATCATAATATTTCTTTTGGTGTGTTGGACTAGAGTCCTGCTGGTTTAAAAGTGTGACTGAGATTTACCTTCGCTAGTCTCACTGAGGAATTTTGGGTTTAGAGCAGCAGACCGATTTTTTTTTTTGTGAGGAGAATCTAGTAGCAGCAGAACCAAGTTTAATGGACAGTCCAAAGTTTGAAGGCTACAGGCCATCCGAATTCTTGCACAGACTTTGTTTGATAGTCAAATCTCTGTTCTGGGAATCCAAGTTCACTACTGGTCAATAGCTACAGACCCGAATTCTTCAAGGATATAATCTCTGGGTGTCAAGACTGATCCAAGTGGTTGGGGGCTCTTCCTAAGCATATACGCAGTTTGAAATTGATATTCTTTTTGGAGTTAAGTCTGCAAGTATACACAAGGTCTTGGACATACACAGTTCAAGCTCATATACAGTCCAAGCTTGAAGGGTGACATACACAGTAGCATCTTAAAAAGTGGAGTGAACTGGGCATCTTCATGGAGTCCATAATTGAAGACAAAAGGTATGTTAGTGATGAGTATTTTGTCCTAGTTACAGTTGCATAAACAATGATGAAGTGGCATATGTATATCCAGCCAAGTATATTTACTGTAAGGAGAGCCCTGAGGTTGTATTAAAGAATTTACAAGCTATTACAGGACTCATTGTGTGCATTTATATAGTGTTCATCTACAATCCACAGTTTGACTTCATTTACAGCAGTCACAAGTTTGATGTTATCTACAGCAACAGTCCCAGTTTTGTGATGGCCTGTACATACATACACTGCTGAGTGTTGTATATAGTGGTTAGACAGTGATGTGGTATGCATACAATATTCAGTATACAGTAATGTAATACTACTGTATGATGCGGGCAATCAGTGATGGTATGATACACAACCAAGTGAGTATAAACAATGATAAATATGCAGTGGGTTAGTTCACTAATATGATCATTTGATGCATGATATGACTATGTTATGCAATACAACTTGATGATTGATCATTCCAATTTTGAGCTTCCCATCTACTGGTGCAAAGTTGCTTGTGTGGGTAAATGTTTGAAGACTTCGGGGGAAACAAGCTGATACCGAATTCAGGCTATCTTCCTAGCCCATTTACTGTGTTTCAAGTTGTCCAAGCAGTTGAGGACATAGTGGGTTCTATGGTGTGTCTACCGAGTATATATATAAACACTTCATATCAGACAGTCCCTTGAAACCAGCTAGCTTATGACATGTTGATACTTGGATGATGTTTTAACCATAATGAATGTGCAAGAGTCCAAGTTCTCCTTGTAAGTATTGATCCTGTTGCATCTTACTCCAGCTATCTCAAACTTGAAAGAGAAAGGCTTGAAGCAGAATTTGAAGTATTCCAGAGGTTATAGCATTAGTGAAGCATTTGGGCATGAGCATACTGTGCTTAAGGTAGAAACAGTAAGAGAATATAGAACAACTCTTACAGCAGAAAGTCAAAGGTCATTGACATGAGATGCTTTGTAGATTGACTGAAATTGGGCAGCAGTATTGATGGGCAGTGTTAACATGGTTGATGAGAAAAGCAGAGATTGTTAAGTAGACCTATGATGAGCAGCTGTGAGCAAATGAACAAGATGTCTGATGAGCAGTGTTACAGCAGAGCAGAGTTGATGAGCAGCATTGATGATGAGCAGATGAGCATGAGTTGAGACAGTTGACAGTAGATTGAAGTGACAGATGGTGTTGATGTGACAGTAGGTTTTAATTGTAAACGCAAGCTTGTCTTGCTTTTGAGGTTAGGATACCTCAAACCCTTCTTAGTAGGGTCTAAGAAAACTAGGCAGGGTCCTGGATGCAGAGTAGGTGCTCTATGTATCGGTAGGTGCTGATTTTACCTAACGGTTGTAGCCGAGCCAAAAACTAATACAAAAAGATTACAAAAGTATATGGTGTTGTGTTCTTTTGTGTTATGGTTCTTGATGATTCAAATGCTTATGATATGTTTATGAAATGATTATGAGACTGGTAGAATAATAGAATGATGAATTGGTAGTTAACTGTGACAAGTTAAGAAAAGTTGTATAATTGGTTTTACACTGATTCACCCCCCCTCTCAGTGTCTACAATATCAGTCATATATTGCAGCCTCCATCTCGTAAAATTTGAGGTGCAGTGAAGCCTAAGCTTCACTTATGCTCCCAACTAGTCTCTTGTCTGATTTTGGGCCTCCTTCCCATTGTTTTAAATTCTCTTGGGTGTGGTCAGTAATTACACTTTATTTAATGTGCATAAGCTTCTAAATACTGTTATGTATTTCCATTAGGTTGTAATCATGCTTTCAATTAAGCTACATATTAAGTTTTCCCATTTATAAGCTAAAATTGTCATAAAAATGGGGAATTTGATTAGTTTAGTGTAATAATGAGTGAGAAAGGGCCATGGACATGAGTCTAAAAGGTTTAATGTTTTAATTAAATCTTTAATAGTCCCTATTAAAATTCATTTTTAGAACTGAAGTCATTCTTCTATGAATTTCATGCTATATTAAGCACCCTAGCTAGATGACTAGTTAAAATTAACTAGTTTTAATGTTTCTGCAATTATATGAGTTTTGTACATTCAATTTCGATTCTTCAATTTGATGTGTGTCTCTGATAGACCCATATATCCATACATAATCTCATATATATAATTTGTTGAGCCCGTACAAATTTTTGGTAGCCTCCATTGTGCAAGACTTCTCTAGTCCAAAATTGCCAAAAATTCTCAATTCACTCCTAAAATTCACTCAGCTTCCCAATCTGATACAGAACCATTCCAAATTATGTAATGAACCACTACATGTAACTTGGTCATTTATTTATCCTACTTTCCACATGAACTTTATGACAAAGCTATGCCCATCATTTTCCCATGACACACACTGGGACCACCTCATTGGAGGAGTGGGTGCCTCTTTAAATTAAGGAGAACAATTGTTATTCCTTTGTCGTTGCTTCCATACGATCATGCTCGCTTATCCCTTTTTTGGGAATATATTCTTTTTATTTTTTACTCTTGGTTACATTTGCACATTCCTTGTTTGGGAAGATATATCTTTTATATTATTTATTCTTATCAAAGGTGATTTAATATTTTATTGGAAGAGGTAATTTATATTATCATAAATGAAATAATTCCAACATTATCTTCGTGAGTTTAGATTTCTCAACTTCCAATGACGAGTAAAGACAAATAATTCCAACATTATCTTCGTGAGTTTAGATTTCTCAACTTCCAATGACGAGTAAAGACAAAGGGTACATACAAAAGATTGCACATCTTAACTTATAAAATGTGAGTAAAAATCCTCCAAAAGTGAAAGTACGAAGAAATTGCATCTTCCCTAAGCGTAAAACCTTATTTCCAAAAGTTAAATCAAAATTTACGGAATCACAGATGTGTCTGTAGAGCCTTAGGAACTACACTTTAGAATATCATATACTTTTTAGAAGCACATGTGCCTCGTAAAATCATCTTTTAGATGATTGGAATAAAACTAATAATTGATTCGGAAGATCCAAAAGGAGAGATATTACAAGAGGTTAATGGAGAAGTTGAATTTAGAAATTCTGAGTTTTTATATCCATCTTGAACATAGTCCAATACATTTCAAAATATCTATCTAAGCATTCTCGCAAACAAGACCATTGCATTGGTGGGAGAAAGAGGGTCAAGGAAATCTTATAGAGAGGTTTCATGATCCCATGGTTGGAGAGATACTGCTTGAAGGAGTGAACACTAAATCACTACAGTTGATTACAATTGTTCAAGGTGGTCATGTGATTAAGATAGGTGCACACAAATATCTGATATATAAAACCAACAGAGCATACATTACTCTCGTGTTGTTATGCCTTAGATTGTCTTTAACATGCCCTTCAAATATACTATAGTGAAGGGGTCCTTTATCATAGTAAAAGGTTAATTATGGGATTTCTTATGCAAAAGTGTTGGTATAACAGGGCTTAAGACCCTTGGTATGGTCATGGAAGTCCTCTTGGTTCTCATTTCAAGGAGTGTTAGCATATTGGCTTTGTTGGCCACCCGTTGATGGGTGGAAGTCCCCTATAATGTCGGGCATTTATGTCCTGGGTGGGAATCTGGTGCACCTTAGACTGAATCCATTAGGACACATGTCTTAGGGGATCCTAGCTACACTTGTGTTTATGTTATGTAGAGGTGATTGCACGTGTAAGGGTTGTCATAATTGCTTTATCATGCCTCATATATGCCCACTTGGACCTCTATTTTGATGTATTACCTCTCGTCTTGGTATCCATATGCAAAAATGATGATGACATCATCCTTTGAAGGAAGCCTAACGAGGGAAATTCTACATGATTGGGGTTATTTGGGGCATGGTGTCCTCCTTTAGGCTCAACATCTCACTTGGTTGAAACCATTTGCATCATTTTATCAGCTTTTTATGTCATGTTATGGTTTAGTCCCCAACTTATGGGTGACAAACCCTAATTTTGAAATATTTTATATTTTAGAAAGGTAGGCTCTAAAGGTAAAGAGGCTAGGTTGCTCCATATAAATAAAGATCACATACCTCTCATTTGTAACAAGATAAGGGTTCAAATATCATCTTTTTACTTTTAATCTTGGTATATTGTAGATTCAAAGGCATTCACACCCCTCTCTTTGGCATATTTTTTGTGATGAAGGTTGGATGATGGAGTTTCCATGGTTTTTCTATCTCTCAAGGTTGATCCATTGAATGATTTTTATAACTAAAGGATAAGGGAGTACCTAAGACCTCTCTCTTATTATTTTCTTGGTGTATGTGGTAAGATATTTTAATTTTATTGTTTGACTTTTCTCTTGTGCACCTTAAGCAAGGAAAGTTAGGGTTTTGCTTGCATCTTGTCAATCTTGTTTGAGGAGTCTTTCCTCTTGAAGGATCTCTCCATAGTTAGGCCTTAGAATTCATTGTTTGGCTTAATTAGGCTAAGGCTAATTTGACCTATCTAGGGTTACTAGTCATTACCCTAATTGGTAAATCTTGAATAGCCAAATTGAATAGGGACATTAACCTTGATCTCTTATTTCCCTAGGGTTAAGGATTAAGGTCTAACCCCTTCTATTTTTCAACTTTATTTCATCAAATTAATGCTGTATATATTACAAAAATATAAAAAATATATTATATTGGGTAAAACACTAAAAATATAGAAAATTCATATCTAAAAAAATAACGTGAATTTTGGAATTGTGCTCTATTGGAAAACTGTGCCCTAGTAGGTTTCTTGGTGGATCCTCAATGGAATCCCTTTAATGTGGTTGGATTAAGAATTATATCGTGTTTTGTGTTATCTAAGGAATTTTTAAAATATGGTATAACATGTACAAATTTACATCAATCAAATCAACTAGATTTGAAGGCCTTAAAAAACAAGGAAAAGGCATAGGATAGACCCTTGGGGGGTTGGATATCTGTTGAAAAATTTCAAAGCAGGACAATCATATATTTGAGGAATGGTAACGGATTAAACTAGATCCAGCTAAGCACTTTATAGATCTGATTTAGGGCTTCCATTCACCCTTTTGAGACATGATACTTTCCCTAACCTTTAAGGTATATCTTATGTTGTAAGATGGTATTGTTTTGGTTGGTTTTCATCCATTTTCTTAAGTGTTATTGAATACTACAATTTCATAACAAAAGTAATATATTGAGGTTATCGATATTGGTATTAGGAGTTAAATTAAAGTGTTGATAAGTTGGGATGTGATGACTTTGGTGCTAGCTTCTCCCGTGCTTACCCCTCATTGCACTAGGATCTGTAACCTCGACCAAGGGTACTAGTTTGAGCGGTAACATTTTTTCCAGTGTTGATGAGGAATTAAAGGAAAAGTGATGACATTCCATTGGAGGTGTTTCTGAGTCTAATTTATTTATTGAAAAATTTCATATTTGGCTGTCGGGAAGCCCAGGTAAGTTTTTGTTTTGTACTTATTAAGTTTATTGTTAAAGGACTAACCTTGCAGGTCTTATCTGATGACTCCAATTCAAAATAAAAAAAGGTACTAAACAAGGACAAATTCTTGAGGTGAGTTTATATTTGTCCTTGACCCCACTATATCAAAACATGCCATTAGTGTCGAAATTTGTGCTAGATTTTAGTGTATTTCTTTCCATGTTGAACTCAATGGAGGTCACTAAATTTGACACCATGCTACCGCTGAGTAAAATGGTTGTCATTGATGTCAAAAATGTTAATGAAATTTAAAGATATGGTGGTAGGTTGAAATCAACAGAATAACAAAGGAATAACCCTGTTACAGGTTACGGGTTGAATAACAAATGAATAACCCTGTAGAAAGTTGAACGACTGAGATCGATCATCCAAATAAATCGATGGCTCACAATGTTTTTTTTGAATGAACTAAAGTAGAGGTTAAACACGTTCGAAGTGATAAAGTTCCGCGAAGGACTAATATTGGAATATAGAGGTGAGTCCTGCCCTAGATCCAGTGGCTGAGAATCATCTCCCCAAAAGAAAGGCGGAAGGACGAAGTTCTACAATAATCAAGATCGAACGACTTATATTAGTCCCACACTAGATCCAATGGTTAAGGATTAATTCCGACAGCTAGGCGGAAAATACAAATTTCCACAAAAGTTCAAGATCAGAAAGTTGAGATTAGTTCCATTAAAATAGATCGAGAGTGCGTAAGAAAAATGTGGAAAGGGAATTGCAGAAGTAACGTTCAAATATTTTATGAACTCGCAACCCGCAACCCGCAATACGGAAGATTGAAGGTCAGGAAAGACTCCACAAGAGATCAACGATGCGAAAGAAAAATGAGGAAGTAACATTTAAAGATTTTATCAATGCACAACCCGCAACCCACAATCCGGAAGATCAAAGGTCAGGAAAGATTCCACAAGAGATCGACGCTGTGGAAGAAAATGTGGAAAGGGAATTGTGGAAATAAATTTTAAAGATTCTATGAACCTGCAATCCGCATCCCGCAATATGGAAATCGACGGTCAGGAAAACACCCCTAAAAGATCAATGGTGTGGAATTGTTGTCGCGGAAAGAAGCTTGCGGAAAGTCGAGATACGATTTTAGGAAATGTTACATCCCGGATCCCGCAATCTGGAGAGATCAGACGACTGAAGTTATTTCCGCTAAAACAGATCAATGGATCGAAAAAAGAAGTGTGGAAAGAACTTTTCGGAAAGTCGAGATACGATTTTGGGAAATGTTACATCTCGCATCCCACAATCTAAATATCGAAGCTCATGGAGAAGCCCGATGAAGATCAATGGTGGGGAATCGTTGAAACAAAAACATGGTGCGGAAATACAATTTCAAGAGGAAACCTGTAGAGTAGATCAATGGTCCGAAGAGATCTGAATAGAAGATCAACGGTCTGGATTGTATATGGAGAAGAAGATTACAGAAGAACCAGAAAACGATAAACAGGGTTGCAAAAATGAATTCCGAGCTGTGAGAAGAACGAAACGATGCATTTTATGAAACTTAATGATGATATGATGCGACGATTGAAGGGGTAGATGATGAAGAGGTATGTCTGTAAGTAAATAGTCATGATCCAAAACGAAAGAACGCATCTATGGAGGGATACGTTGGTAGGTTATAGGTAAAAGGTATTTATCAAATGAATGTGTAAAGAATAAAGTGTCTCTGTTAGTAAGTCTGCTAGAGTATAAAGTTGATAATTTTTAAACTATTCTACATTAGTCTAGGGTGACAGGGTGGTGCTAGGGTAGGCCACAGGTCTGTAGGGGGTCGACGCCTCCTTCCAGTCGTAGCTGGAGAACAGGGTGTCGTAGCATCATCGTTTGTTGAAATAGGAAGAAAATCACAGGGGTGTTATAGCATCCTAGTCTGTAGTTGCAGGAAAAATATAGGGTGTATCTACATCCTTTCTGTTGCAGCAGATAAACAATTTTGTAAATTCATCTTATTAATGAGTTTGTGTTGGTGGTTTTGATGTCTTTTCAGGTTTCCATATTAAAATTTGTGTCTTGATTGTTTATGTTGTGTATTTGAAAGTAAAAATTGATAATACTGATTCACCCCCCCTCAGTATTGTGGGATAAACCAACAATTGGTATTAGAGAAGGTTCCTTCAAAACAAATTAATCACTGGAAGGAAGATCCCATCCAATAAGTACAATGGATCAAAAAGAAGGATTGACGACTAACAAACCTCCACTATTTACCAGAGAAAATTATGCTTAGTGGAGTGTAAGAATGAGGTGTTATCTGATGTCCCTGGGATGGAAGGTTTGTGTAGAAACAAAAAAGGAGTGTAACATAGGAAACCAATACCCTACAGACACAGTTGAAGTAGGTGAATATTAAGGTAATGCCAAATCCATAAATTCAATCTTAAATGGTTTAACAGACTCGGTATTTACTAAAGTTATGAAATACACATCTGCCAAACAATCTTGGGACAAGTTGAAAATTATCTTTGAAGGAGAATATAAGGTCAAAGAATCCAAACTTCAAACATATAGAGGTCAATTTGAAAGTCTTAAAATGAAAGAAGAAGAGAATGTTGGGGAATACGTTCTTCGAGTAGATGAAGTTGTTAATGCGATCAGAGGCCTTGGAGGAAAATTAAAAGAAAAAGAAGTGGTAAGCAAGGTACTAAGAACATTACCAATGAGATATGACTTTAAAGGTATCCACCTTAGAAGAACGATATGATATTAAAAAGGTAAAAATGGATGAGTTACATGGATTTCTCACGGCGTATGAGATGAGAATAGGAAAAAATGGATCTTCAAGAAAAGAAGCAGCTTCTAAAGCCTCCATAAAAAATCAATAAGAAAACTCAAATGACGAGGAAGCTCTTTTAATTAATAAACTTGAGAGAGGGACTGGAAAATACAAGGGGGAGTTACCTTTAAAGTGTTTTAATTGTGGAAGGATTGGACATTTTTCCTCTAAATACACCTACACTAAACAGGATGAGAATGAAGCAAAACAAACTTCGAAATTCAAAATGGGTAAACGAGGAAACAAAAAAAAACCCTATGGGAAAAAGAAAATTGTTTACACCATGGAAGACAGTGAAGATTCATATGGAAGCGAAGTTGAAGAAACTAAAGTTTTATTTATGGGCCTAAACACTCAAGCCTCAAATAGTGACTCAGACATAGAAGGAGAAGTAGATCTAAGAGATGAACTTGTTAGCACCCTTGAAGAACTTGAGAAATGTAGGAAAAAAAACTGACAGTCAAATATTATCATTAGTCAGTTGGAAGCTCAACTCTTAGATGCTGAAAAGGATGAGGAGGACCTAAACCTACAAGTCAAAATAAGAATACAGGAGTTTGAAAAGCTTGCAGAATAAATCATGCAATTCAAGAGAAATCTTGATGAAGGATCTATCAAATCAAAGTTTGATAATAGCTCAAGGATTCTAGATGACATTTTGAGTAGCCAAAGACCATCATGTGATAGGTCTGGTTTGGGGTTTGTTAAAGAAAGGAAGCCATAGATTTTTCATATCACAAATCAAGAAGGAAGTAAGAAAAGCTATGCTGAAGTACTAAGGACTCCAACTAAAAGGGAAAGAAGCAAGAAAGCTGGCTTAATTTCTCAAGATAAAAATAGAAGTAATCTAGCACCCAAGAGACCAAATAGATATCTATAGATCTTTTTAGGTCACAACTTTGCTTGTAATAATTTTGGTCATAAAGCCTTAAATTACAGAACTGAAAGAAAGGTTTATGAATACAAGAAGGACTCATCAAGTAATAAGTCGAAGGGAAATAAGAATCCTTTTACATTACTTCAAAATATGACATAAAATGTTATAAATGCAATAACCATGGACATATGGAAAGAGATTGTAAACTGAAGACTCATACAAGGAATATTGTTGCAATCAAACCTCAGAACACCAAACAAAAGAAGTATTGGAGAGAAAAGGAAGAAAATGAAAGTTCCATGGTTGCTTTATGTGCAACCGAAAACCAAAACTTATGGCACTTGGACAGTGGTTGTTCAAAACATATGACCGGTGACCCAATCAAATATTAAATTGAGCACATAGATCTATAGAGAAACACACAAATCACATGATAGATCACACAATTTACTCAGTTATTGAAGAATGAAATAGTGAAAAAATGGCTTGCAGTTGTGAATGATTTTCATTAATCAAAGAGTAATTAGATAGTAATTACAATGAAGAACAATGGCTTAAATAGCCACATGCAATTCGAATCCACATGAGGAAATTCGAATTGATTAGACTCTACTTGACTGTAGGTAACTGAGACCTTGTCTAAATCACTATCGGAGGACTCAATAGTTAACAGACCTTGTCTAAACCATCACCGGAGTTCATTGGAGTTCTGAAACACAAGTCAAGTGTTACATTTAGTGTTGACTAAGGCTAACTGACTGTGGTAGGTGAGAAATGCGCCCCTCCTGTATGCATCCATGCAAACCTAGCGCTAACTAAATGTAGAGGACTAGAACTGAATGTAACTGACTCCTAACTTAGCTTGACTAGTCACCAATGCAACTGAATTGAACTTGGTTGGTTTCGACACTCCCAGTGGCTCCTAAATTGTAGGGATTGGTCTAGGAGGCTCATAAATTGATGCATGCAAGTGAAATCAGTGGCAGTAGGCCTCAATTAGTGTTCCCCACACTTTATAAAATGAAACATGTGCCCCAATTAGGCCAAGTGGACCCAATGGTGCTAGTGACTAAAAATACACTGGATGGACTCCCGATTTAGACATGACTCCCGATTTAGACATATGACCAAATTGGACAAGGGAGGATTAATAATCCCAACGCCCCCTCTGAATGCTAACTTGGACAATCTGTGGGCCATGGTAACTAAGACCATAGGTCACCCATTACATCAAGTAAAGTAAAGTAACTGCTAAAAAACAAGGTGTTGGGGAAAAACCACATGGGAAAAAAGCCCCCCCTCTAATTAAGCAGGTAGAATCAAGATCAATATGGTTCTTCTATGCATAGGTATCCTGGGGCCTGGCATGTGAACCTCTCCATCATTATGTCTGGAGGAATCTTCCTCTTTGGAAGAATAATGATATACTCAACTAAATCAGAAATATAGACAACTGCCGGATGAATACTCGACCCATGTAGAGCAACTGAAGTAAAATGATAAGTGAGAAAAGGTTCTTGAGGATTCAGAACATGTGAGGAAAACTCAAGAAACTGATATGTTTCAGCCATGAACAGAAAACCATGAGTGATAAGAACAACCCCAAGTGTTAGGAGCAAGTGTCCAGGCAGATGCAAAAAATCTTCCTCTTTACCAGTTCTGTGAGGAGATGAGCATGTGATCAATGGTAGAGAAGCACTGGGATTGTTGAGAGTGAATGCTTGAGCTCCATATTCTGATATAAATTTTGAAATAGATAATGAATCACATAATAAAATATCAGCAACCTCATAAGAGGAAACTAACACCAAATCCCCAACAACAATTTTGAGGAAGAATCACGGTACTTGATTTTTCACACCATAATTGGTGAGAGCAGCTACAAGCATGATTGAAAGATTTTGGATTTTAAAAACTGAACCAAATAATATCAGATCAGAAAGTAAATCAGATCTAAATAGGTTCAAAATAGATCCAAAACTGTGAAATGAAATCAAATCCCCAGCAGCAGTTTTGTAGGAGACTTGCGATACTTGTTTCTTCACACCCTTGATGAGAATAGCTACAAGCAGTACTGAAAGATTATGGATTTGATATATTAAAACAAGCAATATCAGATCATATCTAAATAAGATCATATCAGATCAAATAATGTTAATATCATATTCAAATAAATGGTTAACCGAGACGGTGGATGCACAACTTTCTTCTTCTTCAAAATTCTGAATTTTGGTGCATGCAATCCTGCAGGAATTTGCTGGAAGATCTATATCATGGGGAGCGATTGGTTCACTCTGGTAATCTGATATTTCTTCCAAAATATCCAAGTTATTACATATTTGCACACCAGTAGCAACATTAGAGGGAGAAAAATCAAATTTCTCTTCACTTTCGGAAGCAATTACTGGTAAATTTTGCATAGAATTCAAAGGAAAATCACAGGTGAATGGTTGCATGGAAGTACAATAGTATTTTTCTTCAATATCAAAGATTCGAATGTATTCTTCTATTTCATCCATATGAGGAGATGAGATATCAAAGATCTCATAAAATTCTGGAGCATCAGGAGAAGGAGTCATTGCATGGAGACTGTCTTCAATTCGAATTGACTATGTAGAAGCTTCTGCTTCTTCTTCATCTTGAACAAATTCATCAGAGAGAGTGGAGGCCGAGATTTTTGGATCAGAGATGCTTATGGTGCTGGATGTGCTCTCCAAAGTGCTATTATGATCCTCATCAATCATTCCAAAGGTTTTGTCCAATAGTTTCCAAGGATCCTTTAGGTTTCTAATAGATATTTTGAGGTAGAGCATGCTAGGAGAAATGGCCATATACATATTTCCATAAGCTGCATCACATTTATTTAGCCAGTAATCCTTTCTCTCAAAGCACTCTTCACCAAGTCCAATAGACACCTCATAGAGATCTTGTCTTTTTAGAGATGCAATCATCTTCATCTTCCATTCTAAATAGTTTGTGAATAGGGTGAGAAGAGGAGTTGATGAATCTATTATTGATGAGGCCATTCGAAGTTGTACCTGCAAAAAACACAAAAGGGGCACCATAAGGTCGAGAACCTGCACATTTCAGGTTTTCATCACACCCAACATAGTTGATCAAGCTTGATCAACAATTCCTTAACTTGGGGTATTAAGTGGTAAACCTTCTGCTTCTGATGTAGAGCTGGAAGGAGCAAGTTTGCTAAAAAATGATCCAGTAGGAGATCTGAGGAGGAGAAGCGCCTTGTCCACCGAGGCTCTGATACCATATTAAATTGAGCACATAGATCTGTGGAAAAACACACAACTCATAGGATAGATCACACTATTTACTCAGTTATTGAAGAATGAAACAGTGCAAAAATGGCTTGCAGCTGTGAATTCTTTTCATTAATCAAAGAGTAATTAGATAGTAATTACAATGAAGTACAATGGATTAAATAGCCACATGCAATTCGAATCCACATGAGGAAATTTGAATTGATTAGACTCTACTTGACTATAGGTAACTAAGACCTTGTCTAAATCACCGTTAGAGGACTCAATAGTTAACTAACCTTGTCTAAACCATCACTGGAGTTCATTGGAGTTCTGAAACTTAACTCAAGTGTTACATTTAGTGTTGACTAAGGCTAATTGACTTTGGTAGGTGAGAAATGCACCACTCCTGCATGCAGCCATGCAAACCTAGCGCTAACTGAATGCAGAGGACTAGAACTAGGTGTAATTGACTCCTAACTTAGATTGACTAGTCACCAACTCAATTGAACTGAACTTGGTTGGTTTCGACACTCCCAGTGGCTCCTAAATTGTAGGGATTGGTATAGGAGGCTCCTAAACTGATTCATGCAAATGCAATCAATGGCAGTAGGCCTCAATTAGTGTTCCCCACACTTTAGTAACTGAAACATGTTCCCCAATTAGGCCAAGAGGACCTAATGGTGCTAGTGACTAAAAATAGACTAGATGGACTCCTGATTTAGACATATGATAAAATTGGACAAGGGAGGATTAATAATCCTAACAACAAATTCATAACACTAAAAGATAATAAGGGAAAAGTCACTTTTGGAAACAATATTTCCTCCAAAATAATCGGCAAAGGAACATCTGTTGTCAACAGCAAGATCAAAGTAGAAATTGTTTTGCTAGTTGAAAACATCAAACCTAATCTCCTTAGTGTAAGTCAAACATGCGACTAAGGGCACATTTGTATCTTTGAATCAGAAAAATGTGAAATCAAGAAAGGTCGTTAGCATTGCTATGAGAAATACAAACAATGTATACATCTTGGAAAATGAAAACTAAAGCTACTTAAGTATGGTAGATGAAAGTTGGTTATGGCACAGGATTTTGGGACATTTAAGTTTTGACAATGATGCCAAAATAAGCACAAAGGAAGCTGTAAAAGATCTACCAAAAACTATAGTTCCTCTAAAGTTAGTATGTAAACATTGTCAACATGGGAAGCAAACCAGAGCCAGTTTTAAAATAAAAGAACATATGACCTCACACCCTATAGAAATAATACACATAGACCTTTGTGGACCAACCAAAACTAAAATCCTGCAAGGAGATCGCTATTTCATGTTGCTCATTGATGATTGCACAAGGATGACATGGGTGGCATTCCTCAAAGAAAAATTAGAAGCTTTTGAAAAATTTAAAATATTCAAGGCAATGGCTGAAAATGAGTCAGGTATGAAAATCAAGTGCCTTAGATAAGATAATGGGGGATAATTTACCTCAAATGAATTCAATGAGTTTTGTGAAGGTCATGGAATTAAGAGACAATTTTCATCTGCAAAAAATCCTTTGTAGAATGGGGTTGTTGAAAGGAAAAACAAAACAGTCCAAGAAGCTACTAGAACTATGCTCAATGAAGAAAAACTGTCAGATTCATTTTGGAGAGAAGCTGTATACACAGCTGTGTACATATTTAACAGAGGGAAACTCATAGTGAATAAGGATAATACCCCCTACGAATTATGGTATGGAAGACCAACCTTATTCAAATATTTTAAAGTATTTTCCAGTAATTGTTACATCAAAAGAAACGAGGATGACCTTGGAAAGTTTGACTCTAGGACCGATGAAAGAATATTTCTAGGGTATTCATCCACCAAAAGGGAATATAGGTGTTACAATAAAAGGTTACATAAAATTGTAGAGAGTGCTGATGTGAAAGTAGATGATATGAAACCTAGGAAAGAGAAAAATCTTGACAGTATTTAAAATACATGTGATGATGAAGTAAAAGACTTGCAAAAGGATGAGAGCATTCATAACAAAGAAGAATACAAAGAGAAGCAATATACATAGAAATATGAATAAGAATTCCCTAGACCTGACACTAAAAATCCTTCTAGAAAGATACACGAGAATCATCCGGAGTCAGATATCATGGGTGATAAAAATGCTAGAGTCATAACAAGAATAAAAGTACCAGGTGTTGAACAAGCCCTACTCTCAATAGTTGAACCCAAGAAATTTTTAGAAGCCAAAAAAAGTGATGAATGGGTCAAAGCCATGAATTATATCAAATTGAGAAAAATGAGACATGGGAACTTGTCCCAAGACCTGAAGATAAGAACATTGTAGGAACCAAATGGATTTTCAAAAACAAGTTCGATCAAGATGGACAGGTAATAAGGAACAAAGAAATATTGGTTTGTAAGGGGTATACCCAAGTGGAAGGTATTGAATTTGAAGAAACTTATGCTCTTGTAGCATGACTTGAAGCAATCAGAATGTTTCTAGCACTGTCATGCAATAAAAATTTCAAAGTATATCAAATGGATGTCAAGTCTACATTCCTGAATGGAAAACTTGAAGAAGAAGTATATATTGAACAACCTGAAGGATTTATTTATTTAGAGAACAAATATTATGTCTGTAAACTGAAGAAGTCACTCTATGGTCTCAAACAAGCTCCAAGAGGATGGTTTTCAAGACTAGACTGTTACTTGAAACAACAAGGTTTTAAAAGAGGATCCACTAAAAGTAATCTCTACCTAAAGATCGAAGATATAAATATGATCATTGTTGTTGTCCATGTGGATGATATCATATTTGGAAGCAATATTCAAATCCTAAGCATAGATTTTCCCTCTGAAATGAAGAGAGAATTTGAAATGTCAATGTTGGGTGAATTTACTTTCTTCCTGCGATTGCAAGTCTACCAAATAGACGAAGGAATTTTCATCTCTCAAACTAAGTACATCAAAGATATGTTTAAAAATGTTAAAATGGAAGATTCCAAACCTGGTGGTACTCCTATGGTCACCGGTTGTAAGTTAATTAAGGATGATGAATCTCTGGAAGTAGACCATACCATGTTTAGTTCCATGATTGAAAACCTGCTATGTGTGATAACCACAAGACCAGATGCGATGCAAGCTGTTGGATTGGTGGCTAGATTCCAGTCAGCTCCCAAAGAAACACATGTAACAATAGTAAAAAGGATTCTCAGATATCTAAAAAATACCATGGAGTATGGTTGATGGTATCCAAAAGGAAAATAATTTACCTTGAAAGATTTACTGATGCAGATTGGGAAAGAAGTATTGATGATCAGAAAAGTACTAGTGGAGCAACATTCTTTCTGGCAAATTGCTTAGTATCATGGTCAAGTAAAAAACAATCCTCCATTTCACTCTCTACAACATAAGCATAATATATTGTTGCCGCCTCATGTTGTACTCAGGTTATTTGGATGAAACAAACCCTAGAATACCTACTTATAAAATATAAAGATCCAATAGTGATCAACTGCGATAACACCAGTGCTATAAATATGTCTAAAAATCCTATCATGCATTCTAAGACAAAACATATACCAATTAAGTATCACTATCTAAGAGAACAGGTATCTCAAAAAGCTGTCAGATTAGAATACATTGACACAAAAGAATAGATTGTTGACATTTTCACCAAACCACTACCTAAGGAAGCCTTTGAGCATCTTAGAGAGAAGATGGGAGTAATTCTTTTACAAAAGCACTAAGAGGAGAAAGCGCAAACCTCAGGGGGAGATATGATGACAGGGGGAGCTGTCAGGCAAAGAGGTTTCTTTGTCTTTGGTGTCAAAGGGGAAGAATGATTAAATATTTTTCCATCAATGCCAAAGGGGGAGATTGTTGAGAAGAATGAAACGGTGCATTTGATGAAACTTAACGATGAAATTATGCAACGGTTGAACGGGTAGATGATGAAGAGGTAAGTAAACAACCATGATCCAAAATGAAAGAACGCAACTATGGAGAGATGCATTGGTAGCTTATAGGTAAAAGGTATTTATCGAATGAATGTGTTAAGAATAAAGCGTCTCCGTTAGTAAGTCTGATAGAGTCCAAAGTGGATAATTTTTCAACTGTTCTTAAAGACTGAGAACATCAGTCTAAGGTGGCAGGGTGGTGCTACGGTAGGCCACAGGTTTGTAGGGGGTCCAAGCCTCCTTCCAGTCATAGCTAGAGAACAGGGTGTCATAGCATCCTTATCTATTGAAACAAGCAGACAACCATAGGGGTGTTGTAGCATCCTAGTCTGTAGTTGCAGGAAAAATCTAGGGTGTATCTACATCCTTTTTGTTGCAGTAGATAATTTTTTTTGTAAATTCGTCTTATTAATGAGTTTGTGTTGGTGGTTTTCTCTTTTTAGGTTTCCATGATAAAATATGAGTCTTGATTGTTTATTTTTTGTATTTAAAAGTAAAAACTGACAATACTAATTCACCCCCCCTTCTCAGTATTGTGGGATAAACCAACAACTACATTTTTGAGTAGCTTCCTTTTTTGCATCGGAAATAACATCGATTTTTTCTCCCACTTTTGCACTAACTTTTGTGTGGGGTTTAGCGCAACCTTGGCTCCATATTTATCATCCATAGAAGTATTTGTGTCGAGTTTTATGCATGTATTAGTGCCCATAATTGCGTCGAGAATTGTGCTGAGATTAGAGCCCAAATTAACAGCAGTTGTAGCTTTCAATTTTCCTCTAGTATTTCTTCTTATTTGGAATCCAGTTTGGCTTCCAATGTTGCTTCCATTTTAACTTCCTTGTTAGCGTTGGGCGTTCCCTCTATTTTAGCGTTGAGCGTTCCCTCTATTTTAGCGTTGAGTGTTGCTTCCTTCATTGCTAGTTTTTACTTCCTTTTAAACACCAGGTTTTGCTTCCATATTGCTTCCTTTTAAATGACATGTTTTGTTTCCACTATTCCTTCCTTCTTTGCTTGTAGTCTTATTGCTTCCATTTTTTCTTGTATATTTACTTGCATAATTGCTTCCATTATTTCTTCCATATTTGCTTCCATAATTACTTATTTTTTTCTTCCTATGTGACATCAAGTTTTGCTCCTTAATTGGCACCAAATTTTGCTTCCAGAATCTCTTCCTTTTTAAATCCATAGTTTGTTTCCTTTTAGTGTCAAGGTTTTGTTCCTATTTACGACCCGATTATTCTTCTTTATTAGCTCAAGTGTTTGGGTTTGCTTCCTAATTAGTGCCCAATTTTTCTTCCTATTAAGCAACGAATTTAGATTTCTATTTAGATCCATAAATAACAAGAAGCATGGCTTCCATTTTTATGTTGAGTTTTGCTTCGATTTTAGAGCCACATTTTGCTTCTATTTTATCGCCTCATGTTGCTTCCTTTATAGCTTCCATTTCATTGGTTTCAATTAAATTATTATTTAAATATGTCATAGCTCTTAAATAACATATATGATTATAGAGAAACTGAACTTGCATTTGAAATATTTT
>LPNX010361071.1:16838-32418 GCA_001517045.1 Pseudotsuga menziesii | reverse complement strand
TCTGTTGAAAACTTGAATAACATTTATGATTTATCATTTGAGTCTAGACTCTACATGCACAGTCACGTTATGAGTCACGTTATGCCATACCCCTAAACAGCAAAGATTTAAACAGCGAAAAAACAGCGAAAAAACCCCTAATTTCATCACTTTTCACAGGACACGTTACAAAAGAGTGTCGGACACGCGTTGACCAAGTGTCCCAGGGATAAGACACGTTACAAAAGAGTGTCGGACACGCGTTGACCAAGTGTCCCAGGGATAAGACACGTTACAAAAGAGTGTCGGACACGTGTTGACCACGTGTCCTAGGGATAAGACACGTTTTGACCACGTGTCGGACACGTACCGTAGTGTGTCTTCACGTGGACACCGCGGGTACGGACACGTGGGTCAATATGGACGTGTCAGGTAACTTAGCTCAGTATCCTACACCACTTCTACTCTTGCCTGACATCCATTTCCCTTGTAGCGTCGTCACTAATCCACTCGCTAACGTTCTTTGTACTCAACTCGGTAATGTTTTGTGTATTGCTGATAGAGTATTGTCGTCGGGATACAGTTTCGAAATCACCTACTCCTCGGAGTATGGATCAACCATATAATACATCAAAATTAGTCGCCTTATCAATAGAGTCAATCTTCAACGCAGTTGGAATACATCTTATCTGTTGGCAAACGAATTAATTGTGTGGTAAAAATTGAAGTTATGACCCTTGACACAAGTCGCGAATGGTTGGCAAACGAAAGTTCGTTTCAAAGTGCCACAATAAAATAAAACCACTCTAAGGAAAGAATTAAACTAATAAGGAGGACATATATTATGTTTTATATAAAATATATATTATAAAGTATATACAACGTTAAAGTTTCATTGTGAAAGTATAAGTTACAAAGTAAAAGGTATACAAGTAAAGTGAATACAGTATTAAAAGTATTATTAAAAAAATAATACCTAAAAGTTTTATTCTATATAAAAGGAGTTATTCAAGTTATTATAAAGTGAAAAAGGTTTATATTATAAGGAAGTCCAAAAGGATACTCCAAGTGAAAGGTCATAAAAATAAACCTGGAATATGTTATATCTTTTATAATATTTAAAAAAAAAGTTTTATTTGAGGTATCAATTAACGTCAAGCATCAACAAAGCAAATGGAGTCCAATAACAAAAAACAAGGAAGATTTCCAAGCACTTTAAAAACTTATGTTTCATTATTATTCCAAGTAAAAGGAAAAATTAGAGGGAAAGACATAACTATTGCTATTGCGCTCGACGAACACAATAATTATATTAGTGATGAATTTGCTAATGAGTTAGCGATTCCGAAGTCAAATATAGGTGAAAGGTTAGACTTTTGGAATCACAAAGAATATGCAATAAGCAATTTACAATTGAACATTGGAGATTATACTGGCGTCTTGCAATTTATTGTTAGATCCTTGTGGAGTAGGGATGGTGACCTGGTTTTGGGATTACCTTGGCTAGAAACATTGGGGACTTTCATTTTAAATACTGAAAATAAGTTTATGACATTTACCTATAAAAAGAAGAACATCACATTGCAGGACATTAACATGAAGTTAGAATCAAAAGTCACGTCATCTGAGTACTTCAGAGAAATATCAAAGGTGATGTTGCAGGGAAATGAGAAATCAATATAGGTGATACGCAAGGATTTTGATAAGATTATTGCAGGTAGAGGACAAGAGATATCTGGTTTAAAAGATCATAATAAGAAATTACTTCCGCAATTCAAGAAGGTAAAGGATAAAGTTCAATGCAGTCAAAAGTTAGAAGAAAAGATTCAAGCTCTCCAACAAAAATTACTAGGAAAAAACGAAGAAAATTTTACCCTGAAGAAGATTAATCAAGAACTAAAGGAACAAATCGAGAAGTTAAAAGTGGATAAATAGTCACAAAACGAAAGTTTTGAGAAGATTTAGAATAATAATAATCGATTAGGGAATAAATTAGTTCAAATCCAGAAGGAACCATCCAGACTATCCAGAAAACTAATTCCAGTTGAGAAAGAAGAAACAAATACAAATTCAGTTCCCATCATAGTTCAAAAGGAAGTCAATCCAACATAAAAACAAGCAACAAGAACTCCTTATTGACAACCAAATTACAAAAAGCATTTTGACCAATGACAGGGTTAAAATGAACATAAACAAAGTAGTTATAAATTGAGAAGCGAAAGAACACAAAATCTACAACCTAAGCAGAAAACAGGAATATTTATCCAACAAGACGATCAACAATCACCTTTGATGAAAATAGATCTGAGATGGACCACATCACAGATGATGCAACATTTTTTCTTTGGAGTTCGTAACTCATATCATCTCATTTCGTCAAGTGTCTCAAGTACTAAAATAAAGGATTGAGAGATGACATTACATGCAAGAATTCAGATGTAAGCCTTGTCTTCAATAAAGCTTTGAGGACAAAGCTTCCCTTAAGGGGAAGGCAATGTAATGAACAAAATATATAAAAATTAAACATTAATAAACATTAATAATTAAATAAACTAATAGTTCATGAAGAGGCACCTTGATGAAAGGTTATGCCTCTTTACGAAAGGGCACCCAGTATGGGTATTTATACAAACATCATTCTCATTGTAATATTATCTATTATCTTATCAATTATATGTATTTATTTATTCATGGAGTATTGTAATCTGGCTTATCTACGCTGGTTATTTTTGTAGAAACAAAGTTTTATAGTAGCTGCTATTGCCATTGAATCAACCAGAGCATTTTTCTCTCTAGGCATTGCTTTGATTGCAAAAACATCTAATAGTTCCCTGGTATTCAATACTACGTTTCCATATCTTTTTAACCTTTCATTTTTAGTCACAATGACTTTTTCACTTGTGCCACAATGAGGTCAAAATCACCAATCACCTTTAAACATTTTATTCCCATCTCTCAGGCCTGTTCTAATCCTCGACTTGAGGCATCATATTTTCAATGTTATTAGTGCAGTCAAACTCAAGTCTATGTGAAAATGTGTTGATCATGCCTTTAGGGGAAGTAATCCCAAGAGCCTATAGCTTCCGTAACTCCAAAGTTTGAAAAGGTTACTGCTGATTTGATTCAAACTCAAACCTCCCATTTGAATAAAATAATTTTGGAAAAGGATAGAGGACATCAAAATAATTACCCTACCAGGAACCAACCAAATACTCATCAACCCAGAGGTAATAAAGCATGGAATAAAATAGGGCTTCCTGAGAACAAAGAATTCCTAATCCTCTCGCCCCTTCTAATATTGTTGTTATCACCAACTTTGTAGTTTCCTATGTGAGATGGATCCAAGATGGACGGTACAGGGACATGCAACTAAGGAGGTGGAACCAAGATTGCCTCGACTCCCAAATGGATGGTTGTCATGCCAATCGAGGCAGTCTTCACTTTATGTTGTCTTAGCCCAAGACAACAATGGGGGAGACCCAAATCTACTCTTGACAGGAGAGATCAAACCTAGACACCAGATCAGATCAAATGGACTTGAAGTACGTAAGGTGTAAGGTGATGGAAACCCTAGGTCTATGGATGATGTCACTAGGTGAACCAAGGCTTTGGATCAGGGTTTATGAGATATGAGATTTGATCCAAGCTGGGACACATATGACCTATGGGGTAAATCCTAGATTTGGGGTTAAGGTACTAGTAGGAGGTGAAGATATCCACTTCCTTGGGAAACGTAACCAGTGCAGGGAGGGCAAGAACAACACTGGGGCTATCTAGTACCGATGGATAGACTCGTAGGAAGATATGACAATGTCAAAGCACTCGAGCCACCAGGAAAAGGTCAAAACACAAGAGAAAGAGGAAAAATAGGGGGTAGCGCTTAGGTTGGAGATCAATGCCTTTCAGATCTAGGGCAATGGAGTCAGTTTCTGCCCACATTGAAGGACACCCACCTGGGTATAGACCCTATCTACAAACCCAAAAAGTGGTTTTGCCAGAAAAGTAAAATCACAGGGAGAAATGGCAACATGGAGGATAGCGCTAGGGTTTGAGAATCTGTTTTTCAGATCTAGGGCAATAGAGTCACTTTTAGCTCAGCGTTAGGGAAGACCCACTAGGGGCATGACCTGATCTACAAAACCCATAAATGGTTTGCCAAGAACCCAAGTGGATTGAGCCATAATATATTTTTGGTTTTTTATTATTTAGGGTTTTTAAGGTAAAAATGGAAATACAGATGCCAATAGATTGAGATTTGGATGAGAAGCACTAACCTGTAGATCTTACCTGGAAAACCTTGTAGATGCCTTGATGATGATGATCCTTGCTATCCCGATCAATTTGAGAAAATTTGAGTGAGTTCTATGCCCAACATTTTGCCCCAAGAAGCCAATGCGCATTCTGTCTTGCACAATAAACGTCAACCATATCAAATTTGCTGCATCATGAGAATGAAGCAAATGCTATAGAAAAATAGCAAGATGAAATCATAGATCGCATTGATGCTAATGAAAACCCCTTGATACAAAACACATCCAAGCCAAGTGAGTTGAGGAAGCCTTGCAAAAACGTCCAAGTTGAAGTCGCCCTCTTGTAGACAAGACAATGTTTCCCGAAAAATATATAGATCTCAAAACAAATACCCAAATGCCAGGAAGCACAAGACTTTCCAATCACCATCGAAGAACACTAGATGCAAAGGAGATCCCAAAATATCCACAAGAAAAGTTTTTCTATTATCCAGATCCAAGAGCCAAAGATCCCTTACAAATGAGAAGCTCTCTCCTTTAAATAGGAATGAGATAACCAAAATCCTAACCACTTTTCAAATCGGTGGCTAAGATTAAAAGATGAAAATGTTTTAATCAACGGTTGAAATGAGTTCAACATACAATCCATGGATCAATGTCATGCTATAATATAAAAGTGGACTAAATCACCCTAGGAGAGGGGATCCCACTCAACAAAAAATAAATGAAGCACATGATGGGTCCAAGGAGTGTTAACTAACTCCTTTTGGGTGTCCCTATGGCACAATAGTTGTAATCATTTTGCTAGTGAAGGGTGAGGGTTAAAATTCACAAGGCTAGGCCAAAGGGTGACTACCTACTTGACATTGTGACACTTCGGATATGGAAAGGGGATACTCACTCCAGCATATGACAGACAAGGAACAACAAAGGGGATGGCAGTGTCTCACAAATGGGTGAGTTACTTCAGAGGTGCTTATTCACCTTGACAAATGCTCACAATCTAACTCAATACAAGTAAGGCCAACAATCCTTAGATATAACTTTAGGAACCATTGCTTTTTTGGGCCTTTGATTTTCCATAGCCTCGGTTTATGTTTTTATTACATGGATTTTTATTATTTAGGCTTGATGCATTCATGTATGTTGAAAATCACTACTTTTCATGAATGTTTTAAGATATTCTTTTCATTGTACTTCAAAGCCAATTTCATTAGGCTAGCCTTGCATTCACGTATGTTTAAAAACACTATTTTTCATGAATGGGCTTTTTTCATAAGATATTCATTTTATTTCCAAATACATTATATTGATGGTAGCGCTACTTGTTTCAGGTTAGCCAACACAACCTAAGTAACTTAGAGCTGAGACACATATAAACAGGGAAGCTTATTTAACAAATGCTCTAGTGGGGAAGGGTCGTCCATGCCATAAATGAAGTAGTAGGTCGGGTTGAGAACATAACTGGAAGGTAATGGATGGGTGGAGACAATGAATAATTAAACCAACACTAGCAAGCCAAAGTATGGTGGGAATGACTACCTCTATTCTCCCTAAGGAGGGTAAAACCAATAAGTATAGATTAAGAACTTCCAGGTTTGAGTAAGGACATCAATACATAATATTAATACATCCAAGTCCACATATTTATATGACCACTAGATCATGACACTAAATGCTAATATATGTCACGAGAATGAGTATAAGAGCAATGATAACCATAACACAAGATATATAAGCTGAGTCATAAACATGCAAATAATCCATTTGTACCAACCTTAGTTCAATGAGAAAACATTGATACAGCTCTGGGCATCATTAACTGCTCTGCAAATGGCCAAAATGACTACATCAGTCCTCAAATCTGAGTGTCCTGAGACTTAGTCATGGCATGGGAGTGTATTATAGTCCATCAATCAAATCATGATCCATCATAGATGCTCATCTTAGCATCTTATATGTAGGAGAACTAGCTGAAAAATGTACTGGAATCTGAAAAATAGAGTATGGTAGCCCGACTACTATATATGTGATAACATCTGGCTCCAATTGGGACAAGTGCTTTGCTGAATAGAGCGCTTGAGAACCTCAGAATCTTTGGTCCTCGTACTATGCTACTAGCATCCTTGATCAATCCCTCTAGCTCTGCAATTGCTGCCAAAATGTCACCAACTTCCTGCAAAATGTCTAGAGCTATACCAAACTCACAGACCGGTTGTCAACACACTGTGTGGATAAAATAAAGTACTAAAATTGAAATGCATGAAACTGAAAAGCAAAAAATAAATCTAATCTATAACCATAACTTTTAAGAAAAGTTTGATTTTATTTTTTGTTGTGTAGGAAAAATGCTAAAAATGAAGACTACACTAAGAGCTTTGGAAAACAAGCTTTAGGCAAAGACAATAAGGTGCAAGACTGACAGGCTACACTACTGCCTAAAATGGCTTATTTAGGTTCTACCTACTCTACCCTACTAGGAAAGACAAGACTCACGCTATGGGTGGGAAGTAATGCTTTAGCAAAATCCCATTAACGGGAAGTTCAAATTCATCCCCGTCCAACATTTCCAAATAAACTGATCCTTTTCCGACTATTATGCTAGATACTATGCTAGTTACTCGATAAGGACACATCCATATTTTTCCCAACTTTCCATGTTTTCCGGGTTTCTCTTTTAGTTTATCCCATAGCAAGACTATGTCTCCTATTCCAAATTTTACATCTCTTGTTCTTTGATCAAAAGTTCCCTTAACTCACTCTTGTTCAATAACAGTTTTGTCAAATGCCATCCTTCTTACTTCGTCAAGTTCTACTAACTTGTCAATTCTTGCTTGAAATGCTTCCTGGTCTAAAGTACATTGTTGCAATAATTCATATACTAGGATTTGCATATTAATTGGAAGTCTACAATCTTGCCCATAAACCAATTCGAAAGGAGCTTTTCCTGTGATTCCTTTTATTGTCGTTCTATCAGTCCACAGTGCATATTTTAGTTTGTTATTCCAACTTCTCTTATTTTCTCTAACCATTCTTTTGAAAAGCTTAATCAAATTCTTATTAGTGGATTCAGCGAGACCATTACCCTGGGGATAATAGTTAGACGAATGGGATGATGTAATTCCATTATTCATGCAAAAAGTTGACATCTCTAGCTTGCTAAAAGCTTTAGCATTGTCAGTGGTTATCTTTATAGGACATCCATACCGTGAGACAATGTTTTCTTCTAGGAATTTGATTTCTACTGCAACTGTACACTTCTTAGTTGGTATAGCTTCAACCCATCAAGTAAAGTAATCTGTGCAAGTCAAGATGTATTTATATCCATTACTTGAATTCTGATCAAAAGGCCCAATGAAATCCATACCCCATTGTTGAAAAGGAGTTTCTACTACCACGGGGTTTAGCAGCAAGGCTCGTAACCTGGGTTTTCCTGAGAAAAACTGACACTCTTGACAAGTTCTCACAAAAAGGTGCACATCCTTGAAGAGGTTTGGCCAGTAGTATCCTGCTCTCATAATCTTTGCGGCAGTTGTTCTAGGTGCATAATGTCCGCCGGAGACACCTGCATGCATTCCTCAATGATGGTCTTGGATTCCTCCACATTGACACATTTCAAAATTATTCCATCGGGGTTCCTCCAACCCAGAGCATCTTGAGTTAATGCGTACTTTTCCGCCTTCAACCTTAAGGCTCTCCTTTGATGATCTACCAAATAATCGAGGCATGACAAATTTCTCAGAAAATAGATAATATCCTTATACCATTCATGGTCTTCATCAATGTGCAAAATATGAGACTCCTTCTCACTAGCAAGATTAACTGTATGGCTATTACTTTTCTCAGTTAATAATTGAGCCAAACCTTGACCTTTCACAATTTTAATGGGTTTGATCTCTAAGTCATATTCTTGGATCCGTGAAATCTAGTTTCCTCTAATACCTATACCATCTGCTTGCGATAAGACATCCTTGACTGCTTGATATGGCATGAAGACTTTAATCTTGGAGTACCCTATGTAAGTTCTGAAATGTTTTAGGGCTTTGACTAGAGCGTAGGCTTGCTTTTCTGTAGTAGTGTATTTTAATTCAGCATCTCTCAAGTTTTTACTCATAAAAGCTATAGGTTGTTCATGATTTTCATTGTTCTTTTGTAACAGAACTCTAGCAATGGTATCCTCAAAAGCCTATGAATAGATCATAAAGTCTTTGCTATAATCAGGACAAGCTAGAACAGGAGCAACTGAAATGGATTTCTTTAACTTAATGAATGATGTTTCATAGGTTTTATCCCAGACAAATTTCGCATCTTTCTTAAGAAGAGCATTTAGAGGCTTGGCTAACTCTGCTAAGTTTGGTATAAATCTTCGGACGAAGTTTATTTTTCCAAAGAAGGATTGTAGGGAAGCAACATTACTGGGCGCCACAATAGTGTTAATGGCTTGGGCGCGCTCAGGATCTATCCTAATGCCTTCTTTAGACAGAATATGCCCCAATAGCTTACCTTCATCAATTTTGAAAGTGGATTTTTTGGGATTCAAAGATATACCAAACTTCCTGCACTGATCAAACACCTTTTCTAAATGTTTCACATGATCATCTCACTCTTTGGAAAAACCAGTTAGGTCATCTTGATAGATAGCGATAATCTTTCCAATGAGATCATTGAATGCTTGATCCATAGCCCTTTGAAAAGTTGAGCCAACTTTTAATAATCCGAAAGGCATTCTTATGTACTCAAAAGTTCCCCATGGAGTTGTAAAGGTTGTTTTTTCTCTATCTTCCTTTTTTATCTGTACCTGATTGTACCTTGAGAAACCATCTAACATTGACAACATACCCGCGCATGTAACACTTTGCAGTAGGTTCTCCATGTTTGGCAAATGGTAGTTATCCTTAAGAGACACTTGGTTTAGATTTCTAAAATCTATGCATATCCTGATTTCATCGCTCTTCTTTCTCACAATCACAGGGTTAGATACCCAAGTGGTGTGTCGGACTAGTCGAATGATTCCAGCAGCTGGCATTTTTTCAAGTTCCTTTTTTATCAATGGAGCTAACTTAGGATTAACATTTCATAGCTTTTTCCTATAGGGTTTTGTTCCTTCATTCAATGGGATAGTATGCTCAATAATGGCAGGATCAAAAGTCTTGAGATTGTCGTACGTCCAAGCAAAAACATCCTTGTACTCCCTAATTATATTTTTGATAACTTTCCTCTCTTTTGGGGAGGCGTTCTTTCCAATTTTAATCATTTTAGGAGAAGCTGAGCTTCCAATGTTAATCTCTATGACCTCATCTACTGGTTCAACTCTTTTACCCTTATATTCATCGTGTCTATTGAAATTCTTCTCTAAAGGGATTGCTAATTTCATAACCTCAACATCTTGCAATGACAGGTTGTTCACTTTGTCTTCCAAGTCAACATTGCAATTTTGAAAATTATCTGAGTGCTGTAAGAAGGCAATGATTTGAGCATCATTGTCAAAGACTTGCTAATGATCCTGATTGTCAGGGACTGATGGTCTAAATATCACTTCAACTTTACACTCCTCTTTACGGTGGTTTGGGATTTCAAAAGTGCATGCTATCACTGATAATGCATTAGCCAAGGTGTTCTCCTCTCTTGGAACTGGTTGGATCACAAAGGCTTCAAACATTTCAATAGTGTCCCAAACAACATTTCTATAATCTCTAAGTCTATTGTTTTTGGCCGCAAATTGATTTTTCACCTGGGACACGATTAAATCCGAATCACTTATAACACTTCGGCATTTGATTTTCTGATCTTGGGCAATCTCTAATCCCAAAAGTAAGGCTTAATACTCAACTACGTTATTTGTGGCTTCAAACTCTAGATGGAAAGAAAAATACTTTTCTTCTCCAGAGGTGGAAATAAGGACGATTCCTGCTCTAGCACCATCCCTAGACTTAGCTCCATCAAAATGCATCTTCCATACTTGGCTGGGAGAAAAAGGATGTTGTCAAGGCTCTTCCCAATAGTTTGCCATCACCATATAGTTTCCAACCTCCTCTGTAGGCCGCATGGCTTCCTTAAAAAGGTGTTAAGGTGTTTCCACATGTTCAGTCATAGGGTTTTCATTCACTAATTTTTAGGATGCATTTTCTCCGATAGGGATGGTGGCATATGAAAGGTCCATTTGGATGCTTCCTCCTAGCTTAGCAACCCACTCTCTAGACAACAACATTCTCCATGTGTCTGGTATGTCTAAAACTAAAACATTCATGTTTATTTCAATCTCTGGGTATGCTGCTAGCTTCATATTTAAATTTTCAATTACTCCTTCAGACTTAACAGGTCGAGAGTCCATTCCACATACATTATTAAACTGTCGAGACGACCTTACCTCTAGTTGTTCCATTACCCTAAGTGGCATGACGTTAACCTTTGCTCCTGAATCTAGCATGCAGTTGTGAAGAATCAGTTGGTTTATTTCTAGAGCTATGTAGAACAGGGGATGACCTCCACCATTACTAGCTACACTTTGGATCATTATGGGGGGGTCTTTCTTAGACGCTGATTTCTCAATAGCTTTAGTCTTAGGTTTGATCCCTAGAAAGTGAGTAGCTTGGTTAAAAAAGGATGGGACCTTCAGTAATTCATTAAGAGGTACAGGGATACTTGGTTTAGAAACGAAATGGCTCAAGTCAACCTTTAAGTTACAAAGCTTCCCTTGGTCTTTATCACTTGTCTTTAATCCCAACAAGTGCATTATCTGAATTCTGATAGAAGGGATAGCTACGAGCTCTTTCAAAGACATCATGACTGAAGATCCGGAAAGTTTTCTCAATATGTTCGTATCAAGACTACCTTGTATCATAGGGGGAACTCCTTTGCCAGGGAGGTTTACTTGCTTCCTCGACATTATTTCAATATGTTGAGGCTTAGCAAAGGTTTGGACTTACTGCCTTCCTGGTTTCTTGAGATGGCATTCTCAAAAGCTTCTCATTCTTCTTTAGGATGCCCCTAAGAGGAACATTTGATGGCTGTCAAAGATTCTTATCAGTGGTATTCCTTTGCTAAGGAGAATTCTTTCTTGTGACAGGCTTATTATTTTCTAGATTCCTTTTATTATTTCTTGTTTGAGACCTTGTCACGACCTGATTATCTGAATGTGTCCTAGCTGACATGGTTTGAGGGCAATCGTTTGTATACACTCTTTGAGAAAGTTTATGGAAATGTTCATCACGTCTTGTGTTTTGTTTCTGCTGATTTAAAACCAAACCGTATAAACTTTGTATCAGCTTGCTTATTTCAATCATCATTTTCATCATCATATTGTTTTCTGAATCACTCTCTCCAGTGTGGGACATGACTTTAGAACTTAAGATTATTACGTTGGGTACGGTCCTCAGTGGAGTCGCCAGGTGAACCACACAAGTTATTCACCGAAAAGAGATATGTCGTAGGGAAAGGTGAGGTATGTCGAACCAAGGTAGGCCTCTACCTCCTCGACAACAGCGCCAAAATGTTATCACCAACCTTGTAGTTGCCTATGTGAGATGGATCCAGGATGGACGGTAGAGGGACACACAACTAAGGAGGCGGAACCAAGATTGTCTCGACTCCCAAATGGATGGTTGTCATGCCAATCGAGGCAGTCTTCACTCTATGTTATCTTAGCCCAAGACAACAATGGGGGAGACCCAAATCTACTCCCAACAGGAGAGATCAAACCTAGACACCAGATCAGATCAAATGGACTTAAGGTACGTAAGGTGTAAGGTGATGGAAACCCTAATTCTATGGATGATGTCACCAGGTGAACCAAGGCTTTGGATCAGGGTTTATGAGATATGAGATTTGATCCAAGCTGGGACATAGATGACCTATGGGGTAAATACTAGATCTGGGGTTAAGGTACTAGTAGGAGGTGACGATATCCACTGCCTTGGGAAACGTAACCAATGCAGGGAGGGCAAGAACAATACTGGGGCTATCTAGTACCGATGGATAGACTAGTAGGAAGATATGACAATGTCAAAGCACACGGGCCATGAGGAAAAGGTCAAAACACAAGAGAAAGAGGAAAAAAAGGGGGTAGCGCTAGGGTTGGAGATCAGTGCCTTTTAGATCTAGGGCATTGGAGTCAGTTTTTGCCCAGTGTTGAAGAAGACCCACCTGGGTATATACCCGATCTACAAACCCAAAAAGTGGTTTTGCCGAAAAAGTCATATCACAGGGAGAAATGACAACATGGAGGATAGTGCTAGGGTTTGAGAATCAGTTTTTCAGATCTACGGCAATAGAGTCACTTCCAGCTCAGTGTTAGGGAAGACCCACTTGGGGCATGACCTGATCTACAAAACCCAGAAATGGTTTGCGGGGAACTCAAGCGGATTGAGCCATAATATTTTTTTGGTTTTTTATTATTTAGGGGTTTTAAGGTAAAAATGGAAATACAGATGCTAATGGATTGAGATTTGTAATAGAAGCACTAACTTGTAGATCTTACTTAGAAAACCTTGTAGATGCCTTGATGATGTTGATCCCTGCTATCCCGATCTATTTGAGAAAATTTGAGTGAGTTCTATGCCCAATGTTTTGCCCCAAGAAGCCAATGTGCCCTCTCTCTTGCACAACAAATGTCAACCATATCAGATTAGTTGCATCATGAGAAAGAAGCAAATGCTACAGAAAAATAGAAAGATGAAATCATAGATCGCATTGATGCTAATGAAAACCCCCTGATACAAAACACATCCAAGCCAAGCGAGTTGAGGAAGCCTTGCAAAAATGCCCAAGTTGAAGTCGCCCTCTTGTAGACAAGACAATGTTTTTCAAAAAATATATAGATCTCAAAACAAATACCCAAATGCTAGGAAGCACAAGACTTTCCAATCACCATCGAAGAACACCAGATGCAAAGGAGATCCCAAAATATCCACAAGAAAAGTTTTTCTATTATCCAGATCCAAGAGCTAAAGACCCCTTACAAATGAGAAGCTCTCTCCTTTAAATAGGAATGAGAGAACCAAAATCCTAACAACTTTTCAAATGGGTGGCTAAGATTAAAAGATACAAATGTTCTACTGAACGGTTGAGATGAGCTCAACATACAATCCATGGATCAATGCCATAATATAATATAAAAGTGGACTAAATCACCCTAGGAGAGGGGATCCCACTCAACAAAAAATAAATGAAGCACATGGTGGGTCCAGGGAGTGTTAACTAACTCCCTTTGGGTGTCCCATGGCATAATAAAAATAATATAATTTTTTAAATGTGAAATTGTGCCACCTTGAGGAAATCATGAGCCTCCAAAAAACTCTAGAAAATAATATAATATGCCCGAAAAATATATGTGGGCCCATCCAAGTGCTGCAACTGCTGGAGAAGAAGTGGAAGACATCACCCTCATCATTAGAACTTATCCCATGCCATTTGTTTGTCTTGGTAGCCCAAATCGAATTCTTCAGTAGCCATTTTAATTATTTTTTATCTGCCTCGGGAAACATGACATGCCAAAAACTGCCTCCTAGGGGGCTTGCGTTATCCAACTGAGCCCACTAGGATCTCTGGGAGGGGGTAATATGGTACAATCAAGTGGATGGACCCCCTATCCCCCATACATCGCCCTAGGAGATCCAAGAAAAATATCTCCCTGCTAAGATAGGTCATCAGGTATGGCAAAACTGTACCAAAAGGGTACATTGAGCCAAATCATCTCTACAAGTGCCCAGAACTGAAAACAAGCTGTCTCACTAGACTTAAAGAGTCCAAATCCATCTATGGTGTATACTCATACCCCCTCTAGGTCTCTGTATGATCATCCACAACATCTAGATAGACAAAATAATAATCTGTAAATGACCATATACCCAGTAATATAACTCAGGTTAGCATCCATCTGCTACAAGTGTTCATAGGTCAAGACATGCTCAACAAATAATTCAAATAACACTTATAACAAGTAGTAATCATTTCATTGGTGATCTATCAACCACATATAAAGGATTTCATTTATTAACTATAACTCAGACTAGACTTTCAAGACCATACTCACTTCATAATTGTAAACATTTTGCTAGTGAAGGGTGAGAGCTAAAATTCACAAGGCTAGGCCAAAGGGTGACTACCAACTTGACATTGTGACACTTCGGATATGGAAAGGAGATACTCACTCTAGCATATGACAGACAAGCAACAACAAAGGGGATGGCAGTGTCTCACAAATGGGTGAGTTACTTCAGAGGTGCTTATTCGCCTTGACAAATGTTCACAATCCAACTCAATACAAGTAAGGCCAGCAATCATTAGATTTAACTTTAGGAACCATTGCTTTTTTGGGCCTTTGATTTTCCATAGCCTCGGTTTATGTTTTTATTACATGGATTTTTATTATTTAGGCTTGATGCATTCATGTATGTTGAAAAGCACTACCTTTCATGAATGTTTTAAGTAATTCTTTTCATTGTACTTCAAAGCCAATTTCATTAGGATAGCCTTGCATTCACGTATGTTTAAAAACACTACTTTTCATGAATGGGCTTTTTTCATAAGATATTCATTTCATTTCCAAATACATTATATTGATGGTAGCGCTACTTGTTTCAGGTTAGCCAACACAACCTAGGCAACTCAGAGCCGAGACACATATAAACAGGGAAGCTTATCTAACAAATGCTATAGTGGGGAAAGGTCCTCCATGCCATAAATGAAGTAGTAGGTCAGGTTGAGAACATAACTGGAAAGTAATGGATGGGTGGATACAATGAATAATGAAACCAACACCAGTAAACCAAAGTATGGTGGGAATGACTACCTCTATTCTCCCCAAGGAGGGTAAAACCAATGAGTATAGATCAAAAACTTCCAGGTCTGAGTAAGGACATCAATACATAATATTAATACATCCAAGTCCACATATTTATATGACCGCCAGATCATGACACTAAATGCTAATATATGTCACGAGAATGAGTATAAGAGCAATGATAACCATAACACAAGATATATAAGCTGAGTCATAAACATGCAAATAATCCATCTGAACCAACATCAGTCCAATGAGGAAACAGTGATACAACTCTGGGCATCAATAACTGCTCTGCAAATGGTTAAAATGACTACATCAGTCCTCAAATCTGAGTGTTCTGAGACTCAGTCATGGCATGGGAGAGTACTATAGTCCATCAATCAAATCATGATCCATCATAGATGCTCATCTCAACATCTCATATGTAGGGGATCTGGCTGAAAAATGTACTGGAATCTGAAAAATAGAGTAGGGTAACCCTGATACTATATATGTGATAACAATTGTTAATAAGGATGAAGCTCCTTCACAACCTAATGCTCTTAAGCAAACAAGAAACCAATGAAGC
>LPNX010361071.1:0-14158 GCA_001517045.1 Pseudotsuga menziesii | reverse complement strand
TTCAAAGCATGTTTTGATCGGGAGTGGCTACTTATTAAGAGAAACTCATTTGTTCATATCTTCAAGGCAACCCAGGTATTTCATGTTGTCTTGATTATCGAAATGATTGCCCGAGCAGTATAACATTTAACTAACTCAGGTATTCCTTAATCCTTCATGACAGCTTGTTATAATTGCATTTATTACAATGTCACTGTTCTACCGGACACACATGCAAGTCGACCTTGAGCATGGAAATTATTATCTTGGTTCTCTTTTCTTCTCACTCATTTCGATGACATTCATTGGAATTGCGGAGATAGTGATTACAATTAGACGACTTCCAGTGTTCTTCAAACAAAGGGACCTTTACTTCTACCCAGCATGGGCATACACTCTTCCAGGATTTCTTCTGAAGATTCCACAGTCCTTGTTCGATTCACTTATTTGGACCTCAATTACTTATTATGGGATTGGGTACTCCCCTGAAGCTGGCAGGTCTGTATTTACTATTTAGTTTAACTACTAGAAATATTGCCTCGTTTCATCCTTCCTGTAGATATCGTAAACTATTTTAGAACTAAAGTAAAATTAAGTTGCATTTGAGACTCTGCATGTTCCTCTCTTAGTTGCACAAAACATGGAAACAAGTCTGAATTTCCAAAACAGGTACAACATGAAAATGTGACCCCCAAAAATTTTGGAAATGGGAAAACATAGTAGTGAAAAATACTAAAATATAAATATTTTCTTTATTTTTATATTCTTTTACATAACACATTATCTTGAAATGGATTAAAATGGACAAGAAATTTAAAATGGTAGATATTGTTGCCGCCTTTCACACACCTAGGGGGGAACGTGGCAGAAATCTTCAAGCCACTCGGTGTATCCTTGGGGGCAAGTCTCGAGTCAAGGCTTTCACCTTGTTCTTGACTCCTCTGTTTAGGCCAATTCCTAATGAAGCCAAGGGGGGTAGACTCTATTAGTTGCTAAGGCTGTTAAGGCTTTAGTGTGATGACGATTTAGTTGTTTTTTAGGAGTTTTGACAAGAAATAAACAATTGAACAAGATATTGCAATATAAATATTTAAAACACAACAACATATAAATTAACACATGATATGTGAAGCACACAGAAACAGATGATTGTATAATGTAAAACCAGTGCCAGAAATGGAGTTCACAGATAAAGAGTGTTGTTGTATTGCTAAAAGGGGTGTTGCAAGTGCTCTTGGTCAGTTTTAAATTAATTTGTAGACGAGTTGATTAACTTAAGGGGAAATGGTACTCCAAGTATACCCGAAGGTACGAGGAGTATGACCAAAATCTTTATCCGATGCGGCTCCCCACAAGGAATATGTGGGCTGGTTGGAGTCTTTGAGACGTGTTCAACACTACACCAACAAGGGTGTAGCCTAAGGGTGTCTTGAGGTCACTAACTAGTTGTTCCCACTTCCTTTTGTTGATTTTTTCCTGAGCAGCATCGAGATTCTCTCAGGAGAATGGGGGCATCTAGTCAAGGACCAGGATGTGGAACCAGTCCAACACTAAGGGACTTAACCTTGAGTTGAGTAGCCATTCTGTTGAATGGAGACATCTGGTCAGGAATGAGGATGTGTAACCAGTCCAGCACTGGGGGACTCAACCTAGAGCTGAGTGACCATTCTGTTGAATGGAGACATCTAGTCAGGGACCAGGATGTGGAACCAGTCCAGCACTGGGGGACTCAGCTTAGAGATGAGTTGTCATTCTTTGAATGGAGGCACCTGGTCAGTTACCGGGAAGATGAACTAGTATAGTGCTGGGGGACTCAACCTAGGGATGAGGGCCATTCTCTAGGAGAATGGAGGCGCTTGGTCTGTTACCAAGTATTTGACCTTGAGTCAAATTATGCATCCTATGGCTGAGGCACCTGGTCTTTTTGCAGGATATCACTATAAGTCCTAGATTGGGTCTTGGCATGTGAGGCACTCCGACCCTCGATCTATGGGTTTTGTGATCTTCTCTAAGGCTTAGCTACTCTTGGTTAAGACACCTAGTACCCGATCTTGGTGTCACATGGAGTGTGAGATAAAAGCATTAGTAATTCTCTCTATTTATGATGATGTATTTTGAGTGAGGATGAAGGAACACCTTGACCACTTGTTTTGACCACAGGGCACTTGAAGAAGGGTAAAGGTAAAAGTAAAAAATACACGAGGACCCTTAGACCACTAAAGATTCAAAGTGAACATCACCTTACAGCTGCTTCAAGAAAGATTTTTCGTTGGTTTCTGGAGAGAAGAAGTTCTTGTGTATAAGCCCTAGCATGGAGGTTTCTAGATAGGGAATCTTCACCTTCAACTACAGCCTAACCCTAATCCATCTAGGGTCTTTATGCTATCAGTTTTTTCCATCAGATTCAAGCTAGGGTTTGACCCTAGACCTTGTTCCTCTTCACGATAGCATCTAGCTCACCTCGGGCTGCTACAGAATATCCATGGGAAGTCTGCAATTCTTCATGGTTTGTTCTTTCAGGCTCGGGCAGGCTGCAAGGAACTCTGGGCATCCTCTTTCCTCTTCACAAAACCCTATCCCTACCTCGTCCTCTCTACAGAACCCTTGGGCAACAGAAGAGGGTCACTGACTGTGTGTCCATACCCTCGTGAGCTCCAACAGGAGCTTGGGTAGGATTTGGGAAGCCCTAACCTACCATAGAAAACACCGATAGGCAGTAATAGGCTTGGGCATGATCTGGGCAAGGAGAAAATAAGTCTGGGCAGGGTCTGAGCAGGTTTCGGGCAAGGAGAAAGAAGGTTCGGGCAGCAGTAGCAACTCGAGAAGGCTCCAGGCAGACAAGTACAAATCCGGGCAGCTTGGGCAGGCAGCTACAGATCCGGGCAACAAGGAAATCATCTCAGGTAGCAGATCTGAGATTCCGGAAAGCATCGAAGAATTAGGGTAGAAAGCCCCAATTTGGTTTTTATTTATAATTCATCATTTGTGGTTCAAATCCATTAGGGTTTGAGAATTATTGAAGACTCATCCATCTGATTTAAGAGATGGATTACTAATGCTTTTGGGGTTTTTGTCCTTTAAAGGTTTCCCCACGAAAAAATCCTCTGTTCAATGTGTGTGATGTTTTTGATGTTTCTACTGCACTTGTCTATTGTTGTCTTATAGTCTGCAAAATTTTAAAGAATTCATGCTAATGCTAAAAATTCAACACCTTTGTGGATTTTGCCACCGCAACGGATGAAATCGAGGTGTTGGATTTTCACCTAGGGAGGTTTAATTGAAATGTGAAAACTAATTAAGCTAGTCACCCACGTTGCTTTTGATGCAGCGAACTGTTTGGTTGAACCGCAGAGGTGCAGAGCATACACAACGGAGCCTTGGTAAAGTTTTAAGGATTTTATGTGCAATGTGTTTGCTTGTTTATTAAAATGAGTTTGCTTAGTTAGATGGGAGAAATCAATTAGTGTGCATTCCTTCTTTTGAGTATCCCAAAGATCGGGGCAAACCTGCAATGGGAAAGAGCATACACTAGAATGACAAATATTAATTCCAATTTTGAAGAAAAGGAAAATCTAATCTATAAAGCTCTTGATAGATGGATTGTGTGCTTGTGCTTTATTCTAAGCAATATATAAGTTTTGCATATAAGGAAACTACAGTCAGGGATCTCTTTCAGGACAAAGCCTTACTCAGGAGGTCAAGACCGGGTTAGATCTACAAATAAAACAAACACATAAATACTGGTGATTAGATCTAACTAGAAGCAAAAAACATTTGAACTAATCTAGAACTTAAAAGAAAGCGGTAAATCAAAGATCAATCACAATCTGGGCGATACAGGCCTCCCCCAAATGGGGGAAGGGGGGTGTGGGAGCCGTTATCCCACTTGCTTTTTATTAACTTTATTACAATATGCTTTTTTATGAATGGGGTTTCCTTTTGATCTTAAAAAGTGATAAAAGGCTCACAAAGCTTTCCAGAGAAGGTGAATGAAGAGGGGGGGATTTTGGATGCTCTAGATGACCAAAAAAATGAAAATTCGACAGCAACTCCTCCTTTTTTTCCTCTGACATGCTAAAAACTAGTGAGCTAATGATTGATAAATTTGTAGGTTAGTCAATAAAATACACTAAAAAATTACACTTAGTACTTTGTGCAAAGATAGAACTATTATGCCACTTCAAGTAATAACTAGATCCAAGCTTTTAAATGTAAAATTGAAACACTTCCTAGATCTAGAAATGAGAGCAAGTAAAACGAGAATGATTAGCCTTATAGATCAGATTTTAACTTGCAAAAGTAAAGTAACTGAGAAAGAGTTGTGGTTTTTTGTCGAAAGAAGCAAAAACAACTACTCAAGCTTGAATCTCTTGGAAAACTTGAAAGATTGAAGGTGAAACCATAAGTGTTTTGGTCTAGATCCAAGAATAGGAGATGCAACTTAGCTCAACCTTTTACTCGGGATTGTGATCTGCAAACAAAAGCTATCACACTTGCAACAAATATATTAGATCTGGTACTTTTCATGGTTAGAAATCAAAAAAGCATGAGCTACAACTTAATAAAACATGCCTTCTTAAATCACTAAGAGTAAAGAGTAAGTAAATAAATTGACAATTGCAAATATTTACTCTACATGCTTTAATATAACCTTCTAAGCCAGATCGATTAAGAAAAAATAAAGCATGACATAAATGCAGCAATATCACCTCATCCACCAAAATTATGCACCCACAAAATCACACTCGTAAGCCTCCAAAGCCCTCAACTTTATTCAAATGATAACAATAAACAAATTACATGAGCAGAGGTTCCTTGCTTTCATCTGGAATGAGGAAGAAGGCCTTGCTTTTATAGAGTTTACAAATGCCCCAGGGGTGCACCAACCAACTGAAGTAGACATGAGTTCACTTGAGATTTCCTGAGTGAAAAATGGGATTGATTGGATGTGGCTAAGCGCCACCTCTCCAACACATGCGATTCTCCACCAACCAACTCGCAAGTCCACACGTTGGCATCAATCCCTCAATACATGCGATTTGATCTTCTACCCATTTGCTATCTATTCCTCATTTCAATCACTTGATATATTACAAAACATAACCAAGTTTTTTTTATCACCAAAAATGGAGTGGGGTCCACCCTTTAATACATAATCGTGACTTTGACCTTGGGTTAGAGTGAGAGCATGATGGTTGACGTCACCCTTACGCAAGCATTCACTAGGTCCAAGCTTCCTCCATGGTAATAACTCTAACCAAAGTTATTTAAGTTTATTTTTAATCCATGGAGAGGGGTCCACCCTCATGCTAATGCAACCTTCATATTTGGACGTCACCCTCCCTTTTAAACATTTCAAAATGTTAACCTTTTACCCAAAGTTTGAGTTACCATCACAACTTGGAAATGATTGCATGACATAAAGACCCACATGCCATGTCATTTCCTCTTTTAAAATATTGAATTTTGACTTTTCTCAAACTTTTGACTTTGGGCAATTTGTCATAATTTAGCATTTTTTTATGTTTTTTAGCTTTTTTAGCAAAATAATGCCATATGGGACGATAGAGTCACCCGGAGCACGGGATAAATGGTCTCGGGGTGAAGGAGGTGCTTTGATCTTGAAAACAAGCCCAAACACGCCAAAAACGGACTCCGGATCACACTTTTTTTACATTTTGAATTTTTCCATTTAAACCATTAAAAATTGGCTTAAAATACGGTTTTTTTTCTTTCTTTCTCAGAATCAAATAAAACTCTAGGGGGACCTAGTACATGACCATACGAGTCAATACCAATGCCTAACATGCTTATATACATTGACACATGAACTTTAATAACCTCCTAGGGCCTAACCACCAAGACGAAAATTCTAGCTTTGGAGGAGCGGTGAAAAACTCGAAAATTATACATCGCTTATTCAACATTGCATAATTGACAAGGGAAAAAACAACTTGGAATAATCAGATCGATAGCCAAGTCCTTTACAAAAAGTTTGCCATGTTAGAGCATTTATTACAACGCCCCCAAGGGGTATGAACATGCATTTTATTAAAAAAACGGACCACAACTGGTCCTGATGTAACCACGGAAATTTTGAGCACTGACAATGAACAATTGACTTGTTCAATACTCTGGCGACTCCCTGGAAATCACCTAAGTGCAACTTAGGTGATAACAACTGGCTCCAACTATGGGACGTGCACTTGTTTGTTTTATTATTAAAAAAGAGTGTGCGAGAGACCCAAAATCTCTGGTTCCAGCACAAAATTAAAGTGCATCAGTACCACACACACACACACACACACATATATATATATATAATTCAAGGCCAAAATGAAATACATAAGTTGCAACAATGTTAGTATACATAAATCAATGTAAAAACTATGGTACATACATAATATACAAGAATTTAACTATGATACAGAAGATAAAGTACAAAATTATGGTACAAAAAGAAAAACTGAAAGGAAAAGAGATGAGGGTTTAGGAAAGCCCTTAGAATGCCCCAATGGGCATTAAATGTCATTGTTGAAGAACAATTTCAATTGTTGCCCATTCATTGGTAAGATCAACGTTTCTCTTTCCATAGTATTAAGGAGAAATGAATTTGTGCTGGCCACGTCATATATAATGTATGGACACATCCATAGGCTGTCAAACTTTCCGTGCTTTCCCGGCTTCTCTCTCCTTTTATCCCAAAGAAGAATTGTATCCCGAATTTGAAATGGTCTTGGCCTAGTCGACTTGTCGAAGATTCTTTTGATCTTATCTTGGTTTCTGATACTATGGTGAAGGGTCTTTCTTTGGTTCTCATCTAGTTCATTGATCTGATTGATCTTGTTGGGCATGGAATCTTCCTCCATTTCATACTCCTGGAGCATCTTCATGGCAGGTAAGTGAAGGTAAATGGGCAATGAAACAATGAAACCATACACAAGTTCGAAAGGTGTTTTCCCTGTTGCTCTTTTCTTAGTTATCCGGTCAGCCCAAAGTGCATGCTTAATCTTACTATCCCATGACTTATTATTTCCGACAGTTTTCTTAAGGATAGTCATTAAGTTCTTATTACTGGATTCTGCAAGGCCATTACCTTGCGGGTAATAATTGGAAGAATGGGATAGGATAATGCCATATTTGAAGCAAAAGCTGGTGAACTCTGCAGAACTAAAAGCTTTGGCATTAGCAATTGTTAAGCACCAAATCTAGTAATGATGTTATTCTCTAGAAAATCCATAACAACTTTGTCAGTATCCTTTTTAGTGAGGATAGCCTCCATGCACTTAGTGAAATAATCGGTAGTTGTTAAAATCCAACAATAACCATTGTTGGAGTTGTTTTTGAATTTACCAATGACGTCAAGCCCCCATTGCTGGAAAGGGGCTAGAACCACAACAGGTTGCAAAGGTAAGGCCTTCAACCTAGGCTTCCCAGTGAACAACTGGCATTGTTGACAACTCCTGACCAATTTATGAACATCTGCAAATAGGGAGGGCCAATCGTAACCTGTTCTAAGGATTTTTTGGGTTGTCGTATTTGTTGCATGATGCCCACCACAAAATCTTGAATGGAACTCAGTCAAGAGCTGCTTAGACTCTTGCTCATTGACACATCTAAGGATCACTCCATTTGGATTTCTCCAACCCAGTCCCTCTTGGGTGATGCAATATCTGACAGCTTTAGCCTTAAAGCCCTTCTTTTATGACCTTTTAGATGTTCTGGGCATGTAAGGTTTTGAGGAAATAATATAATATCAGAGTACCAATGCTGATCTAAACGCTGCAATTCTGGAGGCATGCTAGGTGTAGGTTCTTCATTTTGACATATTATTCCTAAGGCTTCTTCATTACCCTGAGGTAACATCTTTGCTAGGCATTGTCCTTTGATTAATTTCGTGAGTTTAATCTCTAGATCATACTCCTGTATTTTAGACACCCACTTCCCTCTTTTTCCTAAGCAATCTTGTTGACACAAGATATCCTTAATTGCCGAGTGAGGTACATAACAAACTATCTTTGAGTAACCAACATATGTTTTGAAATGCTTCAAAGATCTTACTAACGAAAAAGCTTGTTTTTCCATGGTTGTAGATTTAAGCTCATAGTGTTGCAAGGCCTGGCTCATGAAAGCGATGGGCTGCTCAAATCCTTCATTGTTTTTCTGGAGCAAAACCCCCGCAATAGTATCCTCGAAGGCAAAGGAGAAGATCATGAAATCTTTGGAGTAGTCTAGGCTGACTAAGACATGAGATCTAGTGATGGCTTCTTTAATGCATCTGAAAGCTTCTCTACCTTCATTAGTCCACTCAAACTTGGCATCCTTTTTTAATAACTTTTGCAAAGGTTTCATGTACTCAACTAAGTTTGGTATAAATCTTCTAATGAAATTGATGTGCCCATTAAAAGATTGGAGAGATTTGACATTTTTAGGCAAGGGAATCTTTTTAATGGCATCAATTCTCTCATGGTCAATTTTTACACCATCTTTCGACATTATATGTCCTAGGAGTTTTTCTTCATCAATTCCAAAAACATACTTTGTCGGATTAAGCGAGATACCATATTTCCTACATCTTTCAAAGACTTGCTTAAGATGGCTTATGTGACTGGGTCTTTCTTTTGAAAAAACAGTCAAGTCATCTTGGTAAATCTCTATGAACTTTCCAATCAACTCCTTGAATGTATAGTCCATGGCCCTTTGAAAAGTGGCCCCAACATTCAGCAAACCCAAAGGCATCCTCAAATATTCAAAAGCACCCCAAGGGGAGGTAAAAGTAGTTATATGTCTATCTTCCTTTTGAACCACTACTTGGTTGTACCTTGAAAACCCATCCAACATGGACATCATGCCTGCCCCTGTTACTCTTTGGAGGAGGGTCTCCATATTAGGCAATGGATAATTGTCCTTTTGACAAGCTATGTTTAGATTTCTGAAATCTATACATATCCTTAGACTACCATTCTTTTTCCTTACCACCACCAAGTTAGACCACCAGGATGAATGTCTTGTTGGTGCAATAATCCCTGCAACTAACATCTTTTCAAGTTCTTTTTTAACTATAGGGGCTAACTTGGGGTTTATTTGTCTTTGTTTTTGCCGAAAGGGTTTGACTTCTCTAATATCTTGTTTTAAAGGAATGGTATGTTGGAATACATCTTCTTGATATGCCTTAAGCTCATCATATGTGAAGGCAAATACATCCCTATATTCTTTAACCAAGTTTATTAAGTCATTCCTTTCCTTTTCAGATGTCCCTTTTCTAGTTTTTATCAATTTTGGGCTTTTATCTGATCCAATATTGATTTCTATGTAATCTCGAGGTTTCATTGAATCAATATTATTCTTTCTACCATCATGTCTGTCAAAAATTTGCTTGAGTCCAACAAGGCCATGAGGTACTGGATTATCAAATTGTGTACCTTCTCCCTGATACTCTTTTCCTTCCCCCTGAAAGTTGACACCAAAGTTGGAAAACTCATCCACATTATGAAGAAACTTCATAATTTGTTCAAAGTTGACACTAAAGTTGGAAAACTCATCCACATTATGAAGAAACTTCATAATTTGTTCATCACTTTGGAAACCCTGCCAATGTTCCATGTTGTTTGGAACAAATGGTCTAAAATTTGTCTCTAATTTACCATCACCATTCAACAATTCCTCAGAGGGTTGGAGAGTTGAGGTTGCTACCGCCAGCTTGTCTGCCAAGCTGTTTTCATCTCTATGAATTGAAGTTAAGTTTAAAGCATCAAAATGTTCCATCATGTCCTAGACTGCATTTCTATAATTTTTCAACCTTTTACACTTACAAGAAAATTCATTCTTAACTTGGAGGATTATCAAATCAAGGTCATCACTTATGCTTAACTTTTTTATCACCATATCCTTTGTCGTTTCCAAACCAAGTAAAAGTGCTTCATACTCTACTACATTATTAGTCGCCTCAAACTCCAATCTATAAGCAAAGTTGAAGGTTTTCCCTTTAGGCGATGTGATGACCACACCTGGCCCCTTCCCATCTCTGGAATGAGCATCGTCAAAGTTCATCCTCCATATCTCATCTACTTTCTCATCTTTTATTTTTTTCTTTAAGGGCAGCCAAAAAGGTAGAGTACCATGTGTAGGTTCCAATATCATCAATGTTGTAAACATACTCATTTAAGATTTTCTTAGGCTTTTCGACATGATATTTCTTTTCCTTTTCATTACGCAACTTTACCCATGAATCTTCTGATGCAGGTATCATAGCATAAGTCCAGTCCATTTGGATCCATCCTCCCTGTTGCCGCCTAATTCACACTTTAAGACACAGGAAAGTCACAACCTGCTATGTGTGTCCTTGGGGGCAAGTGAGAGCTGGGGACCACTGTCACCACAGTCCACAACTCCTCCGTTTAGGCAAGATCCCAACAGAGCCAAGGGGGGTAGTCCCTACAGGAAAACTAGGTTCCAGATTTATTAATAAATTACAAATTAATTAAAGGGATCTTTTATTAAGATTGTAAGGCTAAGGTTTTGAGATATGACAGTCAAACTAATGCAAGATGCAAGATTTAAATGTCAGTCAATCCTTTTATTTATAACCAGTGCCTAATGGAGTCAGAGAATGCACTTTCAATGAATGCAAATCTAAGTTAATTATCCACAGATTAAGTTGTCTAACAATGAGATGAATAAACAGACAAATGGTAATGAACCAAGATATTTAAGTAATGTACAGCTAATCTAAACTTATCAGTATAAACAAAGATAGCAGAAGAAAATGTTTTAATGTGAAACTTATTGAACTAACAGGAAATAAAAGAAAGAAAGACTTTAAGTTTGATTTACTTGAAGCAGTTTAAACAAATGTTAAGCATTCACCACATGAACAATTGCAGAACTGAAAGTAAATGAGGCTGAAAGTAAAGTGTTGGAGTGCTTGCAGTAAAATAAAAAGTGAAAGTACTTGTAGTAAAACCTTGAACAACAAGGCAAAGATAAACAGCAGTGACCTGTGTTTGTAGGACGTTTTGCAATGTCTCTTGGTTAATTTTAATAAATTTTATTAGAGTTTTTCTTCTTGAAGTTAGTTTTAGAATTGGTGGTGTGACTACCCCAATCTAGTACTTCTCAAGTCAAAGAAGGAGTGCTGTTGCACTCAACAAAGTGGGAGCAAAGCCTACCCGTAGCTCACAGGTCAAACCCCAATGGCCCGGTGCTCACAAGGAGGACGTATCACGCCTAGAGACCCCCCACGGTCTACTACCCCTTGCAGCTTCCGAGTCACTGTTTTTAGTTGACAGGAAAAATGGCTAGATGGATGTCTATTAAACTAAGACTCCTCTATCCCCTGTCGTATCTCGTGAGTACCCCGAAGGGTGATAACCGAGTAAAGGAGAGAAAATAGAGAAGCTTTTGTTGGTTAATTTTAGGTGTTAATTTTAAGTCTTGGTGGTTAAGATGCAAATGTAAATTTTAAGTTATCAACAAGATCACCAAGCGATATCCCTTATGGGAGGTGCTGGTATTCGATCTTGGACTGAAAATTTAAATGTGAAGATTGTAGCAAGAAAATAAAATGTTGCTTTAATTATTTAAGCCCCCACTTCTCCTGCTTTTCATATCCAACTTGAAGTTCCTAAAGGGAGATGACAAGTGGATAGAGGATACACAGGATGGATGAGTTGTATGGTTACTTTTAAACAGAAAATAAAATTGCTGAAACTTGAAAGAAACTGTAACTAACTAAAGTAATGCCTAACCGCACAACAATCTTTGTGACAGAGATGGTGGTCTGTCACAAAGATAGGTGGGTAAACAAAAAGAATAAAACAGATTATATTAACCTCACAACAATCTCTGTTACAGAGATGGTGGTCTGTAACAGAGATAGGTGGGTGAATGGAAAATAAACTAGAAAGGAAAAAACAACTAGCTAAAAACAATAAACTGACCTCACTTCAATCTTTGTGACAGAGATGGTGGTCTGTAACAGAGATAGGTGGGTGAATGGAAAATAAACTAGAAAGGAAAAAACAACTAGCTAAAAACAATAAACTGACCTCACTTCAATCTTTGTGACAGAGATGGAGGTCTGTCACAAAGATAGGTGGGTAAACAGAAAACTTGCATAAACAGAAATCTACTCTGCTTCCTAATCTATTTACATATATATTACAAGTGCTTTATAAATTTTGCAGAATACCCCAAGAGAACTTCTCCTTGGGGTTTACAAATATCAGGAAAAAAGAGGGAGAGTTGAGGGTTTGAACCCCTTTTGAAACCGGTTGAAGGTTGAGTTATTTCTGGGCCAATTTGGGCAGCACCTCCCCTTCACCTGTGTAAAACCTGTCACAAACCAACAAGCTTTACTTGCTGGAAATCACAGAAAACTCAAAGAATTTGTTAGAAAAAGTTAGTACCAAAAAATCACTAATTTACAGTAAAAAATCTGAGTGACAATATAACAGAAATATGAAGTTTAGAGGGCTGAAAACTGAGTTTCCAGCCACCTAAATGATACTAAAACAGTAGATCTAAAGTATTTAAGTAATGTACTAAAGGTTGGGGCCTTAAAACCAAGGTTTTTATCACTATACAGTGATAAAAACTGAGTTTGAAAACCCTCTTAAGCAAAAGTGCGAAAATGAAAAACTGAGTTTTAGTCAATGGAGAAAGTGCTCCTTTGTTCTAGATCCCTGCAAGTACACTTATAAGAGCTGCAAAATGTAAGCAAAGAGGTGAGCACATAAATAAACCCTACAAAATACTTTGTAGAATCTTACTAATCTACTCACAAATGCAGATAGAAATACTTCTACCTACAAGTCTCTCCACAAAATACTTTATGGAGAGCTATCTAAGCTAATACCAATGCAACTAAAACAAATACAAAGCAGGCTACCTTACAAAGAAGCATGCAATGTAGAAAAGACACCAAAATTTCCTCCAAAGATTGCTTGTATTATGGCCCAACTAGGGCAAGAACATTACAATGGCAAGAAGAATATGAGAGAAGAGTGGGGAGATATTCCGGCAGCATAACAATAGCATGAGAGATCCCCTGAAATGAGGGAGTGAGACCCCCATTTTATAGTTGAGGAAGACTCCAACCCCTTGAAGATCAATGGCTGAGATTAGATCTAGATCTAGGTTAAATCTCCACCACTAGATCTAGGTTTTTGACTTTTTAGCACTCTCAATCAATCTACACCCTTAGATTGCTTTTTAATGAATGGCTAAGATGCTTAATCCATGTCTTCACATTTTCCACCCTTAGATCTAGGGTTTTGACTGAATGTCCACCCTTGGATTTTTTTTTTGATGAGTAGATGTGGAAAAACGTGGGCCCAACTAGGCGCCCTCCTCCAAGTTTGGTGGCGCTCCTCCAAATATAGCTTTGACTTTATAATGGCGTCCTTCTAAGATGGTGCTAGCGCCCTTCTATTATTGTGGCGCCCCTCTAATATGGGTAGCGCCCTCTAAATGTGACTAGCGCCCCACTAAAATAGCGCCTCCTTCATTTAATATGTGACGCCTCCCTTTATTTTGATAGCGCCCTCTTATTTGGAGCCTTTTCACCATGTAGCGCCTCCAAATTTGGTGGCTTTCCACCCTAGCGCCCCTTCTAACTTGGGGTTTTTACATTGGACGCCCCCTTTAGAGAGGGGTTAAGCCATCTTTAAACTTAGCTTGGAGTTTAGCCATTTGCTTTAGGATAGACTTTAGCCTTTTCAAAAATAAAATTTCAACCTTTAGACTTAGGCTAAAAATTTAATCCACCTTAGATTTAATTTTTTAAAATTTAATTTAAAATCTCCCCATTTTTACTTAGGAAAAATTTAAAAATAAACTTCAAAAATTAATATCTTGGCCATAGGGGGGTGGAAAAATTTGGAATAAATTTTTCTAGGCTTGGCAACCCCCAAACAAAATTACCATGGCATTATTTGATTTTTTCCTTCAAAATCAAATAATGTGAATTTTCGACTTAGGGAAATTAATTAATTCCCTAGGGGAGATAGACCCCTTCTGACCAAAATTGGTCTATCTCTTCAACCACTTATCAGAATGAAATGGGACTTGAAGCAGTGGCTTAGGGGGTTTCATAGCAATTTACTTTGCATTCATAGCCCCTATTACAAAATGCCATTGCTTGAGCGATTACATTATTACATCAAAACTGAGTTAATTA
>LPNX010361037.1:285263-421595 GCA_001517045.1 Pseudotsuga menziesii | reverse complement strand
TTGTCTTTATTTAATTCACATACAATCATTGAACTGCTACTAAGGATTCCAGATTCCTTAGTAGGTGCTCATCAGCACAAGCTAGGGTGAAAACCCTAGCAACAGAGACTGAATATGAGGCTATGATGTTGGCAATTCAAATCCTGAAAGATTTCCAAGTCAGGAGGGTAGTGATACATGGAGAATTAGATTTGGTGATTAAAAAAATGTAGGGAGAATATCAAGCCAGACATCCCAGAATGAGAAGCTACATAAATGCTTCCCAGGACCTAGTAGAATGTTTTAAATAGTGCAATTTTAATCTGATCCCCATATTACAAAATTGTATAGATGATTCTATGGCCTCTTCTTTTGTTTTTTTCAAGGTCCCCCTGTACCCTAGTGGAAAATATGAAGTTGAAGTTAGATGCAAACCCTTTCTCCCAGATAATGTTAAGAGTTGGCAAGTCTTCAAAGATGATAAACAAATCCATAAGTTCCTTACTCTCACTGGGTAGTTTGATGGATTGACTATTGACAAAGATACTAGGATTCTAGAGGAGGTTTCTCCCACTGAGGAACCCTTGCCAACCTAGATCACTGCTCCCAAATAAATTCCATGAGATGAGGATGTTGTTCGTATTGAATGTGCTGATGGTGGAGAAACTAAGGAAGCTTGGGAGCCAGAGTTGCAAGATGCTGAAGGACAAAAAAATGTATCTAAACAATATCTATGGCAAGGAAATCCTCCATCTCAAAGGTAAATCCATTCCCAAGGGTTTAGTTCCTTTATAAAATATTTTTTATCCTAATGATGTTGCCAAGGAACCTCAACTGGTCCCAAGTTGTGAAGATGTGGAATATTTTAATATTGGGATAAAATATCATCCCAAGCTCATAAAAATATGAAGAACACTCTCATAAGAGGCCAAGCATAAATACATATCACTGATGAAAGAATACTTAGATTTTTTTCCTTGGAGCTACAGTGATCTCAAGGATTATGACACAAGTATAATCCAACACACTATACCAATAAAAAATGATGAGATTCCTTTCAAAAAAAAGCTAAGGATAATGAACCCCGAGTTGTTGCCCCTGGTGGAAATAGAAATAAAGAAACTATTTTAGGAAAAAATCATTGTGGTCCTTAGATTCTCAAGGTGGGTGGCCAACTTGGTCCCATTAAGGAAGAAGAATGGAGAGATAAGGATATGCAATGGTTTCAGGAATTTGAACAGGATTTCTTTGAAGAATCATTACCCTATTTCTAAAATGGGCCATATTTTGCAGAAGGTAGTGGGTTCCCCAAACGATCTCCACCTTGGATGGTTTCTCATGCTATAATCAGATCATGGTGCACCCAGAAGAACAAGAGAATACATCTTTCACCACACCTTGGGTCACTTTTATGTATGAAACATGCCATTTAGACTCATGAATGAAGGGGAAACCTTCCAACGATCCATGGACATAGATTTTGCTGATGAAAAGGACAAGATTTTGGTTATCTATTTGGATTACATCAGTGTCTTTTCATAGTCTGATGAGGAAAATATTGCACACCTGCTGAGAATGTTTAGAAAATGCAAAAATTTTGGCATCTCCTTGAATCCAAAGAAGTCATTATTTTCTATGAAGGAAGGGAAGTTATTTGGGAAAATAATTACTTAGGAAGGCATCAAAATAGACCCAATGAGGGTTGATGCAATTCCTAAAATTGAGCTCCCTCGGAATAAGTTTGAGGTTCAATCCTTTCTAGGAAAGCTAAATTTTATGAGATGGTTCATTGCTGCCTTTGCTGAAATAGTAAGGTATATAACTAACATGCTGGGAAAGGACAGAGAGATCAAGTGGACACCTGAAGAAAAACAATCCTTTGAATATATCAAGAAGGATATTTCCCAGGCCCCTATACTGACAAGCTCTAATTTCTCCAAATATTTCCTCATATTCTCTTTTGCTTCATAGCACACAGTGGAAGGGGTATTGCTACAGAAGAATCATGAGGGACAGGAGCATCCCATTTCTTTTTACAACAAAACCCTAAGATATCCTAAACTAAAATACAACATCTTGGATAAGCAGGATTATGCTCTGGTGCAGGACTTGAAGGAGTTCTGAGTGTACATTTTGCATTCTCACATTATTTCCCACATTCCCACTAGTGTTGTGAAGGGTATCCTAACCCAACCAGGTACCGAGGGTAGAAGGGGAAAATGGATAATAGTCCTACTTGAATATGACCTAGAAATTAAGCCCACAAATATAATTAAAGACCAGGGACTAGCCAAACTCATGGCACAACCTAATTTCGATTCTCTCAGCCTACACATGATTGTTGAATTGTCCACAGAGGACCAAAACCCCAAGGAACATCTAGAGCCACCAGTGGCTAAGCATTTCCTATCATCCCCATGGTACACTGACATCATCTTCATGTTACAGCATCTACAATCTCCACAGGGAATGGATAGAATAAGGGCCACGTTCCTCAAGTAGAAAGCATGAAGGTTCTGCATCTTAAATGGGAAATTGTATTGGAAAGAGCCAGAAGGGGTTCTTCTGAACTATGTGGATGAACAGGAGGAAAATAATCCCATTGAATAATTACATGCAGGAGAATGTGGAGGTCATCATTATTGGAAGTCCACTATGAACAAGATCATGAGGGCATGCTTTTATTGGCCCACTATCCTTTCTGATACCCACAAAAAGGTTGTTGCTTTCCATAAGTGCTAGGTCTTTGAAGGAAGGAGGAAGCTCCTACCATTTCCTCTAAAACCCATACATGTTGAGACCCCTTTCCATCAATGGGGGTTGGATTTTATTAGAGAGATAAACCCATCTTCCTCAAGACAACACAAGTGGATTCTCACTACCACTGATTATTTCACCAAATGGATTGAAGCCATCCCAACTAGACATGCCACTAAGACAGTGATTATGAAATTTATGGAAGATGACATTTTGTTAAGACTTGGGGTCCCTATAAATCTGATCACTAACAACACTATTGCATTCAAGTCAAAAAATATGGTTGAGTTTTGTTTCAAATATCACATACAGTTGGGGAATTCCATAGTCTACTATCCACAGGGAAATGGGTTGGTATAACCTTCAAATAAGAACCTGATGAGGATCATCAATAATATGCTGCAAGAAAACAAGAAGGCCTGGCACACAAAATTGACTCATGCTTTGTGGGCTGCTAGAATCAGTGTAAATAAGTCCATTGGAACCTCACCATTCCAACTGGTTTATGGATATGATTCAATTTTTTCTAGTTCCTTGATTTTTCCAGTAATGAGACTGCTGCAGGAAGAAGAAATTGAAATCCATCCAACTCAGAGGAGGATGTATCAATTGATTGAACTACAACAGTAAAGAGAGCAATTTTTTGATAGAACTCAAAAAATTTAGGAGAAAACGAAAGAGATTTTTTACAGGAGTACAAATCCTGATGATTTCTAGATGGGGGATGTAGTTTTTCTACGGGATCCACCACATGAAAATAAAGGGAATCATGGTAAGTTTGTTCACCTGTGGAAGGTCCCTTACAAGATTTCAGCTTTTAGAGGAAAGAATTCCTACATACTAGAGGAGATGGAGGGTGGTCTGGTATTTGGAGCTCTTGTAAATGGGAGGCTCCTCAAGTACTACTTTCTATAAAGTAATTTTAGTTCCCATGTCATTGTATATACCATTTATTTTTAACATTGCATGTGTGGATATCTCTTTGACAAAATTAAAGCCCAAGGTGAAGGCAGTAAGGTCCCCAAGAGGATCCGTCATTTGGTTTTCTTTTATGCAAATTTGAAGTTAAATGCACGAGAACAAATTTTTGAGGCGATAGGCCTTTAGGACATCGTAGAGTGGTGCAACTAGCTAGGGATTTTGCAGGTACAGAGGGCCCAATGGATGAGCCACTTGGTCTATGGCGTTCTTTGCTACCTCACTTGGAGGATAGCATCTCCTATTTGGAGCTGTTGTTAGCACCTGTGCTAAAATTTGAGGATTTTTACATATGCATCTACACTAATTCCCCTGCAAATGTTTGGACTAGTGAAAGAAAGAGTAACATTTGAAAATTTCAGTATCACATGAATTTGAAGGATATTGATGGGGTTTATACATGTTCTAAGGGGTTTATACATTTCTTTAAAGTACAAAATTATTGAAAATCCAAAGTTTTAGCTTATAAATATAGCCGAATAAGAAAAACCTAATCAAGGGTAAAATGACCGGAATGGATGGCTAGGATGCACAATAGAGAAGATCAAAGGCCGAAAATCATTTTCTCCAAGGAAAAAACAGGATCAAAAAAGCCGAAAAGAAATAAATTGGGTTATAAAAAGTGGTAAACTTGAATTCCACTTTTCGAAGTCTGAGATCCGATGGAAAAAAATGACTCCAGATGAATCAACGGTCCAGGATAAAGCGGGAAGAAAAAATACAGAAGTGGAAAGGGCCAAAATTTGGTTATAAAGGTTGCTATTTCTGCCTTCTTCTTTCCGCTATTTTGCGGAAAGGAAAAAGCGGAAAGCAGAAGATACAAAAGTTTGGCCGTAAAAATTTAGAATCATGTTTTATGCATTCCGCAAGATTGGTAGTTCAGAGAGCTTCTGCACAGATCAACGGTCCATAAGGGAGTGAAAAGGTGGAAATTAAAAATATAAAAATTTAGCATCGTGAAAGATGAAATCCTGACTTCCGTTTTTCGTAGCCCACAGCTTGATCTCGGATCAACAACTAAGGATGAATCTGAAGGAAATCAACACTGCATAAAGCTAAAGAGTGGAAAGGATAAGGAAGGAGAAGAAATATCAAATAGAGCCTCGAGAAATCTAGAATCCTGCCTTCCATGATCCGCTTTCTGCCCCTCTGATCCTAGATCAACGGCTCAAAGAGTATCTACCTAAGATCGACGATGCGGAAAAGGGAAACATGGACACGGGATAAGTAGCTCTCTCGATTTGCAAAATATGGTCAACCCCACAGTTTTCAATGGCCCGGATCAAAGGAAGAATCGTATCTAGGGTGGAAAATAATTTCGTTAATCCAACATGCAAGGAGAAATGAAATTTTCAAATTTGTGGAATCTTGTAGACCCCGCAGGTTTCGACAGCCAGGATCAAAGCTTAATTTAGATCTACAGCTAAGAAAAATTGTGCTATTTCAAATTTGTTTTTTTTTAATTTCCCAGAATTCTGCGAAAGTTTATAGAGTTTGAAGGTCCATACACGTGCTTCCATATCCTTCTTTCGGCTAAAAGATCAATGGTCCAAAACAATTTCACAGGTGGAAGAAGCAAGGAGGAATGAAACTGTTGTAGGCCATTAGAGGTGCTCTAAACCATCGTTTTTTATTAAGTGGGCCTATAATGTCCCTTTTTTGAAATTTTATTACAATGACTAATTTTTCACTTTTTTCCCTATTTCGACCTTTCACTAGTTTTGATGTCTAGATCTCCAAATTGGCCCAAATGCTCCCAAATATTCTCAAAAGGTGTATGAATAATAATAATACTTTAATATTATTTTCAAGGATGATTTATCATCCTCCAATTACTTATGAAAACGTGTTTAATATTCTGGTCAAAGTAGGAGTCTTTACTAGCAAATTGGGGTTCCAATTCCCCCTCGGTAAATGTTGGAAATGGCTTCTCAAATGCTCCCAAAGACACTCAAATTTACAAACATAGGAAGAGGATGTTTATGGAAAAATTTTAAGGTCTCATATGCATCATCATTCTTTTTATACATGTTTTTATGACCCTCTCCCAAATAGCTACAAAATCACTAATTCGACCCTTGGGGAAAAGGCACCCAATCTTCTCCAAAAGCAATTAAACTGAGTAAAATGGATTCAAATGCTTAAGTGATGAACATGAAACTTTTAATACACATAAATTAAATTCCATTCATCATAAATATATCATATAAACATTCTTCCATTCGAAATAATCAGCATTACCATGGAATACATCAATATGGTGGGGAAATGGTCATTGTTTGCTCATTAATAGTCCTTTTGACATACAAATATTGGTTATTTCGACCTGATACTTTTTGAGAATGAAGAAAATAAAATATTTAACTTATTAAAATCATAAATATACTAGGATAAGCTCTCTCAAATAGTACAATATCTCACCCAAAGCGCGATCCCTCCATGAGCAAGAATATGCAATAAAAACTGGAAATGGTTGAGAGAAAGTGTTGAAATATAAGGAACCACGATCTTCCTTGTAGCTTACACCTGAAAATAAAAATCCATTAAAGATACATTAAATACCTAATTTGCCTCTCTGAACACAAACTTGGATGGGAATATTTCACCCTCGACATTGGCTAAGGGAAGAACTAGTCATCCAATAACTCTCTCAATTCACAAATGCAAATTTTTTAAATGATGAAAAAGCACCTATATTGTTTGATCCCTATATTTTATAATCATCCTTATCCTTCTAATTTTACCAATGCATCCACAAAATCAAGCCAATTCGAATTAGGGTGTGTGCTCAAGATTTGCCATGTGTCCTCCCTTTCCTAGCCTTCCATCTTCCCCCAATTCGAGTAGGAGCCCATTAAGCTTCCCAAACTCACATGAGCGCCCTATTGGATGCTCTATCTTTACCTTACATTTCATATATGTCATATTTCATCCTTCGGATCTAATTTTTTCCATCGGTGTCATAGCATCTTCATCATTGTTGTCATAGAGTTAGGGAATCTAGTCCAAGTGTCTCACTAGCTCCAAAATGACTCTTCCTCTCCAATGTAAGTTACATTTCCTTCAAAATTATACCTATGACGCATATGGAAAATTGTATCATCCTTCTAACTCATCCAAGAACATTTAGACTTCCCATGGATTCGAAATTGCAAGAGGAGGATGCCTTGTGGCACATAATTTCTAGCTTGTGTGGGCCCCATAGTATACATGTGTCTCCATGCTCCCTTGCCACTTCAATTTTATCTTGTATTTATTTAATAAGCTCAATTATTAAATATTTATTCCATTCTATCATCTAAANCCAACCTAGGGAACTAGTAGGATTGATGGAATTGTCCTGCTATGCAATTATTTGAATGGGGACATTACAGTTCTCCCCACCCAATATTGCTTGTCCTCAAGCAATTTCAGATTTGGATTCTACAAAATCTTCTCCTCTTCCCATGTGGCATACTCACTTGGTATATCCTTCCATTGTACTGAGTATTCTTTGATAATTCTTCTTCTCAATCTCCTTTCCCTTATCTTCAAAATATTTTCCAAAACAAGTGTGAGCTAACCTTCATCATCCAAAGGAGGAAGTATTTCTAAAGTTACAATTTTCTGAACAAGATATTTTTTGAGACAAGAAACATGAAATACATTATGGATTTGACTCCCTTCCAGAAGTTCTTGGTCATATGCTACTTCCCCAATCTTCCGAACTACCTTGTATGGGCCATAGTATCTTGGTTTTAGATTTTCTTCCCCATTATTTTTTAGAGGTGTTTGTTTGTATGGATTCAACCTCAAATATACTAAATCATTAACCTAAAATTTCCTTTCTTCTCTATGTCTATCTGCATATTGTTTTTGCTGATTTTGGGCAACCTGCAAATTGTCTTTCAAAAGCTTTAAAAAATTTTGGCTCTTGTCCACCCAATCTTTAGATTTTGGAGCTCTACTATCACCAAATATCATATCAAAAAAGGTAATTCCATCGTAACCATATAATGATTTGAAAGGAGACATCCCTATTGACATATGAAAAGTGGTGTTGTAGCAAAACTAACCCAAGTGTAGCCATTTCGCCCATGATTTTTGCTACTTTCATACATAGTTTCTTAGGTACCCTTCCAACCACTGGTTCACCCTCTCTATTTTCCCATCAATTTTTGTATGATATATTGTACTTGGAGTCAGCTGAGTTCCCACCAATCTAAAAATTTATTTCCAAAAAGCACCCATGAATCTACTATCTCTATCACTTATAATGCTCTTGGGGAGCCCATGTAATCTGAAGATTTATTTGAAAAAAATATAAACCATTTGTACAGAACTGAAAGATGATGTAACAAAAAAGAAATGAGCAATTTTTTTCAATCCATCCACTACCACATATATGCAATCCTTACCCAAATATTTGGGCAACCCGGTGATGAAATCCATTGAGATACTGTCCCATTTTTGCTCCAGAATAGGCAATGGTTGCAATAAAATAGATGGGAATGTAATTTATTATTTGTTTTTCTGACATACCTTGCATTCATTAACATATTTATGAACATATTCCTTCATCCCCTTCCAAAAGAATCTTTTCCTCAATTGCCTATAAGTTTTGAAGATCCCCGGATGGCCAGCTAGTGGGGAATCATGTGCTTCTTGCAAAATTTTGTACTTGAGATTTGAATCTTGAAAAAAATAAATTATTCCCTTATAATATATCATCCCATTCAAAATACTATAGTTATCATCCCCCTTTATTCCATATAACGCATCACAAGAAAATTTATCTTTGTCATATTCAACTAGTAACATGTTTTTCCAATCTTTAGCAATGTCCATGAGAGAAAAAGAAGGTATTTAAGATAATGCATCTTCTAGAATGTTATTATTATCTTTCACATATTCAATTTAAAAATCATAATCTTGAATATTTCTTACCCACTTTTGTTTCCTTTCATTTAGATCATTTTGGGTCAGGAAGTGCCTTAGACTATTGTGGTTAGTTTTCACCACAAACTTGTTTCCTACCAAGTATTTTCAAAACTTGGCCAATGCATGCATGATGGCCAACATTTATTTTTCATATATGGATTAAATGTTTTCATTATGCTGAAAATTTCTGCTCTCAAAGGCTATATGGTGTTGGCCTTGCTTTAAGACAACCCCTATCCCTCCACTTGAAGCATCACATTCAACAACAAAAGGATTAGAAAAATCAGGTAATGCAAGTATGGGACAACTACTCATTACCTATTTGATTTTTTGGAATGCCTTTTTAGCTTCTTCATCCCACTTGAAAGCATCCTTCTTATTCAAATCAGTGAGTGGATAAGTCAACTTGGATAACCCTTTCACAAAGTTTCTATAATAGGTGCATATTCCAATGAAGCCTCTTAATTCGGTAATGTTTTCTAGTGATGGCCATTCTAAGATAGCCCTGATTTTTTCCATGTGTACTTTCAATCCTTATTTCCCAATAATGTGCCAAAGATACAATAGTTCCTTCATCCCAAATTCACATTTATACATCTTAGCAAACAAGGACTGTTCTTGCAAATTTTTCAACACAATCTCTAGATGATGCAAGTGCTCTTCCCAAGTTTCACTGTAAATGAGAATATCATCAAAGAAGACCAAAAAAAACATTCTAAGCTTCTTTAAAACAAATATATTCATGCATTCTTGAAATAGGTTGGATCATTGGTTAATCCAAACGGCATAACAAGAAAATCAAAGTGACCATAATGACATCGAAAAGCAGTCTTTTGCACGTCTTCTTCCTTCATTCGAATTTGGTGATAACCTAATCTAAGGTAAATTTTGGAGAAATATTTGGCTCCAAATAGCTCATCCATGAGCTCATCAATCCTAGGAATAGGATACATATTCTTGATGGTATTCTTGTTCAAAGCTCTAAAATCTATACACATCTTCAAGGTTCCATATTTTTTCTTTACCAACACTACTGAAGAAGCATAAGGGCTAGAGATTGGTCTAATGAGTCCCAAATATAAGAGTTCTTGGATTTCCTTCTCAATATCATATCTAAATTTCTTGGGGTGTCTATAAGGTGGTATCTAAATGGGTGAAGTACCCTTGTCCAAAAAAATGTTGTGCTCAACCCCCTTATCAGGTGTTCTACAATGTGGAAGATCTCTAAAAACATTTTCATACTTTTTCTCTATCTCCTTTGGGTGTTAAAAAAACTTTATGTTTGGCTTGGGGGATGTGATATGACATTAAACAGCCCATTCTATGTCCCCATTCCTCATTATAGATATCATACTATTGCAAGTCACTACTTGATTTGGGTAAGTGTACTGCCCTCTCACAACCCTTAGTACACCTTTCGAATCTTGAAATTCCATCTCAAGAATTTGATAATTTACTGTATGCTCCCCTATAGAACACAACCATTGCACTCCAAAAACCAAATTAGTATCAAAAACATCAACCACATAAAAACTATCAAAAAAATTATAGTTACCTATGGTGACTTGCAGCTTTGGAACCTATTTATGCCAAAAATTGTTCCTAGACTACAACAGAACAATCCAACATAATCTCAAGAATTTCCATAAAACAAAACAGGGTTTTTAGGGTTTTTTGGTTGAGAATTTTTATGACGAGAGGGAATGCATTCATAAATCCAAATAAACACTAAATCATAAGCATAGAAAAACTGAGATGCATAACATAATAACCATATATCCAACAGAAAACAACACTGAGGTTCATCCACAAATGGCAAGCACTACAAGTATAAAAACTTTAAACCAGCAATGAAATTACCAACTGAGTAGCTAAAACAAGCTATAAATGAAGCCAAAGAACAAACTGAAGGGTAAATAGAGCATATATTTCATAATCAGTCTTTCAAATACACATAAGAGTCATTTACTTAGCTTATGAACAAGTCTGAAAACCTCCTCTTGCCAGCCAAAAAATTGAACCATCAGTCCTCTTTGTGACATACATTAATACTATCCTTCAAAATTGGTTAAGGACTAAACCCTAACTGCTTTTCAGCCTACTCATCGAAATAGTTTTATCTAAATAATAATTACAAAATGAAATAACCTTCAAAACCTAACTAATAACTGATTGTGTTAACAAGTTTTACAGATATTTAGCTGCTTCAAAACCTAATTCTTCATTTTGTTGCTGCAGATCCTTGATGGTTTGTTTCAACATTGTAAATTGACCTTCTGTATTCCTCTTCCTTTTCAATGCCTCTCTTGAAACTGCAATCAGCTCCTGATAGTGGCTATTCACCTCATCCAGATCCTCTCTGAGTCTTCTATTTTCCATGACCAAGCCATCATTTGTCTCCTGCATATATTCCACCTGATACTTATATTGTTTTACACTTCTCTGTAAATTCTCTTTTTCTGAATCAAAGTCTTTATTTCCTGCTGTGGTTTGCATCTCATTTGGAAGCCATGGAATGTTTAATCTCTTATAAATTTCTTCATCTTCTGGCATCAATTCTGTAGGAGTTTCAGGAAAACTTAGGTTTTCTTTAGTCTCAGCTTCACATGGAACCTTTTCCTCAACCATCACCTTCTTTACTGAGTGAGAAGCATTTATCTCACCTTCTTGCTGTTCCTACAACATTTGACTTCATACCTCTAGAATTATATCAGACAGTTTAGTATCAGTAAGGACAGAGTCTCTTTCTAATTCCATTAGCCTTTTACCTTTACTGTCACCCTTATCATCATTCAATTTTTCATCAGATGAGGAATCATCTATCACTATTACTCTTTCTTTGTTCAATTTAGGGTTCAGCAACTTCTTCATATTCAATCTAAGCTTGTTTCTAGGTCTGGTTTTTGGTCTCCACACAGGAGCAATTTCCCCCAACATTTTGAAAGTTTTACCTTGATGGGTAACTGAGGCAAACTCAACAACTTTTAGTTTCTTTCTCTTTGGTAATGCTACCTCATCACCTTGGCTGTGAAATTCCTTTTTAGTACAAACCTTAGTTGCATCAATAACAGGGACTTTATCATCCTCAAACAGGCATTTCTCATCTTCTGACAAAACTGTGATTGGACTTTGTCTTTGAACTTCAATATCCTCTTTCTCATTTGAAATTTTCTCTACAGGTACAATCTTTCAGCAACAATTGTCTCTGTTGGTACATCATTTTCAACAGGCTCGGTCTCCTTATTATCAGACTGTAAATCTTTGCTCTCAATGTCATTAAGGTGTTGTTTAGATTCAAAATCTTCATTTGCATGATCTGAAGCTTCCTCTAATTTAATCCTGTCTTCATCTTTGACCTTTACCTTTTGCCTGAGATTTCTGATCAAGGTCTGTCCTTTATCATCTTGCCTTCTTTGAGACTATCCTTCTTGACCATTTTGAAAACCTAACCAGAAAAGGAAATACTCCCAAGTCTTTCCCCTACTCTGCAAAACAGTGTTTATAATGAGTTTGATAAGTCCATGGTGGAAAATGGACTGTTGAGTATGGTTTTGGTGCTCCTTAATTCTGCAAGACATCTTATGCAGACTCTTTAGAAAGAAGAAGGGCAAGTTCATCTTGGACTCATTACTGAGATGCTGAAGAAATCTGAAGTGGTATTTGAAAACAAAGGCATATCTTCCTTCACAAATAATATAACTCTATAAAAATTTAATGGGTTCTATCCATTCAGGCTTGAAGTTATGAATGGGTTCACCTTTACCCCAATCTGCAATTACACCAGGCAATAAGTACTTTTGTGCATTGAAGGTAAATGGCACCTTCTTAAACCATAATTCTCCCTCATTCTTGATGCCTATTTCCCCAGCTACCAACTCCTTGGTCAATTTGAATTGTAAAGTATCAAAAGACACAGTGTCTTTATCATAGCACTGAGCAAATTTATGGGAAACCTCTGCATGATATCCATCAATCTTTTTGAAAAATGTCAACCATCCTGCATTAGAAAATAACTCTACACATTCTGGAAATTTATCTATCCAAGTTAGGTCAATAGGCTCAGCTCTATTTGCTTTTCCACTTTTCTTCATGTTTACTATGGTTTTAACAACACATGTCAATCTCCATAGTCTGTCTATACTAACCTCATAACAGTATTCCCTAACACATAGTTCAGGGAATCTTCTGTACCAAATTTCAATAGTTTGACCTAATCACAGAATTCAGGGACCTCCAACAGTTCTGCTCTGAAGTTTACTATTTTAAACGATGAATACTTGGATATATTATTAATAATTCATCATTCATAGTCTATTAGGTGAGAAAACTAATATCCTTCCTTGGAATTTCAACATTAAGGATTTTATCAGAAAAATCCCAAATTAAACAAGCCCTAGCAAATGACACGCGGGGTACTTTCTCAGAAACTCAATACGAGCGCTAGAATGCAATCTCTTCAAGGGTTAGGTGTCAAATTTCACATTCCAGCTGTCTCTAATTGTCCAGAACACTTCGAACTGTCTTTGCTGGAAAGCCCTAATTTCTCATTCAGTTGTAGAAACCCCGATTTCTCAGCAGTATGTTCTCACCGCGAATTTCAATACCTTCGTATGCTTCAGATCAAGAACATATTCTCGAAAACTCTACCTCGTTCAACTCGTTGTCATCATTCACCATGGATTGCATGCAATTTCCATGATCTACCTCATATGATGATCATCCACCTGTTTCAATGATCAACTTTACAAGACACGTATCAAATGCAAACAAATGAAGTGATTAACGCCTTAGGGACAAGACACCCAAAAAAATCGGACTGAAAAATAATGGTTTAGTCATCCGCGACTTTCTTGTAGTGCTCTAGTGTATTAATTTTGCTCTTGCGCTACAAGAAAGTCTAATCACATGATTTTACATCATTAGTCCAATAATAAAGTTTAAGACTTGGTTTATATGCTTAATCTTGACCTTAGTGTTATTTATAAACCATTTAATCCATATATACCTTGTAAAACCCTTCAAGAATGAAATCTAAGCAAAATTGATAAAAGCAGGCTAAAAAATAAGAAAAATCAAAATCATGAAAATCAAAAGCTTGAACTCAAAATTAACCTTTATAAACAAAATTTCCTAGAAGAAAAAGTACTAGCAAGGTTCAAAAACATAAATAAAAGCATAAAACTAAGGAAGACAAAATCATGACCTAACAGAACCCATGTTTTGCATTGCGTTGTGTTGTGACTGGGAATGACAACTGTGAATCCATCGAATGGTTCAATAGGCATCTTCCTTTTCTCCACCATATCTGCATCAATGAAATTATGTGTGGCTCCTCCATCTACCAAAACTGAATATCTTTGTCCATGTACCACACCCTTTCATCGAATAGTGTGATAGTGAGGCACTGCTGAAAGTACTGCCATTCTTGCTTTGTCCGGTGAAGGGTGATTTTCTTCTTGTATTTATTCTTCAACTGCTATATCATATGCCTCCTTTTGATCTGAATTGTGTTCTTATTCATCCATAACCCCTTCATACTCATCATTATCATAAAATACTTCTATGTATTGAGCGTTTCCCATAATACATTTATGCCTCGGTGTCCATGGTTGAAAGCATGTGAAGCACAATTTTTTTCTTCGAAGTTCATCCATGTTTAGTCCTTCTCTCTTATTATTTTCAATTGAATCTCTTTGCAAAGGCTTATTATCAGGTGCATCTCTTTTCCAATGTTTCTTTTCAAATTTGAAGTTAGCCTTGGGAGGAAATCTTGTTCTAGGAAGCACATTTTGCAGATCTCTAGTCAAGCTCATTGCATCTTTTAATGTAGTGGGCTTGTGGGATTTGAACAACCCTTTTAAGGGTTCATCCAAACCTTTAGTGAAGAGAAATACTAACCTTCCCATAGACACATCAGCCACCTTGACTGATAATTTTTGAAATTCCATCATATAATCAGTGGGGGTCCTTACTTGCTTCAATTGGGCTAGTTCTTTGAAAGACAATTCTGGATATTTTTGCTCAAATATCTCTAGTAAATTATCAGTAAATTCTCCATATGTTTTAACCTGATCATGACCCAAATTTTTCATTCCATGGAACCACCATTCATTGGCATTTCCTTCCAAGTGCAAGATGGCCATTTTTAAGGCATCTTCTTCCACCATTGGATTCAGCTGAAAATACACATCTATTTTTTGCACCCAAGTGTTAGCAGAACTTTTAGAGGAACCATAAAAAGTAGGGAGTGGCACTTTACCAATGGAAAATTTTAAGCCTTTTTTTGTATAAAGACTTATTATCTTCCTTCTTTTTTATTGTGTTTGCAGCAAGGAAGTATTGATCAAATGGTACTGTTTTCTTACAATCTTCATCCAATTTATCCCATTCTTTTTCCATTGTAGCAAGTTCAAGTTGAATGTTAGGCTCTTCTTTGGGTATAATAAATTTAGGTGCAGTAGGCCTTGGAGTTCTCTAAAATTCATGGGGTCTATTATGGGGTCATGTTCTTGAGAAAATATGCTCACCCATTGGCTTCTTTTCTTCTGATTGTGAACTATTGCTATCTCCTATTACTCCTTTGCATCCAAATTGGCTAATCAACCATTCAAATATTTTCATAAGATATTGGTTCATGTTATTGGTTATGTCATCAAATAAAGGTTTCATTATTTTAATATATTCCTCCTTATTCTTATCCTCCTGGAGTCCATACCCCTCGTTAGTCATAGTTTCAACAAAATGTACCTCTTCTTCTTCTTCTTCTTCAACAAAAACACCTTTAACTTCAGGTTATAAGGGTTGTGGATTATTTATTTGAATCCGTGTTAATACCATCAGGTGCAAATACCATTCTCTGATACCACTTTTAATGTCCCTTTTTCGAAATTTTATTACAATGATCAATTTTTCATTTTTTTCCCTATTTCGACCTTTGACTAGTTTTGATGTCTAGGTCTCCAAATTGGCCCAAATGATCCCAAATATCATAATAGGGTGTATGAATTATATTAATAATTGAATATTATGTTCAGGGATGATTTATTACCCTCCAATTACTTCTGCAAACTTGTTTAATATTCTGTTCAAACTAGGAGTCTTTACTAGCAAATTGGGGTTCCAATTCCCCCTGGGTAAATGCTGGAAATGGCTTCTCAAATGCTCCAAAACCCACTCAAATTTATGAATAGAGTTAGAGGATGTTTAATGTAAATTTTTAAGGTCGCATATGCATCATCATTGAATTTATATAGGATGTTATGACCCTCTCCCAAACAGCTACAAAATCACTAATTCGACCCTTGGGGAAAAGGAACCCAATCTTCTCCAAATGGAATTAAACTGAGTAAAGTGGATTCAAATTCTTAAGTGCTGAAAAAGAAAATTATAATACACATAAATTACAGTCCATTAATCATAAATATATCAGAGATAAATTATTCCATTCTAAATAATTAGCATTACCATGGAATACATCAATATGGTGGGGATATGGTCATTGTTTGCTCATTAATAGTCCTTTTGACATACAAATATTGGGTATTTATACCTGAGAATTTATGAGAATGAATAAAATCAAATATTTAACTTATTAAAATCATAAATATACCAGGATAATATTTCCCAAAGAGTACAATAGCTCACCCAAAGCACAATCCCTCCATCAGCAAGAATATGCAATAAAAACTAGAAATGGTTGAGAGAAAGTGCTGCAATAGAAGGAACCATGAGCTTCCCTGTAGCTTAAAACTGAAAATAAAACTCCATTAAATATCCATGAAATACCTAAGTGTCCTCTCCAAACACCAACTTGGATGGGAATATTTCACCCTCGAAATTGGCTAAGGAAAGAACTAGTCATCCACTAGCTCTCTCAATTCACAAATGCAAATTTATTAAATGATAAAAATATCCTCTCTTGGTTGATTCCTGTATTTTATAAACATCCTTAGCCTTCTAAGGTTACCAATGCATACAAAACATTAATCCAATTCAAATTAGGGTGTGTGCTCAAGATTTGTCATGTGTCCTCCCTTTCCTAGGCTTCCATCCTCCCCCAATTCAAGTAGGAGACCATTGAGATTCCCCAACTCACATGAGTGCCCTCTTGGATGCTATATTTATACCTGAAATGTCATACATGTCAGATGTCAGCCTTCAGATCTTATTTTTTTCATAGGTGTCATAGCATCTTCATCATTGTTGTCATAGAGCTAGGGAATCTATTCCAAGTGTCTCACTAGCTCCAAAATGACTCTTCATTTCCCATGTAAGTTACATTTCCTTCCAAATTTGACCTATGATGCATATGGACAAGTGTATTATCCTTCTAACTCATCCAAGAACATTTAGGACTCCCATGGATTGAAAATCGCAAGAGGAGGATTCCATGTGACACATAATTTCTAGCTTGCGTGGGCCCCATAGTCTCCATGTGTCTCCATGCTCCATTGCCACTTAAATTTTCTCTTGTATTTATTTAATGATCTCTATTATTAAATATGTATTCCATTCTAATGTCTAAACATCATTTATTATCTCCCTTATTAAAATTCCAAATGTATCCATCCAACCTAGGGAACTAGTAGGATTGATGAAATTGTCCTGCTATGCAATTATTGGAATGGGGACATTACAAGGCCTGAGTCCCAGGTGTTTAGTTTTCCATTTTTGTCCATCATGCATAGCCCATCGTGCTTTCCTGATTTGTTTTGTGATCATGGTGAATCTTCCAGATCAGAATCTATTATCATTTTATGTGTGTGGGATTGATTCTCGATTTTGCTAAATTGAATTTGGCTCGGTTTCAGGGTTGGTATCGGGATCCCATAACACTATAACTCTAACCTCTACGAAGGAATAAAGGGGGTTAGACATTCAAATTTTGAAGCTTATGTGCTTGGTTTTGTATCCCCACAAATTTTTTTGGAAGTATTAATGCAAAGCATTTCATGAGTCTCTGAGATTCATCATGGTGTTCAGTGTTCAGTGTGTTTTCCCCTGTATGCTTCATTTTCATGTTTGTTTAGTTTTTGCTAATACGTTTCTAGTTTCATGCAAGTAATTCATTCTCTTTTAAATTCTCCTTGCATTAGATAATATATTTTTTTGTGTTTATAGGAAATGTCTTGGAATTCATCCTCTGTTAGATGCTCCATTTCAGTTATCAACCTTTATTGTTGCTTTTGCTAAAGGTGTTTCGGGATATTTATCCATAGATAGGTGCCTCAAGTCTCATTGGGATTCTTCCCATTTCCCCTTTCCATCTCTCAAAGATATTTTGTTTGACATTAACACTTACGTTTGCTCATATTACGAGTGTTATCAATAGTCATTATTCTGCAATCCCTTGGATGTTTTAGGATTTGAATCCATTTCCCAATGGTGTTGTATGTTTGTTTGTATTACACTCTTTAAATTCCAAATAACCCTTCCCCTCAGAAATATAGCCTTCGGAATTCTTGTTTAAATCCAAATGTATATGTGAATGACCATGTTACAAAGAGAGAGCCCTTTCTGACTGTAGAGGCTAGAATATAGTCTAAAGTTTGGTTTGAAATTGTTACCCAAGTGATTTTCTGACCACAACCATACGAAAATTATTGGGTGATAACAGGACCTAAACATGAAAAAGATTATGAGTTTTATTTATGCCATTGACATGCTCGTTAAACCTCAATACAAAACATAAAGTTTATAGTTGTCTATCTCATTCTCATAAATAAATGGATATTTCTGAGTGATCTTTCCTTCCTTCACACTCGTTAAACTAAGGCTGTATGCTTGCTTTTGAAGGAGCGTCGGTTTACCCATTTTTTAGACCTTGGTGACTAAGTACGAAAAAGGTATATGTTAGTTATTCAGAAGCTAAGAGAGTTCTCCTTCGTATTTTTTTATACTTTCTCAGACTCAAGAGAATAAATTTACGAAAGAGCACCCTCCTAGTGTTTTCTTTGGAGTTTTTAGACTCTTTAAACTATGAAAGCACCGACACGAATTCACTATTTCGGGATCGTAAAATACACGTATCAGTGTTACATCAAGCATTATACTCTCTTTTCTTCAAGCTTGCTAAAAAATGAAGAAAGGCTCGAGTTGAATTTCTTGGACTCGTTAAAACTTAACAAGAAAGGAAAGGAAGAAATACACTCTTTGGGTTATAAGTTGGTTGGCAGCAAGTCATCCTTGAACAAAGCACTAGTTTGAGTCTCCCGATACTCATTGTTGGTAAGGGGTTGGAGATAAGTGAGTTGCGCAGCATCTAGGATGATGCGCATACTCACATGGCACCACGCAAGGAAAAGATAGCGCGATAGGCAGAAAATAGTCCACTTTTTGATATTTTCATGCGCGATAGGCGGAAAATAGTCCACTTTTTGATATTTTCATGTCACTTTTTGTACCTATTGACCATTTCTTCAAAATATTGGTCCTTAGTGGTTAATTTGGTTATAAGTGTGTTAGAAGTTAGTTATAAGTGGACCTTGAATGTAAAGGCGCAAGCCTATAAATAGAAGAATTATGCATGTAAGAGACACAGCTTTTGGAGAAGAGATACATGGTGAATGAATTATGGATGTAATACTGGATCGGTGCATGTTTTGATCTGCGATTTGTTTTCTAGATTTAATATGATGTGATGTGGGTTGATCTGAGCTTTTGTTTCCTCCTTTATTTTCCTGTTTTACTTTTCTACGATTCTGATGTTGAATGATGAATAGATCTACATATGAATGGATAATCCGATGCTTTCTACTTATGGATCCTGTCATCTTTTAGATCTATTTTTCCCACTGGTAGATCTACTGTAATGATGAATGACTAAATACAACATGATGAATGGTTCAGTAAGTAAAGTAGATCTAGAAATTAAGTTAATGAACATTTGATTCCCCAAGCCTCCTCTATACTTCGGAAACTTGGTTTCGACAGCTCTCCCTAGAACATCTCGGGTGAGACCTCATCCACTCTATGGGTGTTGCTAGATAGGGTAAAACCTGTCTGGGCCGATGCTCAGTGAGATCACAGCATGTTGAGCATCGACAGAGTGGAACCCTTGTTAACTCAGTTTTTTTGGTCCGGATTGCGCCAACAAATGGCTCCGTTGTCGGGACCTCATTACGACTGAGAGGAGGGCATATGACACTTGAAAAATGGTTACCCAACAATGGATGTGGCATCCAACATGACCAGAACTTCAATATTGGTTTGATCAGAAGCTGAGAGAATTTTTCGAGGCAAAAAATTAGAACCCTGGGCTAACAAAAACAAGTGGTTAGCAAGATACATCCACGATGGTCCGCACGAATACTTCTTTGGTGAGTTTCCTATCATATTGTATGAGTGGCTGGCATGAATCACATACAAGAAGACAAACTTTCAAGGAGGAGAGCCGATGGCCTGTACCCCTGAACTAATCGAGGAGCTACAGGAAACTGATAACAGAGCATCGCGTGTCATCGAGGTCTAGTTGGATAGTATCCTAGAGGGATATATCATTGAGTTCACTGTTGACACCAATAAATATTACAGCGAAGTAGAGAGGGATTTCTTCAACGGACCCAGAGGTAGGTTATTATTATCGCTTCAATTGTCGATTAAAATGTTGGTATGTGAGAAGGGTATACTCATGATGCACCTAGAATAGTAGCACCCCAGTGTGTGGAGGTTGTGGATACTGTGACCAAGGGGGGAGACAAATGAGAAGATAAGGGGTAGATGGGTTCAAGTTTCGATGATATTGTGAGGGAAGCTGAGGAAGGAAGTGGTTGTATAAGGAGAGGAGCAAGGTTCCAACAAGAGAAGAGGAAGAGGACATGGGAATGTCATGCTGTGGTCGAAAGGCAAGACCGTGAATGAAAACCACACGAGACGAAGAGACCCTACAGTGATAACAAGGATGAACAGGCCCAGGATACATCCAAAATGATGATAAGATCAAACCCTGGAAACAGCGTACCCACGCCTCCACACACTACTCCAAACTTAGGAAAAACTCCAAATCCCACGTCGACTTGTCCGACGTTCTAGAAACAGTCTAGTAATAGATCAACATATGCAAGAAGGCAACCAAAGATGGCGAGTGATGAAGCTACCCTTGTTCCATGGAAATGGGACTGATGATCTTGAGTAGTACTGGTTGTTATGTGAAGTAGTATGGACTGTTAGACAGGACACTAACGATGATGTAAAGAAAGGACAATTAGTGACTACTCTAAGGGGTCACGTGCTTGATTGGTTTATGAAGTTTATCAAAGATCCTTAGGGGAATCCAGTGAAGAAATTGGATGAGATTTGGACAAGACTAATCAATGAATTCATAAAATTGAAGTCGGAAGCACAATACATCACAGATCTGAAGGAATTTAAGAAATTCCCTAATGAGACCGTATGGGACTTTGATCAAAGGTTCAAAACACTAATGGCCAGAGTAAGTTTTTCTATGAGTGATGTCCAACATAAATAATGGTTTATCACAGAATTGGTTTATCATATCCGACAACCATTGATGCAGCAAAAGATAGTGATGCAGAGTGAAACCCTAGAGATTGCGATGAAGCTTGAAGCTTCACCTATCGGGGAGAGTGCAGTCTGGATGAATCAAATCCAGGTGCATCTAGAGAACCTCACCCTCCAACTGCAGGATATCAAGAAAGGTAAGGAGGAACACAGAAATATTTGGTGTACTCGGTGTCACGAAGATGGACAAACCAAAGAAACTTTCCCCAACTTTAGAAACTACTTGTTGTCTAGAGCTCTGAACCCATTGAGTAGTAGTGGTATACCTTGGTGCCACATCTGCAAATTCTATGGACATTGACATGAGGAATGTAGCTATATGCAAAAGATGGTGTCAAATTGTCACATACCCCAATTGTGCAAAAACAATTTTATATTATTTGAGGACAATATGTTAAATTTTATCCTAAGTTGTAATTGATGACTCAGTAGGGTCAAGGATATTTAATGTAAATTATGAATATTTTATTTATAAATAAAAAAAGGAGGAGACAACAGCTTATGAGAGCTGTTAAAAGAATGTTTACTGGTCAAATTGGTGGAGGAGACTGGGTGGAGAGCAAACTGACATGTGGCAGCATCCTCAAACCAATTCCAACTATTGCAGGTGGCAACCTCCCTACATTTGGGGTCATGATTCCCTAATAAAGTGGAATCATAGCAGATGGATCAATTAATAAAAACTGACCCAAAAGACCTAGGCAATCTTTATAAAAATTTCCATTGAAGAGAGATGAGGCTGCTCATTCTAGAGAAGTGATCACTCAGGTTGAATGAATGTACTTCAGAGAAATTCAATGGAAGGGAAATTTGGAAAGTGTTTGAGGGGATAATTGTTGATTGAGCTAGTGCAACTTTTAAGTTGAAGATTATACTGCTAAGAGAAGAGTGTTTTATTGAGGCATTGAACTAGTCAGTTGACAGAGGGTTCTACTATATGCATTCTCCACCAATTCTCAGCCAAGAAGACCAGGAACAGGCTCAGGGGTCCTGAGGAAGTGTTGTTTGAGAGTTTTCCAGGAGATTGGTAGGGAGGAATGGCCTCCTGAAGCTGTTGTTGTCTATCCTCAAGAGGTTCTATGTTATTTTATTTTACTATGTTAGTTAAATAAATATTAGTTTGACTTCTATGTGAATGTTAAAAGTTCGAAGTTTATGAAATACTAGATTTAGTATTTTTATTAGATTGTTATAGAAATGATATTGGTTTAGAGAATTAATGAAATAGATTGAAAATAAATTTCTACACTGTGTTTCTCCCCACCTGGAAACTGGGTCGTACTCTAGCATAGTTAGAATGTTTTAGGTGGATGAAAGGATTCTTAAGAGAATGAAAATAGCAGATAGGATCTTGTATCTGTAGATAGAAAAGTAAATTTATTTTAATGTTTTAAATATTAGGAAAAATAGTGTTATGGTTCATTGTGTTTGTTGTTGTTACTTAGTATAACTATATAGAATGCAGGAAAAGAAATAGTAGCTACACTAGAGTTACAGTAACGAGACACTAATATAAATAAACGTTTATAGAAATCAACAGCTAAGTATATAAACTAGTTGTTAACTAAGAAGCTTATCTTTTAAAAACTATTAACTAAATCTTAAGCTATTACTTAATATAAACCAGATTAGGGTTATATTTAAAAAAAACCTTTATTTATGAAAAATAAACAGAGTTCCAAGGTTAACCATCTAATCTTACAGAGTTTCTAAATAACTATAATCTACATAATAGTAAATGGAATAAATGTAAATATAAATATTAAACTAAATAAAAATAAGAATTTCATAATTAGGAACTAATTAATTTAAACAAACGGGCTTATAACCTGTGACGGAAAAAACTGAGGGTCGAAACCCTAACATTTAATTTATCTGTTATAAATTAATTAATTTAAGATTTAATCCATTTACATTGATAACTATGTAAATAAACTTTACAAGAAGATTACAATGCATACTTTAGACTGTTTACAGTCTTTTCTTAAGACAAATATCTTTTATAAACAAGTAAGATAAGTTTACAGTTAACAGGTTAATATACCACCACACACCTGTAATAGCCAAACCAAAGTAACAAGAAGCAGAGCCTAAATAATAATTAATTGAAGAACATATTTATACAAGGGTTTCATTTCCAGTAAACCCTGGCTATTATATTCTAGACAAGTAAGTATAAAATTATAAATTTTACATTACGACTGAGCTACAGTCTTTATATTAATAATATTTACTTACAAAAGATATCTTAAACAGTAAATTTCTTCACTGATAGTTGAATAAGGAAAAACCCTATTTCACAGTATCATTATTTACAAGTTAAGAAAAACTATAACAACGCGAGACAAAGCTCAAGTTCAACAAAATCTTTAATTATTAAGCCAACTTTAATACAATGTCAAGCCGTAAGGCTGAATCCTAAATTAAAAACCAAATACATAACATGGTTCGAAGGCCAGTACTACCCAGCGTAACAGCAAGGGTTTACAAGTAAAAACTGAAGTAAACATCATATTAAAATCTCTTCACTAACAAGAAACCGAGACAATATTCCAAGCACTGTTTTATCTCCTTCAACAACCCTCTTTGCAAGTAGGGTAAAACCCATTTTGAACTTACGGCCTACTGGTTGGGCCATGAGTCCACTAAATCCAGCCATCGTTTTCTTTTCACCAAATATTAAAGTTGTCATGGGTTCCTGCATTTAGCACATTACCGAAAGTCATTAAAATGCTCAAGTTCTAACTACTTAAACCCTGAATGTGTTATTAAATAAACAAAATATTTACTCATACTAAGATTCAAGTTGTATTTACCGGTAAGTAGAAGAGTTGTTGAGCAACGAAGAGGCTGTCACCAGCTTCGCAATGTACACACAGGAGTTTCCACACCCTATGCCAACTGTGGAGTAAAAACAGTGACAAGGGAGCTTAAGCTTCACAAAGTCGTGACAGGCCACAAGAAGAACAGGACTGAGTTATGGACAGGCCGAGAGCTAAACACAAAAACAAGTAACCACTCATGTTGTAAGGTTCACAATCATGAAGGTTTGAAATCAAAAACTAAGTTTTGGAAACTACAGCAACATCAAACAAAATCTTTGGAGCAAGCAAGCAGAGGAACATCCTCCCATGACTACCATGGAAACTACACAGAGCAGCCCATAGGCCAGCGAAAACCTCGGAGGAAAATGACAAGAAAATAGGGTTTCCAAGTCCTTTTAATTCGCCAATGCATGGACGAGAGGTGACCACGTGCCCTCCAAATATTTTAACCATGCAATGGTCGAATTCTATAGTCCATCTACATTCAATGATAAAATTATTGTTGCAATAGTTAGTAAACAATTATGCAATCAACTATTGGAATGGATATATATGTTCATAAATGGAAACATAAAATTTATTCAATAGTATCGAGGTCTGTGATATATGATTAACAATGATTCTTGTCATTGACCATAGAGTAAGGTCGTGAAAACCTTGCCATGGTAATATCCCAAGGTCAACCATAGCATAAACTATTCCATTAACAATTTGTTTGATACTATGCAAAACGACTTAAAATATTTACATATCATTGAAGCTTAAATGATATTATTTTGCAATCGATGGTTTAAAGTTAGTAGAATTTCTAGTAACTATCATATGTCATTTGACTATAGAGTAAAAGTGTTTTTTTAAAAATGACAATAAACAATGTTAAGGATCAACCTTAATGTAACCCTTTACAAATAATGTTTTGTATGATCGACTTGGTAATGACTATAATACTGAACCTTATTATTAGTTACAAAATCAATAGTGTGTAATTGGTTCTAATAGAATATAGGAGTTTTTGTTTTAATGTATCATTGATATAGACCTTAGAATAGAAGTTCTAGGTAGTAAAATCTACCATAATAGTTAGAATACACTACAACTTATTTTGAGTGAGGCATCTTGGTAATAATAATTTTACTATGGTATAAACCATGCACAAGGGTTATACATTATAGGAATAACAATGATAATGTGCTTACCTATGATTTAAACTTATAAAAATGGTGGAAGGAAGTATTCTATTTTAAGACGCTGTATTTAGTTATAAGAACCTAATTTATAATGTCATGGAAATTTCCAGATAGAAGATTTCTACAGGATTCAAGTAACATTGATATTGGCACATTATAAAGTAAGGTGGTATTGTACATAGTTACAATAATTCATGTAGCAAGCAATGATTCAAGTACCAAAGTTCATAACTTGAGGATTATTAATTTCACATACAAGCTACAGGTTGATAAATTCCATGACTAGTAAGATAGAGGCGAAGTAGAAAACTTGTACTCTATTGGAAATCTTACCTTCAAATTTGACAGAAATACTTTCATGAATAAAAGGCAATTACTTTACCTCATCAGAGCTTGCTTTTAAATAGTCAGTTATTTACTAGCATTTTAACATGCAACAGATATACTTCTTGCTACTTTATGAATTAAAATCCTACTTGATCGATCGTTACCTGTTAAACCTGTAAGAACCAGCAGTCCATCTACATTAGCATAAATGCTAAGTAATCCCAAGTGTTCAAAGATAGATTTCACCTACTTGCTAAAAATTAAACTTATTAGTAAGACTGAAAGAAATCTGAATGCAAGTCAATCTTATATACATTACGAAAATGAAAGTTGTATCAGTTATCATAATATGAAATTGATTAATACTAAATGTTAGACTGTTTCATTTTCCACCAACTGCTAGCAGTTAGTAAACTGCGTATTCAGACATTTTATGTTATCTTAAAAAATTTAAATTTTTATGAAATTTTGGGGTTATGACATGTGGTATCAAAGCACAAGGTTCAAACACTAGGACTTGATGAAGCTCAACTTGCTTTTATGAAACAGTGTATTAAATCATTTTGTTGATGTATTTTCTTTTAATGTTATTCAACAGAGAAATTTGTTTATGAGTTTAACAACAGGTATGGAAAGACTGGAGGAATATGCGGAAGAGGAAAATCCTTGTACTGAACAAGAAAACTTACAAAGAGAACCTATACAAGAAGACATAACCACTAATTCCTCAGAACTTTTACAAACAGTAAAAGAATTAAAATCTGAAATGGAATTTGTTAAAAAGGAAAATGAGAGGATTCTGAGAGCTCAGGAGGAGTTGAATCAGATCCTAACAGAAAGATTTCATGCTGAGGGAAGGGATAAAAGAGCTGATTTAGAAGATATAAGTTACCAACATAAGTATAAAAAGGCTAAACATATTAAAAATGAAAGCAACTCATCTTTAGAATTATTTGGTGATCAACGTAATTTTCATTCCACTAGTGATAGTAGTGATGACAACCATTATACTAAAAAGAGAAAATATAAACCTTATGAGGAAATTTCTGGAGAGTTTAAAAAGATCAAACCACCAACATTCAATGGAGAAACTAAAAAGGGGGAGGAAGCGGAATCCTGGTTATCTGGGATGAAGAAGTACTTCCAGATATATAATTATTCTAATCAATTAAAGGCTAGAATGGCTATCTATAATATTTCAGGGAAAGCTAATATATGGTGGCAAGATTTAAAGAGAGTGAAAGGAATAAAAGAAAAGAACGTAAATTGGAGTACCTTCAATAAGTATTTTAAAAATAAATTCTTATCTATGCAGTACTATGAAGAAAGAGCAAAAGAATTCTATGAGCTTAAACTAAGTACAATGACTATGAAAGATTTAAACAGCAAGTTTTTAAGTCTGCTTAGGTATGTGCCATACCTTGTAGATGAAAAACCAAAGGTACAGGGATTCCTCAGTTGTTTACCTTATCACATAAAGGATAGGATTGAGTATGACAATCCAAAAACTCTGGAAGAACCTATGAGGAAAGCCAATTTATGTTATGAACATAACCGAAAAAAGGAGAGCATGGCCAACTGGAAGGCCAAAAAGAACAATAATAATTATGATCAAAATAAGAAATAGTTTGTGCCCAATTGGAATTCTAAAAAAACTAAAGCCAGAAATGCTCCTAACAATAATTTCCAAGGGAATGAGAATAATTCACCAAGCAATCAGAACAATCCAAAGGGTAAAGAGTCTACTAATACTCATGGTAATTACGCAAATAACTTTGAACGAAAAGAACCCATAAAGTGTTGGGAGTGTAATGGCCCACATTATGCCTCAGTCTATCCTGATTGGAAAAATAATGTCAATAATATCCATACAATTCAAGAGGAGATGACTGTTGGAGATTTAGTGAGGATTATGCCCAGAATCAATGCAGCCTTGGAGAATCAACAAGAAGACTATCAAACTTCCATGATGGAAGTAGAAGGTAAGATAAACCAAACCCCTATAGCTATTTTAATTGATCCAGGAGCTATTCTAAGTTATATTTCACCTAAGTTGGTAGAACAATGTAAGCTGACTGTTGAAAAATTTGAAAGTTCTTGGTTGATTCAGTTAGCCACTGGTGCAAAAGGGAAGGTAACTTGTTTTGTAAAGAAATGTGCAGTAGTTATGGATCGATTTGAAACTTTTGTAAATCTTAATGTATTACCTCTTGGTTCTTACGACATACTAATCGGTATGGATTGGTTAGAGAAACATAGGGTGATAAAACCTTTACTTGTATAAATAATGATGGAAAATCAATAAGTGTAAAGGGAATCCCTAGAAAAACAACCATAAGGCATATTTCTAGTCTACAGCTTAAGAGAGCTATTAAGAAAGGTTGTAAGGCTTATGCAGTAACAGTAACTAATGAGGAAAATCTAAATAGTAAAAATAAATTAAAATTGGAGGATATACAAATTTTAAAAGAGTATGTTGATGTATTTTCGGAAGAGATTCCGAGACTACCTCCGAAAAGGGAACTAGATTTTACCATTGAGCTGGTACCTGGTGCAGTACCCAGCTCAAAGGCCCCTTATCGAATGAATATACTTGAACTTAATGAACTAAAGTCACAATTAAAAGAAATTATTGACAAGAAGTATATTCGACCCAGTGTGTCTCCCTGGGGGGCACCTGTCATCTTTGTTAAGAAAAAGAATGGAACTCTGTGACTTTGCATAGATTACCGTTAGTTGAATAAGATGACTATTAAAAATAGATACGCATTTCCTTGCATAGATGATCTGTTTGATCAACTATGTGGAGCCACAGTGTTTTCGAAAATAGATTTAACGTCTGGATATCATCAAGTTAGGATTAAAGATGAAGACATCTTTAAAACAGCTTTTACGACTCGATATGGACATTACAAGTTTTTCATCATGCCATTCAGGCTTACTAACGCCCCAGCTATTTTTATGTGTTTAATGAACAATGTAATGCATAAATATCTAGACAAATTTGTGGTCGTGTTTATCGACGACATATTAATCTATTTGAAATCTGAATAAGAACATAAGGAACATTTAAAAATTATTTTGCAAGAGTTATGAAATCATCAACTCTTTGCAAAGTTTAGTAAATATGATTTCTTTAAGGATAAAATCCAGTACTTAGGACATGTGGTGACTAAGGAAGGAATTTCGGTCGATCCTGAAAAGATAAAGGCAATTGAAGAGTGGCCAGTTCCTAAAGATGTAACTGATGTTCGGTCCTTCATGGGAATTACCAGTTATTACCAGAGGTTCATTGAAGGTTTTTTGAGAATTGCAAATCCAATAACTTCCTTGCAGAAGAAGGGAAAGAAATTTGATTGGAACCAGAAATGTGAGGATAGTTTTAAAAAGTTAAAAACTTTATTAACCAGCACACCTATTTTAAGAATAGATGATCCAAATAAATATTTTGGAGTGTGTACTGACACCTGTAATGATGGTTTAGGCGGAGTATTGACTCAAGAAGGGCATGTCATTGCTTATGAGTCTAGGAAATTAAAAATTCATGAAAAGAATTATGTGACTTATGATTTGGAATTAGCTGATGTTATACATGCTCTAAAGATGTGGCGTCATCATTTAATTGGAAGAAAATTTATTCTAATGACCGATAATAAAGGACTAAAATATCTGTTAGATCAGCCTAATATGAATTCTAGACAAGCTAGGTGGCTAGATTTTCTAAGTGAGTATGATTTCGAAATTCAGCACATTAAAGGGAAAGAAAATAAATTTGTTGATGCATTAAGTAGAAATGCAAGGATGAACTTTACAGCAGTTATCATCACTTATACAACAGATATGGAAGAACAGCTTAAAGCGGGGTTAGAACAAGATGAAATTTACCAAAATTTACTAGCAAAAACGAAAGAAAATCCAACAGAAAGTTTAAGTAAAGGTTACAACTTGAATGATAAAGGATTTTTATTGTATAAAGATAGAATGTATGTACCAAATGTACCTGAATTTAAGTTATTAATTTTATATGAAATCCATAAAAATCCATACTCAGGCCATCCAGGTTATCAGAAGACTATAACTATGTTAAGAAAAGAATATTTTTGGCCAAACATGAAGACTGAACTGGCAGAATATATCGCTAGGTGTTTTGAATGTTAGCAGGTAAAAACTGAACATCAACACCCAGCTGGATTACTTCAGCCATTTCCCATTCCTAGCCGGAAATGGGAGATAATTAGTCTTGATTTTGTTACTGGACTGCCTAAAAATCAGAATTTAAATGATTCTATAATGGTATTAATTGACAAATTGAGTAAAACAGCTCACTTTCTACCTGTTAAAACTACGTATAAAGCTGCAAACATAGCTGATATATTTTTAAAGAAAATTTTTCGACTACATGGGATACCAAAAGTTATAATCTCAGATAGAGACCCTAAATTTACAGGCAACTTTTGGAAATCTCTGTTTAAAGGATTAAACACTACACTAAATTTTAGTACTTCGTTCCATCCTCAAACTGATGGACAGACTGAAAGAGTAAACCAAGTACTAGAAGATTTACTAATAATGTAGGTAAAAGATCAACCAGGTAAATGGGAGGATTATTTGCATCTGGTGGAATTTACTTATAATAATAATTATCAAACTTCAGCCAGATTTAGTCCTTTCAAAATCTTGTATGGAAGGAAGTGTAACACTCCTATCTCTTGGAGTAATCCGGTGGACAGATTACTATTAGGTCCTGAACTATTGAAAGAAATGGAAGAAATTGTAAAGCAGGTACAAGGTAATTTGAAAATTGAACAAGATTGACAGAAAAGTCAAGCAGACCTTAAAATAACTCCAAAGGAGTTTCAGATAGGTGAATATGTGTTCATTAAGGTGAGACCCAAAAAAATCTTTCTAAGGTTGGGTAGTTGTGCCAAACTAGCACCTCATTACTGTGGTCCATTTGAAATACTGTCCAGGATTGGACAGGTAGATTATCAATTAGCATTACCACTAAATTTAAGAGTTCATAATGTTTTCACGTTTCTGTATTAAAGAAATATGTTAATGATGCTACTCATGTTGTTAACTGGAATGATGTACAAGTGGAACCAGAAGGATATTTTCTGGTGGAACCGGACTGTATCCTCAGGCGGAGGGAGATCACACTGCGGAACCGCACCATTGGTCAGGTGAAGGTGCAATGGAAGCACCTTAGTCTAGAGGAATCCACCTGGGAATTGCAAAGTAATATGCGGGATGCATATCCAATTCTGTTCCAGGGGAATTCTGAGGACGAAGAATAAATAACATCGAGGACGATGTTAAAATTTAAGGGGGTGTGTATGTCACATACCCCAATTGTGCAAAAACAATTTTATATTATTTGAGGACAATATGTTAAATTTTATGCTAAGTTGTAATTGATGACTCAGTAGGGTCAAGGATATTTAATGTAAATTATGAATATTTTATTTATAAATAAATAAAGGAGGAGACAATAGCTTACGAGAGCTGTTAAAAGAGTGTTTACTGGTCAAATTGTTGGAGGAGACTGGGTGGAGAGCAAACTGACATGTGGCAGCATCCTCAAACCACTTCCAACTGTTGCAGGTGGAAACCTCCCTACATTTGGGGTCATGATTCCCAAATAAAGTGGAATCAGAGCAGGTGGCTCAATTAATAAAAAACTGACCCAAAAGACCTAGGCAATCTTTATAAAAAAATCCCATTGAAGAGAGCTGAGGTTGCTTGTTCTAGAGAAGTGATCATTCAGGTTGAATGAATGTACTTCAGAGAAATTCAATGGAAGGGAAATTTGGAAAGTGTTTGAGGGAATAATTGTTGATTGATCTAGTGCAGCTTTTAAGCTGAAGATTATACTGCTGAGAGCAGAGTGTTTTATTGAGGTATTGAACTAGTCAGTTGACAGAGGATTCTACTATTTTCATTCTCCACCAATTCTCAGCCAAGAAGACCAAGAACAGGCTCAGGGGTCCTGAGGAAGCATTGTTTGAGCACTCTCCAGGAGATTGGTAGAGAGGAATGGCCTCCTAAAGATGTTGTCATTTGTCCTCAAAAGGGTTCTATGTTATTTTATTTTACTGTGTTAGTTAAATAAATCTTAGTTTGACTGGTATGTGAATGTTAAAAGTTCAGAGTTTATGAAATGCTATATTTAGTATTTTTATTAGATTGTTATAGAAATGATATTGGTTTAGAGAATTAATGAAATAGATTGAAAATAAATTTCTACACTGTGTTTTTCCCCACCTGGAAACCAGGTTGTAGTCTAGCACAGTTAGAATGTTTTAGGTGGATGAAAGGATACTTAAGAGAATGAAAATAGCATAGAGGATCTTGTATCTATAGATAGCAGAGTAAATTTATTTTAATGTTTTAAATATTAGGAAAAACAGTGTTATGGTTCATTGTGTCTATTGTTCTTACTTAGTATAACTAAATAGAATGCAGGAAAAGAAATAGTAACTACACTAGAGTTACAATAACGAGATACTAATATAAATAAAGTTTATAGAAATCAACAGCTAAGTATATAAACTAGTTGTTAACCAAGAAACTTATCTTTTAAAAACTATTAACTAAATCTTAAGCTATTACTTAATATAAACCAGATTAGGGTTATATTTATAATAATAATAATAATAAAACTTTATTTATGAAAAATAAACAGAGTTCCAAGGTTAACCATCTATTCTTACAGAGTTTCTGAATAACTATAATCTACAGAATAGTAAATGGAATAAATGTAAATATAAATATTAAACTAAATAAAACTAAGAATTTCATAATTAGGAACTAATTAATTTAAACAAACAGGATTATAACGTGTGAAGGAAAAACCTGAGGGTCGAAACCCTAACATTTAATTTATCTATTATAAATTAATTTATTTAAGATTTAATCATTTACATTGATAACTATGTAAATAAACTTTACAAGAAGATTACAATGCCTACTTTAGACTGTTTACAATCTTTTCTTAAGACAAATATCTTTTATAAACAAGCAAGATAAGTTTACAGTTAATAGGTTAATATACCACCACACACCTATAATAGCCAAACCGAAGTAACAAGAAGCAGAGCCTAAATAATAATGAATTGAAGAACATATTTAGACAAGGTTTTCATTTCCAGTAAACCCTGGCTATTATATTGTGGGCAAGTAAGTATAAAATTATAAATTTTACATTACGACTGAGCTACAGTCTTTATATTAATAATATTTACTTACAAAAGATATCTTAAACAGTAAATTTATTCACTGACAGTTGAAGAAGGAAAAACCCTATTTCACAGTATCATTATTTACAGGTTAAGCAAAACTATCACAACGTGGAACAGAGCTCAAGTTCAACAAAATCTTTAAGTATTAAACCAACTGTAATACAATGTCAAGACGTAAGGATGAATCCTAAATTAAAAACCAAATACATAACACAGCTTGAAGGCCGGTACTACCCCGCATAACAACAAGGGTTTACAAGTAAAAACTGAAGTAAACATCATATTAAAATCTCTTCACTAACGAGAAACCGAGACAGGCTTCCAAGCACTATTTCATCTCCTTCAACAACCCTATTTGCAAGTAGGGTAAAACCCATTTTGAACTTAGGGCTTACCGGTTGGGCCATGAGTTCATTTTCTCTTCACCAAAGCTTGGAGCTTTCATGGTTTCCTGCATTTAGCACATTACCGAAAGTCATTAAAATGCTCAACTTCTAACTGCTTAAACCCTAACTGTGTTATTAAATAAACAAAGGATTTACTCATACTAACATTCGAGTTGTATTTACCTATAAGTAGAAGAGTTGTTTAGAAATGAAGAGGTTGTCACTAGCTTTGCAATGTACACATAGGAGTTTCCACACCCTACACCGATTGTGGAGTAAAAATAGTGACAAGGGAGCTTAAGCTTCACAAATTTGTGACACGCCATGAGAAGAACAGGACTGAGTTATGGACAGGCCGAGAGCCAAACACAAAAACAAGTAACCACTTGTGCTGTAAGGTTCACAATCATGAAGGTTTGAAATCAAAAATTGAGTTTTGGAAACTACAACAACATCACACAAAATCTTTGGAGCAAGCAAGCAGAGGAACAACCTCCCTTGGATGCCATGGAAACTACATAGAGCAGCCTGCAGGCCAGCGAAAACCTTGGAGGAAAATGACAAGAAAATAGGGTTTTCAGGTCTTTTTAATTCGCCAATGCATTGATGAGAGGTGACCACGTTCCCTCCAAATATTTTAACCATGCAAGGGTCAAATTTTATAGTCCATCTGCGTTCAATGATAAAATTATTGTTGCAATAGTTAGTAAACAAATATGCAATCAACTATTGGAATGGATATATATGTTCATAAATGGAAACATAAACTTTATTCAATAGTATCGAGGTCTGTGATATATGATTAACAATGATTATTGTCATTGACCATAGAGTAAGGTCATGAAAACCTTGCCATGGCAATATCCCAACGTCGACCATAGCATAAACTATTCCATTAACAATTTGTTTGATACTATGCAAAACGACTTAAAATATTTACATATCATTAAAGCTTAAACGATATTATTTTGCAATCGATGGTTTAAAGTTAGTAAAATTTCTAGTAACTATCATATGTCATTTGACTATAGAGTAAAAGCGTTTTTTTTTTTAAATGACAATAAACAATGTCAAGGATCAACCTTAATGTAACCCTTTACAAATAATGTTTTGTATGATCGACTTGCTAATGACTATAATAATGAAACTTATTATTAGTTACAAATTCAATAGTGTGTAATTGGTTCTAATAGAATATAGGAGTTTTTGTTTTAATGTCTCATTGGTATAGACCTTAGAATAGAAGTTCTAGGTAGTAAAATCTACCATAATAGTTAGAATACACTACAACTTATTTTGAGTGAGGCATCTTGGTAATAATAATTTTACTATGGTATAAACCATGCACAAGGGTTATACATTATAGGAATAACAATGATAATGTGCTTACCTATGATTTAAACTTATAAAAATGGTGGAAGGAAGTATTATATTTTAAGACGCTGTATTTAGTCATAAGAACTTAATTTACAATGTCATGGAAATTTCTAGATAGAAGATTTCTACAGGATTCAAGTAACATTGATATTGGCACATTATAAAGTAAGGTGGTATTGTACATAGTTACAATAATTCATGTAGCAAGAAATGATTCAAGTACCAAATTTCATAACTTGAGGATTAGTAATTTCACATACAAGCTACAGGTTGATAAATTCCATGACTAGTAAGATAGAGGTGAAGTAGAAAACTTGTACTCTATTGGAAATCTTACATTCAAATTTGACAGAAATACTTTCATGAATAAAAGACATTTACTTTACCTCATCAGAGCTTTCTTTTAAATAGTCAGTTATTTACTATCATTTTAACATGCAACAGATATACTTCTTGCTACTTTATGAATTAAACTCCTACTTGATCGATCATTACCTGTTAAACCTGTAAGAACTGGCAGTCCTTCTGCATTAGCATAAATGCTAAGTAAGCTCAGGTTATCAAAGATAGATTTCACCTACTTTCCAAAAAGTAAACTTATTAGTAAAACTGAAAGAAATCTGAATGCGGGTCAATCTTATATACATTATGAAAATGAAAGCTGTATTAGTTATCATAATATGAAATTGATTAATACTAAATGTTAGACTGTTTCATTTTCTACTAAGCGCTATCAGTTAGTAAACTATGTATTCAGACATTTTATGTTATCTTAAAAATTTTAAATTTTTATGAAATTTTGGGGTTATGACACAAATCCTGCCAATTTATACCGTTCATTCTATCGCTCAGTTGGGCATGAGGATAAAGACTATTGAGTATATGATATTCTTCAAGACAGAACCTATGATTTATATTATGTGAAGGGAAAATTCCACCGCATAGTCCAACAACCACATCCAAGTTTCATATGGTCAGTTCTCAACCACATACGCAGTACATGCCGCCGCCACTAATGCAATTTTTTCCACCGCAGCCGCAGCCACAGTTCACGCCACAACCGCAGTTTGCACCACAACAGCTATACAATCAAATGTCGATGGCCCAGGCACAACCACAATAGGTTCAAGAAGCACACTTTGTTTATCCCACAACAAGTAGTTCGGCCACAGTACCCGCAGCAAGGGGGATTCCGCCGAGGATTCCCAAGGCAAAGGAGGAGGTTTTGGATGAGGAGGGGGATGAGGTCTCACATCTGTCCAGTGCTATAATTGTGGAGTATTCAAGAATTATCAGAGAGACTACCCACACTTGCAGTGATCATGCACGTACTGTGTAGTGATTGATCATACCATGGAGAACTGCCCGCAGTTAATCACAAGATGGAAAACTGAAAACATTCCACAGCTACAAATTCAAGGTCAATTGTAGACTTAGAATCAGCTACCAGCCCAGAACCAGTTACAAAGCCAGGCCCAGAATCAAGTTTCGCTCCAGATCCAAATAAAGAATCAGCCAATGAACCCACCAGTGAACCAAAATCCACTGCTGGCTCAAACTCCGCCGATGAACTAGACTCAAGGTCCAATAGTTGCAACGATTTCAGCAGAGCCCAAAATGCAGGATGTCGATGTCGCCATTGTCACTCACGGAGGTGCGGTGATGGGAGATGATGGACCCCGGCCGCATGTTCGATTAGCTAGGAAGAAGAAAGCAGTGTTTGATATTGCAACTGAAAAAGAGATGTTTTTTGAAACTCAGGATGTGATCGGATGAAATCCTGGTAAGTTTCCTGTCTATGAAATTCCATCCACTTTTGATTTATCCGTAGAAGCAGGACCATCGCGACAACATGGTACCTTGCAGTATTTCTTTGAGAAATGCTTAGCACTGGCATGAGATCCTGAGGATCTTGTTGAGCTTGAGAGGTTTTTGTACGGGACAGGAAAGGAGATGAAAGACTCCGCAGTGAATTCCTTGCAAAATAAAAAGACAGGTAAAGAGATGCGTATGACTACCCAGATTGGTGACTATGAGGTGAAATCAGTCATCCTAGACCTGGGATCAGATGTGAACATCCTGAATAAGAAGACCTGGAAGAAAATGGGGAGCCCAACATTGGGTTGGTCCCTTGTGCAGCTGTTATTGGCGAACCAGGCTAAGGTGCAACCCATTGGATAGGTAACGAACATGGTTGTCGATGTTGAATGTATGGGAACGCATGCTAACTTTGATGTGATTGAAGTCCTTAATAGGAAGGCTCATATCCGGCGTTGTTGGGATTTGGATGGGATAATGACACTATGGCCGTGATTAATTTTAAGAAGAAAATTATGACATTCCAAAATAAGGACATTCAAGTCATGGCACCCATGGATCCAACCAAAGGAAGAAGATACATTGAACCAGTGAAGGAATAAGTTATCAGGGGGTGGGATCATGCATACAACATCTCTGGAGACTATATCCACCCCACTATAGAGGGGGAAATTGGTTGGCATAGCGCTAGCTGTGCGTCCTCTGATTCTGATGATGTGCTCAAAAATTGGCAAAACCACATGCATGAGGTATTGTTTAGGAAGTGTGGTCTAATTACACAATCTATGTGCCATGTTGCGACTGAAATTGTCAAATTGCCAATATATGAAGGGTTTCCTGAGCTTTCTGCATTTTTAGAAACCTTTGAAGAAAGAGTCTCAGAGCCACATCGACTATTAGCACTGGAGAAAGCACTGAAGGGTACTCCTTCCCACTGGTGGGAATCTCATAAGAAAATGATTACTGGATGGACGCAGTGTCGCAGGCTGATGACAATCCATTTTGGTACCACAGATGTGTACCACACTGGTAAGTATGATGGGAAGAATGACCCTAACATCCATTTGGTGAAGTGTCAAACACTATGGGAAGTGCAACCAAAGGATGAATGGGTCCATGCCTTTATTCATACCCTAGATGAAATGCTGAGGTCCTGGTACGTATCTGTCGAGTTGCACAGAGAAATAACTACCTGGGAGGAGTTGACGGTTTGTTTTTCCCACACTTTTAGTTTTGTAGACACCAATCCAAATGTCCACAATGCACTTCAGATCCTTCTAGATGTAGTCTTGAAAGTTGTGCCAATCGCATATCCTGTCGATCCACATGCGCATTGCCACATGCAATCGATGTTGGAATGCTATAACTTGTCTGGTGAGCCAGAGGATGATGATCAGTTGCAAAATATTAATATTTCAGAGACTAAAGGGAGTCACGATGTCATAGTACCAGATGTGCCGACCGATCCCATGACTCAACCACTGAAGATTAATAAATTTAACATTGGGACATATGAGAATCTAAATTTCACAAACATTGGGGACTACTGGGATGAGGAGACCATGGCCAATATCACAGATCTCCTATGGGTTTTAAGATCTATTTTCGACAAAATTCTCAAAAATGAAGGGGATGTTGGGTGACCTAGGGGAAATCAAAATCCCGTTGAAGCCATATTCCAAACCTATGAGACGGAGACCATATCATTTGAATCCGCAATAAAAAGAAAGATTCAAAGCTGAGCTTGATCATATGTTGGATGTTGGAATCATTGAACCTGTCGAAGAGTTAGAATGGATTAGTCCTATGGTGGTCCAAGACAAGAAAACCAAAAAAATTTGAATCTGCGTCGACCTCAGGAAACTAAACGACTCCTATATGCATGACCTATTTCCAACATTGTTCACTAATGAGGTACTTGAAGGAGTAGGCGGTCAAGAAATATACTCCTTTACATATGGGTTTTCTAGTTATCACCAAATCAGAATCACCAAGGAGGACCACCATAAAACAACGTTTGTCAATGAATGGGGATGCTTTGAATACATAGTGATGCCTTTTGGGTTGAAGAATGTCCCTACAGTATTCTCTCGGGTCGTCACTTCTGATTTTAAGGATTTCATTCAAAAATTATTACGGGTGTACATGGATGATTGGACAGTGTATGGTCTAATAAAGGATCATTTGGCCAACCTTCAACTGATGCTAGAAAGGTGTCTCCAACACCAGATCACGCTGAACTCCAAAATGTGCATTTTTTGCACCCCATTCGGCATCCTATTAGGTCATATTATGTGCAATCAAGGGTTGCTGATCGACCCTGCAAAGATAGCTCTCATCTTGAGTTTTCCCCCACTGACCAATGTAAAGATGCTTTGGGAAATGTTTGGGAAACTGGGATATTATCGCAAATTTATTAGAGGCTACACTGCGATCACTTCCCCTATGGAGAAATTATTGAAGAAAGGCATGCTATTTGAATGGATTCTAGAGTGTCAGAGTAGCCTCGATACGTTGAAGGCCAAGATGGATTCAACACCGATACTTGTATTCCTGGATTGGAACAAGTAGTTCCACGTTCATGTTAATGCATCTTTTGTTGCACTAGGATTAGTGCTTGTGAAACCAGGCAATGTCGAATTGGATCACCCTATTGATTTTGTGAGTCGAAAGCTATCATTCGCAGAGAAGAATTATACAACCACGAAGTGCGAAGGGCTAGAGATGGTCTATGCGCTACATAAATTCAGGTATTATCTTTTAGGAGCTCACTTCAATATGTTTACTGGCCATTCAGCTTTGAAGTATCTATTCAATAATCCTGTGTTGGGGAGGAAGATATGTAGATGGCTACTCCTCTTTTAGGAATTTGATTTTGAGATTACTGTGAAGTCGAGTTGCTTGAATGTTGGTCCTGATCATTTGTCCAGAAATGAGATAGGTGAGGAACCTAATAACATTGAAGATGGATTTTCGGATGTGCAATTGTTCCAAGTTGACATGGAAGATGGCCATTATGCACCAATCATCCAGTTCTTAACAATGGGAGTTGCACCAGAAGAACTTTCCACAAGTCAAAAGAAGCAGTTGGTGGTTAAAGATTCTAATTTTCAGTTGATTGTTGGACACTTGTATAATATGGGACTTGATAAAATTTTGCAGTGATGTGTCCTCTCGCATGAACAAGAGCAGATTCTGGAAGAAGTGCATGCTGGCATCGTTGGGGGACACTATGGAGGATGGGATACTACACGAAGGGTGCTTCATGTATGGATTTGGTGGCCCACTCTTCATAATGATGCGACGGGTTATGCATGGAGCTGCGATGTCTTTCAACGCATTGAAAAACCATCGTGGTGGGATGAGATGCTGCTCATACCCCAGGTATCTCTGCAACCTTTTGATAAATGGGCGGTATACTTTGTGGGTCCAATCAATCCACCTAGGAAAAGAATTGGTGCATGCTACATAATCACTGTGACAGACTATCTGATGAGATGGGAAGAGGTTGCACCAGTTGTGGACTGTACTGAAGCGACGACAGCTAGATTTCTATTTGAGAATATTGTGACGCGGTTTGGGTGCCTGAGAATATTGATGAGTGATCAGGGTAATCATTTTATCAACTGCACAATAAGAGCACTGACAGAAGAATTGCAGGTTGAACACAAGAAAAGTACACCATACCATCTGTAGGCAAATGGAATGGTGGAGGCATTCAACAAAATATTGGAGCATGCACTTACAAAGGCATGTAACACTAACCGAGATGAATGGGATATGACGATTCCGGTAGTACTGTGGGCCTATCGCACCACATGCAAAATATTGATGGGGAAAACACCGTTCAAATTGGTATATGGGAAAGAGGCAGTTATGCCTATGGAATACATCATTCCCATTCTACGCATTGCTGCTGCGACCAGAATGGACGACGACGCTGTGCTAGAGGTTGGAGCGGTTGCACCCTCGCCAACTACTCATTTGTTGATATATATTTAAAATATATAATTATATAATTATGATGACATTTAAGAGGTAGTGTCCCCCTCTACATCTCCCCCACAAAAAAAACATTTCTTCGTCCCAAAGAGAACAAAGAAATATGCATCAACATCCTGGCTCTCTACTACTACTGAAGTAGTCCTCACTGTGCATCAACCATGCATACCAGTCTGCATAGGTAACTCAGCCGCAACAACCACCAGCTTGATAGGAAAACGCACATGTACAAGGCTCTACTATTACTGGTTACTCTTCAGCCTCCATCTCAAAATCTAGAAGTAGTCCATTGAAGTATCATCCTCTTACAATGGCGGGAAACCATCTTCTTCCACAATGAGGTCTTTTGGTTTAAATCCTCAGCCCGGCTCATCTGACCGGCATCTCCATCGGTTCAGGCGTGCGGGGCCTTTTGGCTCTTTGAATTTCTATGTCATTTCTCTGTCTTCTAGATTTCTAAGGTCATAACCTAGGAACAGTTTCAGCATTTTGATAATGACGGGTACATTGTCCTCATGTCTCGTTGGAGCACTTTGTTGCGTAGGTGAATGATATCTGCTTGAATGTGTTTGTCATCTTTTAAAATACTTGCAATATTGTCTGATGCATGCTCATGTGTATGATGATCAACTACTTTGGACTGACTCAGACTTATCTTACAATAGTCGAATAGATACCGACTTCATTACAGAAGTGAGGAGATCGCTTGCCTTTAAGAAAGACCCACATTTAACCTCCTCGAATCATACAACACAAAACATTTAATGAACGAACATTAAACTCAACTTATATTGGTTTGCAAGAGACTAACTTTACATAAAATCAACGGGATCGTCTGCCTCTATTGAGACTCACGTTTAACCCCCTCTTGACTTAAAAAATTTAGAGTCACGTTGGTAGAGTGACTTAGTCAACATAACATGTACTCCAATGCACACTTATTGACAAAAATCCAATTACATTTGAATCATAGACACTTTTTAAAATCAACCATATTTGGCACAGAGCAATTTTACAATAAGTAATGACATATATACCCGACTTAAATGTTTATATCCTCGACCAAAAATTAACTTCGACCATCACACTAGGACTCGACTAATCACCATATTTATATACTTTTACAATATCAACCATCGACTTGGCCAGCCTTTCCATGTCTATTAGCATGCCGACTATTTCTTGAAATATAGTAGGGTTGACCCAAAATATATCATGCAATTGAAATGACTCTCTTGGTTTTTATGGAAACTGCTCTAGTTTGCAGGTAGATGTGATATCCCAAAAAAGTAGGCAAACAAGCTGACATCCATTCTTCTAGCAACGAAAATATATCAACCTATTGATAGAATACATTGGCGAATAATTGGTGTTGATCCACTTCTTACACGTGACGATGTATTATAATTATGGGAGAAACCGACAAGAAGTCTTCTAAGCATCTGGTCGACTATATGTTCTATGCAATGGATTGATATCTGACAGTCAGTGTTCACCCTGATGGATTGAGACAGTCAGTGTTCACTCTTCAATGTTAATTAAAACATGCTTGCACTTGGTCGGCTGTGTATCGACTGGAATGGTCAGCTTCTGATCGACCCAAGTGGTCGACTTCTTGACACTACTACTCAAACAATGACTTTCATTTGAGATGGTCCCCCATTCCGAGTCAAGATAGCTGACCTCACTCAGTCATACTATAATATATCATGGCTGATGTGTTATATGTAAACCTTCCACGTAAATCCTACAACATCGTCTTTTTTACTGCAATCTACTTATGTCGGCGAACAACAGTTCCACAAAAATGAAATATTTGATTGGTGAGTGTTCAATGCGCAAGCTCTTTATTACTTATCCGACATATTCTATTCATTAATGGTTGAAGTTATTATTTATTGAAAGTAGGAATGGAAAGTATATTTCTACACATTATGTCGAATACACTCTCAAGATTCCACTTCTTCAATATTTTCTTTGCAGGTTTTCTTCACATCCTCACGATCTCCTTCAATCGACGGGCTGGATTGGTCGATTGCTCCGGTATTTTATGATTTATTGTGATGGTGGCTTGAAGGATTTGATTACAGATGGTGCTCAATGTGTAGCATATTGGATCTATTATCTTCCATTAACTGACCGGTTAATCCAAGGAACAACGCCAACTAATTTCCAATTAGTTATATACAATATCCATCCAAAATATTTTCAACACTTTATGTAAAATAATGTACCAACATTTCAAATAGCATAGAAGAATAGTACACCAATATATATATATATATATATATATATATATATATATATATGGTCACTACAACTCAATGGTCATTTTAGTGAATAGTCAACTGGTTGGAATGTCGATGAGTCAACAATTTTGAAAGCAATTGGAAGGACGACGGGCCAAGGACTAGGAAATGAACGAACTTGCTCCATTTTGAATGGTGAACCAGGTTCGACTACACAATTTAGTCGACAGAAATGAGTTTTGAATGGATTGGTCGACGAATTCATGTCAAAGCTAAAAATTATAGATATATATCATTCGGTCATGAGTAATCAGAAGTTTCCATCAGCAATAGTCAGTCTCCACCATTCGCTTGTCCTTCAATGCATAGAACATACATCACCTTTCATTCACGAACAGTCTCTGATATCTTGCAGGTATTTTCATGTGAGCATCTCACATTCTTTTCCAGATATGAACCACCACCCTCTCCTAAACAATGCAATGAAATATATCATCAATGGCAGAGTTATTTTGGTTGTACCACATGAAGAGATCAAAATTTCATACACAGATATCGCGCCATCGAGTAAGATCTTGGTTGATTTTTCAGCATCTACGTATATAAAAACAATATTGAAAGAGCGCATCCATTGAGTAGACATTGGTTCTTTTGTAGTCAACTGATTCAATGTGAAGAATTATTCCCATAACTGTGGTGACTCTCTACTTTCTACAGCATTATTTATGACAATTAGAAAGCATTTCAATATCTTCAGAAACAACAACACGCAAGCGATATTTCATATTTTATTGCAGGTAATGTATCATCACTTCTTTTTTGATACCAGTATATTTCTCAGATTCACATGAAAACATGAGTAGTATTTAAGCTTCTCCTTGCAGGTCTCCTTTAGGTTCGAGCCACCCCCACTCACTGTTGTTGTCACCCAGCCGAGTGAAGGAGGCAACGACACTAGATGTTGAAATCTAGGCTTTCACATCATTCAAGCATACTTTACACACTCCTACTTAGCCATCAAACACAAGTATTGGGAAGGGACGTCCAATCCACCTTTCTATTCATCTTTGATGCTTACTTATACATTATGAGAGAGGTTGGAGCAGTTGTACCCGCTCCAACTACTCATTTTTTATATATATTTAAACTATATAATTATATAATTATGATGACATTTAAGAAGTAGTGGTCCCCTCTACAATACAGCTCAACGAAGACCATTTCATTGTGGGTTTCCACCAGTGCATTGAGAAATACCGACAGAAGGTGTGGCATGATCACCACATAAATAACAAACACTTTCAGCAAGGGTATTTGGTGCTGCTATATGACAGCAAGTTCTTGAAGCATCCAGGTAAGCTACAAATGCATTGTCTTGGTCCATATCTTGTCAATTCTATTACCTCTGTGGGTGCAGCTATATGGTGTGGTACTACCAAAGCTTGTGAATGGTAGCCACCTAAATCCCTATTGGTTGGGGGAAGGACCATGCACTACTTGAAGCACTGAGCACTGAAGAAAAAAAAAGTAAAGTAGATAGAGGATAGAAGAACGCACCAAGAGGGAGTGGTTGCGCAAGTATAGGAGTTAGTTGCATAGAGTTGTTGGCCCAACTATGGTAACCAAAGAGCTATGATATAGTCAAATCAGCAATAAATGAAAATAGTTAGCCAACAGGGCTTGTTGAAATGATGGGAATTTATGGATGATCCGACCGTTGTATGGACAGAATCGATAGTGGATCTAGGTGATTAATGTAGGATTTAGTCCTGATGGAGGTGGATGATTTAGTAATGAGTGGCCGCATGCTACAAGAAGGTCCTTAATGTAGGTCAAAAGCACCAAGTGAGTTGTGTTGATTTGAATTGCAGAGAGTAGTTGAAGCTAAGTTTGGTTCAGAGTAGTGTGTGAGTTGCAGAGTAAAATATAGGGTGTGCACTAGGGCGGTATATTAGTTTGGTATGCTAAGCAACCCTAAAATAGTAGAAGTATAGAGTGAGCATGAGTCCCCGATTTGACCAACTTCCATCGTTGAAGAAATTATGAGCATGCCATTCAGATCATTGGCGATTCCACAGGGGGAGTGAAAGGCCCAGAAGCCAAGCTCAACACCACCACAAAAGCGACAAACAAGAAATTACATCGGAGTGTAAGGGGAAGGATGTTCCCAGATAGGGCCCTCTAGCTCAGGAGTGGTCAAGTCGACAGTTTGCATAGGGATCTCTATGAAGTATATTCCAGGGTACATTTCTCCTACCCGCCCTGGTGCAAAACCTCGACGTCTGACCAAAAATCAAAAGTATCAGCCCAAACTACCTCCACTACTAGAAGGGATGACCTGTACTATTGACATTATCCCTGCATTGATCAAGATGAAGTATGAGTACCACAACTTGTTGCTATGGAAGGACATAATGAATGATCCCTACGAGTCATTTCCTACGGTCACAAGAGCACCCATCCTATGTATTCCATAGCCATGGGTGAAAGGACTAAACAACTCTAGACTATTGGGGCTTATCAACATGCCACATTTTTGGCAGTTGAATGAAGCAAATGTGTGCATCAAATAGCTTTTGGCATGTTTTCATGGAGGAAGGTTGTGGTTGGACACACCAATCATGATCACGGTGGATTTGATTTCTTATATTTCAGGATTGTCAAAGGATGGGGAAGACCCATCACAAAATTTCAAAGGAAGAGATAATGATAAGCATCTGGAAGATTGGTTGAAGGAGCGATATGATTTGCAATGTGATGGAAGATCCTATAGCATCAATAGCATCAATGACAGAATGGTGCGTATTGGTGTGTGAATACTGGAAAGTAATATTGTTCAAAAGAATCGCCCTATTTAGTGCACTTCGGGAGTTATTGCATGTGCGTATAAATGCGTGGAGGGAGTCCAAATGAACTGGTCCCTCTTTCTATTGAATCAGCTGACGAAGGATGCAATCGTAGTTTAGGCTGGAGAATGACCTTTCTCTTATAGTTGGCTACTTATCTTGATCACGTTAGTGGCTTGGATGGAGCCAAAGGATTAGCAAGGAATGAAGGTCGAAGCTTCCAAGGTGTGCAAGGGCACACAGTATCAAAACTTGTGGTGGGTGCAGGAGGCAGTCGATAAACAGATTGTGCGATCCACTTTTGGGTCTACTGGGAGGTGTTGCAAGCAGCAGTGGTAAAAATACCAAGGTTATCAAACGAAGAAGTAGTGAAATATCAGTGGATTTTGTGGACATCCATCAGACCACACACTATTCAGATCCAGGCATGCTGCAACCCTGATAAATAATGGCTACCCATGGCCTATAAGGTGACATATGAAGAAATGGAATAAATGTTTCAGGATTGGCCTACATAATGGCGTGATTCAATGAGTGTAGATGAAGTATCGGAGGGGCCACCTGCAGATTCCCCTGAAGAGCCTACATGCCAAAAGTAGATTCTTCATGAGTCTGATGGAGAGTCGTCGACCGATACTGATACAGATGCACAACACCTCCTTGACAAGATCAGAATGGAGCAGGATGCTGAAATTAGTCCTAAATCAGTGCTAGAGGTCCAATTGCAGAGGATTCTAAGGATTTCACTAATAAATATGATATAGCAGTGACTGCAATGTGCCAATCCACCCAGGAAGGATTTGCTGAGGTAAGAAACAAGTTGGATTATGTTTATAATTTTGTTTTATAGAGAGAACCATAGAGTGCCGATGTGTAGGAATTCCCGTTGATTAGCACCAATCCATGGGATAGGAACGTCCAGGTTCCCCAGATATGAATTCCTCACTAAAATAACTGCAAAGTATCACCTTGGATATCAACAAGCTATCGACCTAGACTCTAGTACAAATGAAACGGGTTGGCAGCCAGGAATTGGTTGATAGGTAGAAGGAAATTAGGGACTAGTACCTGCAGTCGCAGGACGAATATGAGAAGCTCAAGACAAAAGTAGAGGGGCTGAAACAGGGAAAGGAGCAGCTCATATCAAAAATAGAATAGGATATTGAAGCATTAAAGACGGCACAGGATGAATTGGAGAGAAAATATACTACGGAGATTAATGCATTGAAAAAGGAAACTAACCGCCTTGTTATTGAAAAGGCATAGCTGGTTTCTAGCAAGGTAGAGGTCAAAGAGGCTGTTGATGCATCCTGTCAACACATCCACGGAAGAACAATAGAACTGGATGCAGTTTCTAAGGCCAAGCGACTTGGAGAAGTCATTATGCAGCTCCAGATGGAAAATAGCCTGCTAAACACCATGGTATACCCAGACACACCACCAGAGCAGGTTACGGAGCGAAAGACCGCCATTGAAGAGATTGGATCGCAGTTTGATGAACTGGAGCAAGATTCTAAGAATATCATCACGGTAATGCCCCATTTTTGGGATAATATTGTTAACGATGAGCAACTAGAACAACTTACAACACAATTGTAGGAAGTCAAGAACCAGTTGGATACACTGAAGAAATCGTTGCAGACCATGCCTCCCATTGTGTCAATCATGTGATCTGCCAAGTTAAAGGAGTTGCAGCATCGGGTGGTAAAAGCTCAGGAACGACAGTGAAAATGCAGTGACTAGCTCAACGAGCTCCAAGAGATTGGACCCCAACTTTTGGTAAAAGATGTTGCTACGTTGCAAGCTGTGTAGGATGGTAAGAAGGAAATCAATGTGAAGATAGTGGAGCACCTGTTGAAGTAGGAGCGGCTTATGTGTCAATATTTTTCTGAGAAAATCCGAGTGCAAGTCACCGAAATTTCTCAGCAATGCGACGAATTCAAGATGAATACCAACAAGTACACCATGTCCATATGGCGTGGCTTGAGGACGAGCCACAAGATTGTGTCAGGGACCTGTTGGTAAGGGATTGGAGATAAGTGAGTTGCGCTGCATCTAGGATTCTATGCATAGTCACATGGCACCACGCAAGGCAAAGATAGTGTGATAGATGGAAAATAGTCCACTTTTTGATATTTTTATGTCACGTTTTGTACCTATTTACCATTTCTTTGGAATATTGGTCCTTAGTGGTTAATGTGGTTAGAAGTTTGTTATAAATTAGTTAGAAATGGACCTTGAATGTAAAGTCACAAGCCTATAAATAGAATAATTATGCATGTAAGAGACATAATATTTGGAGAAGAGATACATGGTGAATGAATTTTGGATGTAATACTGGATCGGTGTCTGTTTCGATATGTAATTTGTTCTGTGGATTTAATATGATGTGATGTGGGTTTATCTAAGCTTCTGTTGCCTCCTTTATTTTCCTTTTTTACTTTGTTGTGATTCTGATGCTGAATGATGAATAGATCTACATATGAATGGATAATGCGATGCTTTATGCTTATGGATGTTGTCATCTTTTAGACCTGTTTTTCCCACTGGTAGATCTGTTGTAATGATGAATGACTAAATGAAACACAATGAATGGTTTAGTAAGTAAAGTAGATCTAGAAATTAAGATGTTGAACATTTGATGCCCAACCCTCCTCTATACTGTGAAAACTTGGTTCTAATAGCTCTCCCTCAAACATCTTGGGTGAGACCTCATCTGCTCCGCAGGTGTTGCTGGACAGGGTAAAACCTATCTAGGCCAACGCTCTAGGAGATCACAGTGTGTTGAGCATCAACAGAGTGGAACCCTCATCGACTGGGTTTTGTTCGTCGGGATTGCACCAACACTCATGTTGCAGTTTTTCACTTCTCAATTCAACTATCACTTTGAGTAATTACTCCTCCACTTGTCCTGAATACATGGGGAATAGGTTTATGTCTCCTACATGACAGATAAGTATAGTTGTTCCAGTTGAAATTCTAAAGCTTCCTTGGGTCATCTCCGTGTCATGCTCACTGTTCAAGTATCGTTACCCCTGTTTATTCATCCTGATACCTATCATTTCCATCTCTGATTTCATCTTATGTACATATTTCCTTATCCAGTATACCAGTTACTCATGTGAAATTTTGAAGGATTCAATACCTTCCTCTTTGCAAAATGACTTTTGAACAATACCTCCTGCAGATTAAGAGCTTGAGTTTCAAATATAGGACCTTAGGATCTACTATTCATATCTGTAGATTCCTCTGCATTGGTTTCCAATACAACTCTCTAACTAACACTCTGATAACATCCTTCCATGTTCAACTTCAACTTATGTATCCACATGGTAGGGTTCATACTGGCTTCTATGGATTTGAATGAAGACCTTGGGTTACATCCTATATAACCTAAGTTGTGCAATACTGTGTTATGCTTTGTGACACTATTTCCGGCTATTGAAGATCCATTATTGTACTATTGTGGCTTTGTTCCACCATTTTAAAACATACGTGGCCCTGTTGCCCATACTATATGATGTAAATGAATCTTGTAAAGGAGCTTGTGTTCCACATTATTGAACATGGAATCCTCAGTAATGATTTTGTAAATGACCTTGATTTGTTTGTTTCAGGTACTTCTTTGTGACCCTGATTCTGAGTCCTCTGAGTTAAAAATATTGTAATGTATTCCAACCATCACTACCCTCTGGCCTCACACATTAGGGGGCATCTGTTATACAATGAAATGCCACTTCTCTGTCTGAGTATCGACTCCATCTTATCAATACACAAAATGACATTATGGATTGAAGTGACCATAACCCTATAAATGAGTTGGTTCTTGATTACATATTGACTCCTTCAGCTTTGCCAATTTTTATATATGATTTTTCCTTGCACTCACGGGTATTCTTGTGACAAGTCGTGTGTCACTCGTGAGTCATCCTATATGCAATTGGTGATTTATCCCTAAACATTTTGAGTCACAAGTTGCATTCATAAAATTCGCAAGTCACTGAGTTTCCCTTATATATACCCACAAGTTCCATTAAAACAAAATTAAAATAAAAATATGATTAGTTTAGGGGTAGTTGGATTCGTATTGATAACTTCCCTAACTCCCCTAACCATCCTAGGCCTCATAACCTCTCCTTACAAGAAACTATAAAGAGAGGGGAGGGGTAGAGGATAGGGGAAGTAAGTTGGAGAGAAAAGTTATGTTGGAGGAATCCATTGGAAAGAAGAGAAAGAGGACTCAGTTTCTTGGTTTGCAAAGAAGCTTGTCTTGGACAGGGTTGTAATGTTTACTGACTTCTTAATAAAGAATGTATTTCTTCCATAGTGTCTTAGTGTATGCTTTTTGTTGTTATGAATCATGATCTTTATTGTTATTTGTTCTTAAATGAAATTGTAATATGTTTGTGATTCCTTATATAAAACTAATAGGTACTGTGGAGGAAGATCAATCTCTTTTGCAAGTATAGAAGATCAGAAGGCTGAGGAACATCTGAGGAAGAAGGTTAATTCTTGGATCAATCATTGTTAAAAAGGTACATGTTTCACTAACCCTATTTCTCTTATATATTTCTGAATCCGTGATATCTGCAACCCATAGCCTAGTATGTTGGTGAACCTAAGACCCCAAGTCATAAAGTATATATCCCTCACAACAACACCCTAGTGAATAATGCCAAGGAGGTTAGATCCATATGCATGATAACCAACTCATCATAGAAGGGAATGCAAACTGAGATGAAACCATGAATTTTAGCATCCACACTCAAATACCAATAATTTTATCTTTCAAACCATGGACACAAGGAAGCGTTCCCTAGGAATGTGTGTGTTAACAATAAAATTAACACCCTCAAATATAATGGTATGAAAACATATCTTCTTTCCTCCCACAACATGAAGACCAAAATTTGGAACAAATTGAGAGCTTTGATCTCTCATCGGACCACCGCTTCCGCAAAGGAAGAAGTATGTGAAGACAAAGGTTTCTCTAAAGAATTCAATACCAATACTACTTAAGGATCAAAACCATGTAACCAAAACTCCTGGATTGGAAAGAATACATGGCATATGTATTAATTGTCCTAAAAACCTGGAAATTCAAGTAAAATGCCCAAAAACTAAGGAAAGTGGGGTTTTTGAAGGAAATCATAAAAAAGATTCAAAAATACTAATTTCACATTCATGGTTAGTGATTGAAAAAAAAATATATCAATGCTATAAAAGAAAGGCATGTGAGGTGAAAGAAAGAGGACAAATTAGAGAGCAAAGGCATGCTAGAGGAATGAAAAGATATATAGAACCTTTCTTGCACATCATAGTTTCTTTGATCATTGGCATTGATGGAGAGGGGTATTTTAGAGAAAGGGAGAAAGGGATTCACCCATTATTGGGTTGTAATCACTTTCCTCTCAATTTAATATGATGCAATTCAAATTTCCTCTAAATATTGTGTTTCAATCTATTAGAACTATATTTGAAACTGTGGATTGTTTAATTGAAGGTTTGGAAATGATCATATTTGAAAATTTTGTGGAAGTGCCTTTATATTAATGGGTTAGCATGATATTTCATCATGGGTCGTTGGATGAAGAAAGGTATTTGGTCTACATTGGTGGATCGTTCTGGTGTTTGAAACATGGGGGAGAAATTGAAATATTCTCATCAACGGAATGGAGGTAAAGGGCGACAAATATCGACAACTCGGATTAAAGAGGCTGTAGATCAATGGTTGAAAGAAATTCCAAAGATCGGAGATGCAAGGTATAAACTAAGGTTTCATATTTGTGGAATCAATTAAAAGGTGCAACTTTGAAGGGTTGAGATTGATACAAGGTAAGTTAAACGGCGCTGGAGCATTCCGTAGATTGAACATGCTAGCACAAATGAAGTTTTCCAATTTGCGGAATTTGTTAATGGGTGGAAAGATCGAATGGACAAGATATGAGAAGAGATAGATCTATGGTCGAAAACAATTCCATAGATTAAACTAGCACAGAGAAATTCAAGTTTGAAATCTGCAGAAAGTGGTAGGGGCCACATTGATTAATGATTGCGCTAGCTATCAGGTTTCGATCGACGAATAAGGTGCATTCTGCAAATGGAAGTTGCTCGATTGATTAGTTTTGAAATGATTAAGTGGAATGTTAAATTTTTTCATAGTTGGACGGTTCTGATGAAGGAAGATTGTGGATCAAGGGTTGATATTGATTCTGCTGAATCAAGTAGGTATTGAGATCTTACGCATGAACGAATTAGATTTCAAAGAAAAACAAATCTATGGTATAAATTATAGGAGACACACAGTGGTTATGAAACATAAAAAAATATAAGAAGCACCTACGTGGAGTTAAAAGGTTTGTTTTTTCTGAGAATTGGAAGTGACAATAACCCTAACTATGCGCAAAGTGCCAACGTGGATGATTTGGAACACTGTGCTAATTAACAAGGTAGGAATCCTAAAATTTTCCAACTATTTCTAAAAATGGATGAAATAGAAGTGGTAGAAGTGGAAGATACTGAAGACTTAGGGGTTTCCTATCAAAAGGTTGAGAAAATATTCGAAGACAAAAATGTTGAAGTTTCTGATACCAATTTACTGAATGAAACAATTGAGATAGCTAAAAATAAATTGAAAATTATTAAGGACAAGGGTAGTGACACCCATGGTGTTTTTAGGTCTTTCTTTTATTTTTTCTTTGTTGACCAGACCCCTAATTGCCATGAATTTGTTGAGTGGTGTGTGAATACTTATTCCGCAGTTGAATAAGTCGTCATGGATAAACCTAAGTGTAGGATCCTATGCCCTATTCATGCCTCTGTTATCCGCAAAAGGCTATCTGTCCCAAATGAGTTTGTTCATTTATCCCAAGAGTACAAAGAAGAAAACATCATACATTTCTTCCAAGAGTCCACATCCGAGAGTAAGGAAACCTTTTTGAAGTCATGTTAAAAGCCTGGTAGTGAGGTTAATGAGTTTATCTTACCCTATTGACCTGATTTTGTTTAATGAAGAAACCTATTCATGTATAACTTTAGCAAGTCACGTTTTGGGGTTAGACACTAATGGTTATGTTACAAAGTCACTGCTAAGTCTATTGTTTATCTTAAGAACTTTCCCAATTGAGTATGAACTTCCAAGTCAGTCTTTCCAATCTTGTTGCCTTAATTTTTATGGGTTTCTAGATGAGAACATTCATTCTTAGTTAGTCAACTTCCAAGATACCAGATTTTTCAAATTCCAGTCCTTTTTGCTGAAGATGTTCTTATCACATAATGAAGATAACCTACAGTTTCCTGAGTTGGTAATCACTGATGAAATGACCTAGGATTATTACAAGTTCATGAAGTGCTTGATGGAAGAAATATACAGCATTTTCTTTCAGGAAAGATTGCCTAGGGTATTTCCATAGATGAAGGAAACATTGCAACTTTCCCCTAGTAACAAGATAGGAGACTGGTTCCTTTCAGAGTCTGAAAAAATTATAAGATTATATGGATTTGTGCACCATCCTTATATTCTTCCAGCCTTTGTGATAACTAGAATCCTTTCTTTGTAATTTTTAGACAAAGGCTTACAGTTGAGGAAGAACACATATTAAACTTTAGGAAGAGTCTAGATATTAAATTTCCCTGGCAGGAAGGGCCATATGTTGTCAAAAGTAGAGATGCTCTACCAATAATTGATAATTTTCTCAGAAGCATGGGGTTTTCTTTGGGAGCTTCTATCAGCTATGATCCACACCATGTAATCTCTAAAAGAAGACAAGAAAACAAAAATAAGCCTTTTGAACATAATAAAGTAGCTGGACTCAAAGAAGCATCTAATCGGGAAGATTATCCTAACAAATCCCCAGATAATATCAGTATGGAACAAGAATCTATCTCATCCATACCTGGAAATAATTCTTCTCCAATGGATCTCTCTAACATAGTTGCAGTTGCTAGTAATATTTCATCATTAATAAGTTTTTCAGGAAATTCAAAGAAGAGAGAACATTCAGGTTTCATGGACACTAAAGAAGCAGACACTGCTAGTACACCGAAGAAGCATAAAATTGGACAGGAGGGACAAATGGTACATGTGAAGAAGAGCAGTGTGAAAGGTAAACAGAAGCAAGGAAAATCCAAAGTAACTAGTCTGGAGCTTCAGGAATATGTATTTGATGGAGTAACCCAAAATAAGTATACATCAAAAGAGGATTGGTTGAATACCTACAAGTAAGTGGCTAATAAAACCTTTGATGAAACAGTAAAATTATACGAACAAGTGAGACAATTTACAAATCCAGATGTAACTTTAAAAACTGTAAGGGATCTTGCCAAATATACCCTGATTTTGGCCATGACTGTTGGTAATAAGTAATCAGAGGTGAATGTGAACTTAGAGAAAATTCATACCACATATATAATACACTTTCACAAAGAAATAAATGATATCATATATACAAGATTTCTTAAATCTACATTATAGGTGTCTAAACTGGAGTCCAATAAAAAGAAATCTCGGGACCTCCTATGGAAAGAAAAGATTGAGGACAAGGCCCTTCGAATCAAAATTAAAAAGTTGCAGGAGTAATTATTGGAGGTTAATGGACAGTCAGACAAAGGAGTAGTGGTTCAAATGTTGTTTGATGAAAAAGAGAAAGAAGTTCAAGCGCTAAAGAAGAAATTTAAAATTCCTTCTACTCAACTTATTCAGACCTCTTAATTTATAGAGTTTGAGAAGGAGAAGGAATAATTAAGCACTGAATCGACTGAATGTAAAGCTAAGTTGTTAAATCTTGAAGAAAAAGAAAAAAATTGGGAAAAGGATGCTAAGATTTTGATAGAAAATCAGAAGGACCTAAAAACTAAGCTGGCATCAAGAGAAAAAGAATTACATGAAAAATGTGAAGAAGTTAGAAATCAATATACTATTCCTTCTATAGAAATAGATGCAACCTCTCTTTCTAAAGCAATGTCTCAGGTAAACCTGAAAGCTGTAGAACTCACAGGGTTAAAACAATAGAACAAGAATATATAAGAGATAATTTTGAAAAGAGAACAAGAGAAGAAGGAAGTAGATGAAAAATTCCAAGAACTAATAAATGAGAATACCAAGTTAACAAAGCAGGTGGTTGGCCAAGTGGCCAGACATATGATTTGGGATATGACTATTCTAGAAGCTAATAATTTTATACCATATTTAGATTATATTAAAGATCATGAGAGTGCTCTAAAAGTAGCCATATGAAATATTTTGACAGTAAAACAAGGATTAAATAATAAACCAATGGAAGTGGCTTAGAAAGCTATCAACTTTTTACGTACCTTATCATAAGATCAAGTGAGAAGGTTTGATATCCAAGAAAAAGTTGTTGTTGTCTCTTGGGCTATAAAAGTGGTTGGAAAGTACAAAATGTTGGATACTGTAAAGGATAAAGTTGATATTATAAGTCGTAAATTCAAAGAAGTGACTAAGTTATTTACTCCATTGGTAAGCAGGGGAATTCCTCTCTTCTGGGAGGAAATGGGACCATTATTGTCTCAAAAGGAATATCTGGATAAATTGATCAATTACAGGTTAGATCACAGTAAGTTTGAAGATATGCAGCATGTTATGTCTGGAAGAGTCATGTTTGATAAATTGGTTGGAGATTTCGAGTTATTATTTGATTTTAAAGTCGTGTGTGCCAAGGTGCCTAATTTTTCATATGCATACAACATGGAGATTAGAGTTCTGGCACATGAAATGGTTGTTGCATATTTTCCTAATCCTGAACATTGGAGAGCAAGTCAACAATATGGATCAACTAAATATAAGTTACAACCATGAATACATCAAGGAAGACAACGCAAAAGAGTTTCAGTGAAGGATATATTTTATGATAAAATGTTATTTTTAATTTCATTAGTTAAGAAGTTTTGTTATCTTAGAACTATTTTGCATTAAACAAGTTCTTTGACACACGTAAAAAACAATTGAAACCGTTAGACAATTAGGTTTATTGTTCAGCTCGAGGAGTAATTGTATAAGTATTGATAAATTTTATGAAGAAAGGGTTGGAACCCATGAGATTTTGGAGATTTGTGTATTCAAATATTTATTCAAATTACAGAGCCGAAACTTGACGTCTTTTTGAGATTCATATGTTATTTCATGTTGCAATCTGAATTTTCCCCTCTTATGTGAATGTTTTTCCAATTTTATCTTTCCATTATGTTTTCCTTCATGTGTGAAATGAGAGTATAACAGTTTAGAATTCATATTTACTATGCTATAGCTTTTCTTTTCAGATGTCCACCAAACCTTTCTTCTAAAGTTGATACAGAATTCATTTTTACAATGCTCTGTGTTAATGGTTTGTTCATGTTATTCCTTTTTCACCAGACAATCAACTTTTGACTGTGACTGAGTAGCTACCTTTCCTTTGTTTAAAAATTCCATGCAAAATATTTGTTTATCTATATTCATATATTGACTCCATATCCCAATGGTCATGTGTTTAGTTTAAACCAATCTTACCAATTACAAATAGTTTTGCTTATACATATCTGGCCTTGTTAATATTTTGTGAGAGATCCATCTCGGAAGAGAAAAAAGCCATTTTTCTCCTTAAAAGTTGGTTTTGGTGTAACCTGAGAATAGCCTTTACAACCTTTGGTAATTTTCCAGTGTTAAGTAATTGGCACCGTTACGGGGGAATGAAAGTGCATATCAACCCTGGGAAGAACGAAAAGGATTGCAAAGTTTCAAGAAAGAAATTTATGTGGGCAAGCAGAAGTTTCCAAATTTAAAATAAGGTTGTATATTTTCCCTGGTGACTTCACATTCATTTTGAACAGTATTACAGAAAGGCATCCTGGCTTTCAGGAGAGAGAATACAAGAGGTAACCCTAATGCTGAAACTTTGCAAAACATGGAAAATCTAGAGAGATTGCTTAGAAATAAAAATAAAGAAAAAATAAATATTTCTCAGTTTGGTGCATCACCATCTCAAGATTTTCATAGTATACAAGAATCTAAATGGGAAACTAGTGTTGAGGGATTAATGTTAAAATCAAAATTTGAATCTTACCTAAATAAAGTTGAGATTAACCCTAGTAGGTTAGAATCATATATTCTTGATTCTTTGTGGAGGAACCTTCAAACTCCAGTAAAAACTGAAAAAGCTACTTCTATTGTCCAAAACTCTCACTTTCATACTCCCCAACCTATTCAGAATCCTCCAGATTTTCAACCTTTACAACTTGCTCCAAATCCATCTAGACCAATGGCTGCAGCGAGGTTTTCTCCATTGGCCTTACCTATGGTGTTATGTGACCTTCACGTGACCTTCCCTTAAATTATTCCTAGAGGATTTCATTGTATGATGGAGAAGGAAATGTTCGCAAAATACCATCTTGGAAAATTTGATGACTTTATAGATTTGGAAGAGGTTGACTATGAGGATGTCAAGATGAGGTTGTTTGCACAGAGTTTGTCTAGGGAAGCTAAAAAGTGGTATAAATATTTACCTTATGGGTCTATTCAAAACTTTGTATCCTTCCAAACTGCATTCTTGGATAAATGGGACGATAAGAAGAGTCCATTACAAGTTTTGTCCCAATACAATAATCTTAAAAAAGGAGGTTTTGAGTCAGTCCATGAGTTTTCCAGTAGGTTCATGAGAGTATATAATTCAATACCTATTGATATTAAGCCTTCAGCTAGTGCTGCAAAACTTCATTATGCAGAATCCTTTGATGATGACTTTGCATTGTTGTTGAGAGAAATAAAATCAGCCAGTCTTCCTATTATCTTTACATATTCATTGCAAGTATAAGCCAATATGATGGCATGTGGAAAGATAAAAAAAATAGTAGATGTTGATAGGAGGAAATGTAGAGAAGAAATTATGCCCTCCACCTCTTCTTCTTATTCGTCTAATGATATCAAATTTGAAATGATGCTGGAAACAATGGAAAAGTTAATGGATAGGCTGACTATGGATACTAGTCTAGTGAATCGAGAACAAAATGAACCCCATATCATAAACCCTAATTTTATAAGGCCTATTCCTCCTCCACTCCCACAGAATAGACAAAGAGACATGAGGAATCCAAGGAACCAAGAAGATCAGCAAATAAGACCAACTTTCCCTAAAAATTATATTGTTGATGATGATGGTGCAGAGTCTATTGAAGACCATATTCATCATTTTGGTGATTTAGATTTTGAAATCTATCTAACTGAGGAGGAACACACTATGTTTGCACAGGAGGATGATAATAAAGATTTTGAGGAGGAGTTGGAACAGTATCAGAAGGGGTATATGCATGTTATAGATGATTTACAGAGAAATATCAAATTGAGAAGTAGAGATGTTATTATGAATAAAGGAATGCTAAATCCAAATCAGCCTTCCAGTAGTCAGATGAATACAAAAAAAAGAAACAAAAAACAAAAGGAACATGTTGTACATAAAGATATTGAAAATAGAACTGAGAAAATAAAGGAGTTAAAACAAACAACACCCATGGACGTAGATAAAATTTCTTCCATTTTTAATCTACAAAGTGAACTTGCTAAGTTGAAGATTTCAATTCCTTTTAATGAACTGCTCAGTAATCAGGAGTATAGGGACACGATAACAAAAATGGTCAGAAATCATGGAGAGGCTCAGTCAGATATTTTGGAAGTGACAGATGACAATCCTACCATTGTTTTGGGGTCTAAGATTGATAATGTGGATAACGAGGAAGTACCACCATTTTATATGAGCTTAAATGTGCATGACATGGTGTTTCACAATATTATGTTAGATTCAAGTGCTTCGCATAATTTGATGCCTAAATGAGTGGTATAAAGTTTGGGGTTAGATATTACAAGGCCTTATAAATATTTGTATTCTTAATTTTGATTCCAAAAGGGTGAAATGTCTGGGTTTGATAAAAGACATGGTAGTATCTTTGACTAAATTTCCATCTAAAACTGTGGTCATGGATATTGTTGTGGTTGATATCCCTCCCAAATTTTATGTTTTTTTGTCAAGATCTTGGACTTCAAAGTTAATAGGAAGTTTTCAAATGGATATGTCTTATGCTACAATTCCCATTCTTAATGAAAATAAGAGACTGTATAGTGAAAAATGATCACCTTCTGTTGTTAGCATTCAAGATCAGCCAGGAGTTCATCATATTTATGCTGTTGATACAGACTTAGGGTCATCTATTTTATTCAATGATGTTTCTCCTTGTGATTCAAAAAATTTTGTTCCAAGTAAATGTAAAAAGGATAAAAATGTGATAAATGAGCAGGAAGCACTGGAAAGAAATCAAGAGGAAGAAGGGTTGTGGACTATGTATTTTGATGGGTCGGTGGCTAAAGTGGGTGCTGGTGCAGGTGTATACATAATTTCCCCTATTAGAGATTTTAAATCTTTTTCTTACAAGTTGACCTTTCAATGTACTAATAATGTAGCAGAATATGAAGCTTGGTTGTTGGTTTTCATGCACTAAAGGATTTGGGAGCTAAACATGTCCACGTTTTTGGAGATTCAGAACTTGTGATAAATCAGGTGAATGATAGTTAACAAACTAAGCATCCTAGAATGAGATCTTACATGAATGAAGTGTGGGATATGTTTGGAAACTATTTTACAGAACACAGTTTCAAAGTGATTCCTAGATATGATAATACAGTGGTAGATTCCTTGGAAATTCTTGCTGGAAAATTTAAGAATCCTACTGTAGGTAAAAGAAAATATAAGGTTGACATTGTGAACAGGCCTTCCATACCAGACAATACCAAGTACTGGCAAGTTTTTGAAGATGATATTAAAATCAAAATATTTCTGGAATTGTCTAGTGAATTTGTAAATACCCAAATAGAAAAAGAAAGTGTTGATTCTGAAAAGTTTCAAGATGTTGATGAAGATGGAGAAGGAATTGTTGAAACATACAAGTTGAAAGGCTCATTGGGAGGAAAATATATAGTCCAATTGAAGAGTAATCATATTCCCAGAGGTTTAATTCCCTTAGAGAATATTTTTGACCAAAATGATGTTGTCAGAGATCCTAAAGTCAAACCTGCTGAAAACGTTGTTGAAGACAAAAATATTGGTACAGAGGAGAATCCCAGAATTGTAAAGTTGTCTAAGAAATTGCCTGCTAAAGAAAAAGATGGGTATGTGAACCTGATGAAAAAATACACTGATGTATTTGCATGGAGTGATGATGACCTGAAAGAGTATGACACCTCCATGATACAGCATACTATTATGATTAATCCTCGAGGAAAACCATTTAGACAGCAACTCAGAAGGATTAATCCAATGCTATTGCTTATTATTGAAAAGGAGATCAAAAAATTAATTGATTCAAAAATTGTTAGATTTTTATCATTCAAGCTAGCATTATATTAGGATATTTAACTGAGAGAATAACATGGATAGCAATAAACACAAGAGACAAGAGACACAAAGAATTTTCCTCGGGGAAACCATAAAGGAGAAAACCCTTCAACTTCCTCAGAGATAGAATGAGCACCAATGGCAGCAGTAAAACCTGAAAACAGAAAAGATGATCTCCACAGCTTGTTCTCTCTCTCTCACGCTGAGAGAGCTTCTCCTCTCTCACTCATGCGCCCCAATGAGTGAGTGTGTGTGTTATAAATAGAGAGGCTCACTCTCTATTTATATTCTTTCGTTCATTTGAAACCCACTCCAACATGTCAGCCTCACTTAACAATTACTTACTAGAGCCGCATCTCTACGAGTGTCTAATAACCCTAGTGCCCCACAACTTGTGGGGACTTTGCCTCCTGTGACCAACAAGGAGGGTTATCCTTAACACAACGATGGGGGCTATTGCCCCAACATACAATGACTCACTTAGGTTCGACTTCTCTAGGATAGTCTAATAACCCTGAGGCCTCACAACTGTGAAGACTTTAACCCTTGACAAATAGGAGGGTTACCCAGAATGACTTAACATGACTTGTTCACATTATAGAAAATCTCGATCGGAACATTGGGGAATGACATGACTCAATTACATTACAAACACATCCTGGAATAAACATCGGGGTATAATACATAAGATATACAAGTGAATACATTCTGAAGTTACAATTACATCAACACTCCCTCTTAACTAGGAAGGTATTCTCTCAACACAATTTATCAGCACAAGTCTTCTTCTCTGTATCATATGGATCATCATTGAGTTCTTGTCATCTTCAAGTCATCTTCATCTTTAGGTAATATTCATCTTCAATTCATCTTCATGTGGATCTGGATCATCAATCGATCTGGATCATCATCACTGGATCTATATCATCACTTGATCTGGATCATCACTGCTGGATCATCATCAAGTATGGATCATCACTTGATCTAGATCATCACTGCTGGAACATCATCAATTCTAGATCATCACTTGATCTGGATCATCACTGCTAGATCATCATCAAGTCTGGATCATCACTGTTGGATCATCATCAAGTCCGGATCATCACTTGATCTGGATCGTCACTGCTGGATCATCATCAAGTCTGGCTAATCACTTGATCTATATCATCATCAAAGCTATATCATCACTGAATCATCATCATCATTATTGCTTCTTCTATCTCAATCAAATGGTGATATCTCTTCATTCTTCTCGTCACAGGAAGTTCTACAGAGCCAGCCCTTTTTCATGCTGGTTGTAGGCCTACCCTTCATGTAGGTCTTCATTGCTTATATCTGACCCTAAGTCAGAATGGCCTACCTAGCTCTTACATCTGACCTCATCTTGTTAGAAAGGCATTCCCAACACTCACATATAACCTCATCTTTTCAGAAAGGCCCAGCACTCACATCTGACCATGTGTAAACACATTGCGCTAGAATGGCTCAGCACTTATATCCGACCATGTGTGAACACACCACATTGAAAGGGCTCTGCACTTACATCTGACCATGTTCAAAAACACCGCATCGAAAGGGATCTACATTTACATCCAACCATGTTTGAAAACACCGCATCAGAAGGGATCTGCACTTACATCTGACCATGTTCGAAAACACCGCATCGGAAAGGCTCTCAATCCCAGACTGAGGATTCCTGGTAACTGACTAGGTGCCTCCATTCTCCCAGAGAATGGAAATAGCCCTTATATCTGATCAAGTGGGAAGACATCCCTCAATCACATCAGAATGGCCATGCACTCATATCTGATCATGTAATACTACATCCCACAGTCATATCAGAGAGGCCCTAAGTCCTAGACTAAGTATTCCTCGTAACTGACCAGGTGCCTCCATTCTCCCAGAAAATGGAAAATCAACACCAAGCTGAGTATTCCTAGTAACTACCAGGTTCCTCCATTCCAAGAATGGCATTCAGCACTTATATCTAATCATGTAGGAACCAATCCTACAATCACATTAGAATGGCTCAGCACTCACATCTGACATGGAAGGAACCAAATCCTCTCACCATGATAGAATGGATCAGCCCTTACATCTGACCATGGAAGGAACCTAATCCTCTCACCATGTCAGAATGGCTCTAGGTCTCATCATTTCCCCTTGGAGGGAACCTTGATATGGAGAACACCAAGCTTCTCCCTGAAGTACTCAAACTTCACTTTGGCCATTTCTAGCATAGAATCACATCAGTGCTAATTACGTCCAAGGATAACCTGCGAGCTTTTCCAGCACCAATTACATCTGAGAAAAACCTACAGGACCTGTTCACGTCTGAGAAACCTACGAGCTTTGCCAAGATTTATGCTCAGACAACCTGTCTCATCAGCTATGCTAGAAATCCCTCTTCTGAGAGATATCAATCTGGATCACTGCTCCTCTCTACATCATACAAAAATGCAAGTCAAATTAACCAAATCAAATAGTAGTTTTCAAAAGAAACATACTACCTCCCAAATAGCAAGTGGCAACATCTTTTGCCTCAACTGTACTCAGAGCCATGCAGGACTCCATCCTGCCAAACCAAGAGATCACACTTAATCCCATACTCAACTGTACCCTTCAGGTACCTCACTACATGCTTTACAACCATCAAGTGAACATGTCTCAATTTGTTCACAGCAAAGCAAATATCTGGTCTCGTATTCATCAGGTAAATAATCTAACAATACATCATGGCATCAACTGACTCTGATGAAGAAACACTCAATAGCTTCAGTTTCGATGCCATAGGTGTGGTCATGGCCTTGCATTCCATCATCCTGAACCTCTTTAGGATCTCTACTGCATACTTCCTTTTTCCACACCTCCATGCCTAGAGTGTAGTGCATCATCCCCAAGTCCTTTATCTTGAACTCGGAAGAAAATATTCTTCTTGCAAATTTAATGAGTTCCTTTTTTCTGTAGGAACAAGTCATCGACATATAACAGGAGCATCACTGGTCTTCCACATTCAACCTTGAAGCAAAGGTTGGAATCCTTTTTACTCTTAGTAAATCCTAGAGTCATCAGTAATCTGTCCATCCTGTCGTACCATGTCGAACCTCAGTATCTTCTACAGTCACTCCCTTTGAAGTGGAGCATCATACTCCCTCTGCCTTTCATACTCTATGCACTCAAACATTATGTACCGAAGTGACAAGTAGCTTCCTCTCCTACTAACATTCTATGTATCCATCTAGGATCACTAGATACCAAGATCCTCTCTCTTGAAATTTTTCAAAATTTCTTTTCGCACCCATCCGTGAGCCTGTCATCCTCTATCAACCTTGTAGCAAAGGTTCAAATATTCATCAAGCTCCTCATGTATGTGTTATCCCATGGGTGTCTTTTGAGCTCGTATAAGGCCTTCTTTCATTTGTACACATGATTTTGCCTATCATGTGTATTTCTAGTGGCTACAAATGTCTCTTCGTAGTCTATGCCTCGTGCTACGAATCTTGCCTTGTATCCCATGATGTTTCCATCTACTGTATGATGGAACTACAAACTTCTCTTCAGTATCAATACTGCATCGTAGACATCATTCTTCTTGAACTGGTCTTCCCTTTCTTCTTGGTTACTTCTTCATGGCGGGAAGGTTATGCATTAATGATGTCGTTGCATTCATGATATTATTCTTCAGAACAAGTCTCATCCTTCTTTGCTTGTAGGCGATTTTATGCAATCTTTCCTACAAGTCAAATGCATTAGTTGTATGGTTAGAAACATTTCATATGGTATATTCATAATGAAAAATTATTATGCATAAATATATGATCATGCAACTACTTTAGCCAATACAACATCCATCCATATCTCACAGAAACTTTCTAGATTCCTTCCATCTCTACCAGGACAACATTGATATTGTGCACTAATCCAATATGTTAGTAAAGAGGTTTCATTCTAGATAAGTAGCAATGGAGAGTTGTATAGCACCATGAGCTACTTACCCATCAAATGCATATTAGTAGTATACTGCCATTAATGCAAACATTCTATCATGCATAATACATCAACTGAATATAAACAAATTCATAACAAAAACAATATCATGTAATGACAATTGAATACTTATATTTATTTGTTTCGTGGGTAGACTCCGTCTTGATCCTTCCACTTCATCATCTTCTTCATTCAAGACTTCATCATTTCTTATCCAAATTCTCAATATGGATAAGAGGTTCTTCAAGAAATGAGTCCTTCATATTCCTCATCGCTTGAGGGATATTCTTTCAATGGTGAGAGCTTGATCTTCAGTTTCTCCCATCTTCTCTTCTCTTATTATGAGTTGAGCTTCTTCTTCTTCCCAGAGTCTGTTGAAAGTAATCACTTCCTTCTAGCACACATTCCTTGCATGAATGAATCCCATGATCCTGGGAGGCCATTCAAGGTGGCTATCACCACTTCTACATTCTCCACTTCTGCTTCAAGTTGTTCTTTGATTTGAGAGACCCTTGTAAAGTATGACTGTATGGTCTCTGCATTTTGTATCTTCACATTCTTCAACTGGTTTCTTAAGGTCATATTCCAATTTATGTTCTTCCCTTCAAATAACTTGGTCAAGGAATAAAAAATCTTCGGTGTCTTTAGGGAAGACACTTGTGGTACAAGTTGATCTCTAATTGAATCAACAATGATCTTCTTGGCCTTGACCAAGTTCTTCTTGTGTAAGGCTTTTAACCTCATCTCCCTCTGGAACTGGAACCTCTCTACTTATGTAGGTGTCCAATTCATTTTCTTTAGAGAGATCATATAATTCCATGCTTGGAAGTTGTCAACTTCACCAAGCTTATCATCAAGCTGATGTGATAGATCACTTTGAAATGAGAACCTCAAATGAAAATAGCAAAAGATTAGAACTTACCGATTTGAGGTGTCCGTCCTGGTTCTGGAGCTGGATGATCTAGGGTTTGTTAGAGAAACCCTAATTTTCAAAACTTGGAATCTTTTAGATTCGATTGGATAGAAATATATATCTCTTCAAGGTGAGCTGTCTAATGTACTCCTTTTCTAAAAATAGTGGAGGGAATCTCCCAGAACAAGAAGCCCTAGTTTTCCAATTTCTTCTGCAGAAATGCTTGATACTATTTCTGCGGTATCTCTGAAATTAAAGCTCCTCTATGTATGAAACTTCACACTAAGATATCCTCGCATGTTCCTGTGCCAAAACCATAGGTTTCATCAGAATTCGTTTCACCAATTGGGACTTATGATCATTTTCCCAAGGTGACCTGTTAGAGGACTGTCCAGAACAGCGAAGTTGTACGGACTTTCACGTTTCATTGTTTCATCTTATGGGTCTGAAATTTGGACCACTAAAAGTAAAGTCCATTCCCTTTCTGGAACATCTTCATAAATTTAATTGGGACCTTTTTATCCCAAGATATAGCAATTATCCCCAGGTGTCCTGTTTAGGGATGAATCCTGGAAGAGGCTGGAACCCTAACTTGGAGGGATCATATATCCCAAAATATAGCAAAGTTGAGGATGAATTTTGGAAATAGTGTAAATCAAGATTTGATATTCGACCTATGAACGTTTCAGCTCTTGAGACTTCTCCAATCCCAATATATATAGAAATTACCAAAACTTATCATTTTTAGTATACCCAACCAAAAATCTTGACCCAAGTCTCTAAACTTCGATTTTTATGAGGAGAGAAATCCTATGCTATGCTCACTCAAAAATTCCTCTTTTGTAGAAATCCCTAATTTCCCGCACCGAAAACAGAAAATGCTCGGAATCGAATTACGCTTCGATAGAAAGATGCGCCCTTCAATGGAGAGTCATCCTAGCATACTTTTGTTGATGGATTGTGGAGAGAGACCCAAAAAGTAAGAATCCCTAGCTTCTATATATGCACAATGTCTTCTTCTCAGGTTAGCTCTGATACCATGTTAGATTTTTATCGTTCAAGCTAGCATTATCTTAGGATCTTGAACTGAGAGAATAACATGCATAGCAATAAACACAAGAGACAAGAGACAAAAAGAATTTTCCTCAGGGAAACCATAAAAGAGAAAACCCCACAACTTCCTCGGAGATAGAATGAGCACAGCAATAAAACCCAAAAATAGAAAAGATGATCTCCACAGCTTGTTCTCTCTCACACATTGAGAGAGCTTCTCCTCTCTCACTCATGCGCCCCAATGAGTGAGTGTGTGTGATATAAATAGAGAGTCTCACTCTCTATTTATATTCTTTCGTTCACTTGAAACCCACTCCAACATGTCGGCCTCACTTAACAATTACTTACTAGAGCTGACATCTCTAGGAGTGTCTAATAACCCTAGTGCCCCACAACTTGTGGGGACTTTGCCTCCTCCGATAAACAAGGAGGGTTATCCTTAACACAATGGTGGGGACTATTGCTCCGACTTACAATGACTCACCTAGGGTCAACTTCTCTAGGATAGTCTAATAACCCTAGGGCCCCACAATTGTGGGGACTTTAACCCTTGACAAAAAGGAGGGTTACCCACAATGACTTGACATGACTTGTTCACATTATAGAAACTCCCGATCGGAACATCGGGGCATGATATGGCTCAATTACATTACAAACACACCCTGGAATAAACATCAGGGTATAATACATAAGATATACAAGTGAATACATTCTAAAGTTACAATTACATCAACAAAAATAATTGTAACCCTGAGATTCTCAAAATGGGTTGCTAATTTGGTGCCTGTTAGAAAGAAGAATGGTGAAATAAGACTATGTGTGGACTTGAGAAATTTAAATAATGTCTCCTTGAAGGACAATTACCCTTTACCAAAGATGGACCAGATTTTACAAAAATTGGTTGGTTCAGGGAGAATTTCTAACATGGATGGATTTCCAGGTTATAATCAAATAAAGGTGCTTCCTGAATATTAGGAGAAAACTGCTTTCACTGCACCATGGGGTACATTTATGTACACAAAGATGCCTTTTGGATTAATGAATGCGGTAGCAACTTTACAGTGTGCTATGGGCATTGCTTTTGCAGATGAAAGAGACAGGTTTGTAGTAATTTACATGGATGATATTACTGTATATTCCAGGTCTGACAGGGAACATATCAAACATTTCGAAAAGGTTTTCCTTAAATGTAGAAAATATGGAATTTTATTAAATCCAAGGAAATCAATTTTTTCTCTGGAAGAAAGAAAACTTTTGGGCCATATTATTTCCAAACAAGGTATAAGGATTGATCCAGACAGGGTGAGTGCAATTTTTAAAGTGGAGGAACCAAGATGTAAGAAATAAGTACAGTCATTCATTAGGCAGGTAAATTTCTTGAGGAGATTCAATCCTAGCTTTGTTGAAATAATGATGAACATTACTAATATGCTGAAAAGGGATCATGAAATAAAATGGACAGTGGAGGCTAAGAAATCTTTCAAGAATATAAAGCAAGCTGTTTCAGAAGCTCCTGTGCTGGTAAGTCCAGATTTTGATAAATATTTTTTAGTATTCTCATATGCTTCATAGCATACTGTTGCAGCTATTCTATTACAAAAGAATGATCAAGGTGAAGAACAACCTATAGCATTTTTTAGTAAAATGTTAAGAGATGGAGAGTGAAGATATGATATCATGAAAAAACAAGCATATCCTTTGATTAAGGCCCTTAAATATTTCATATTTACATTCTCCATTCACATGTAGTTGCATATGTTCCCAGCAGTGTGGTAAAAAACATACTTAGACAGCCAGATCCGGAGGGGAAAAGAGAGAAATGGATTGGAATGCTTTTGGAATATGACATTGAAATTAAACCCACAAAGTTGATTAAGGGATAGAGATTGGCTAAAATGATGACAAACTGCAATTGTGATTCTCTGCAGCTAAATTTTATGTCAGGTCAATTAAATCAGTTGGACAAAGAAATGAATGTGATGCCTAATTTTTCCATTTCTCTATGGTATGTTGATATTGTTTATGTGTTGCAAAATCTACAACCTCCTGTAGGGTTAAGTAAAACTAGAGCAAGGTCTGTAAAGCTGAAGGCTGCAAAATTGTTTATTTTAAATCAATATCTTTATTGGAAGGATCTTGGTGGAGTGTTAATGAATTGTCTTTTGGATAATGAAGCTCAGCAAATATCAAAAAAAATTCCACGAAGGAGATTGTGGGGCACATCATTCGTGGAAGGTAACTACAAATAAAATTTTGAGAGCAGGATTTGTTTGGCCTTCATTATTTTCAGATGTGTATAAAGAAACCACCAAATGTTATTAGTGCCATATTTTTTATGGAAAGAGGAAAGTGGTTCCACTCCCTCTTAATCTCATATCAGTAGAAGCACCTTTTCAACAATGGGGGTTGGATTTCATTGGTGAAATAAATCCAAACTCCTCATGAAAACATAAGTGGATCTTAACAACAACTGATTATTTTACAAAGTGGGTTGAATCAATACCTACTAGAAAAGCTACAGATGTAATGATAATAGATTTCCTGGAGAATAATATTTTGGCAAGATTTGGTTGTCCTAAGAGGATTGTAACAAATAATGTAGCTTCTTTTAAGTCCAAGAACATGATAAATTTCTATCATAAGTATCATCTAACTTTAAATCATTCTACTGCATATTATCCACAAGGTAATGGACTGGTATAATCCTCTAACAAAATCTTGGTGAGGATAATTAAGAAGTTGTTGGAAGATAATAAAAGAACATGGCATACAAAGCTGAAATATGCTTTGTGGGCTAACCAAATCAGTACAAAAAGGGCTATTGGAATGTCACCCTTCCAATTGGTGTATGGAGCTGAAGTGTTTTTTCTAGCATCTCTAGGAGTACCAGTTATGAAATTATTGCAGAAGCAGCAGGATGAACCTAATCATATGCAAAGGAGAACAAACCAAATTATTGAGCTAAGTGAACTGAGAGATAAAACATATGATGAGGTACAGATACATCAAGAGAAAATTAAGAATACCTTTGATAGAAAGGTAAAAGAGGAGACTTTCCAGATTGATGATTTGGTGTTAAAATGGGTTGCTCCATATGAAGGTAAAGGAAAGCATCGTAAATTTGATCATTTGTGTGTAGTTCCATACATTATTGCAGCACACAGTGGTAATAATGCTTTTATTCTATAGTATCAAGATGGGTCTCAGTATGAAGGAGGTCCAATTAATAGGAGATTTATGAAGCATTCTTTTAATTAAGGGGGAAGGAAATTTCTTGTATTATAGTGTAAATAATTCTTTACTTTCAATCAGTACAGATGGTGAGCTAGAAGATTTGAATCCCGCAGAGAAGGCCCTAAGATTGGAAAGGGCAGCCATATTTTAGTTTTTATATTTCTTTCACAAAGACAAAATAAAAAAAAAATTATATTGACAATGGATTTGGCAACTGGTCTACGGGGTTCTTTGCTACCTCTCAAGGAGGATAGCATCCCTAGTGGAGCCAGATTTTAGCACTATATTTGAAACTGTGGATTGTTTAATTGAAGGGTTTGGAAATTATCATATTTCAAAATTTTGTGGAAGCGCCCTTTAGATTAATGGGTTAGAATGATCTTTCATCATGGGTCGTTGGATGAAAAAAGGGATTTGGTCTATGGTGGTGGATCATTTTAGTGTTTGAAACATGAGGGAGAAATTGAAATATTCTCATCAACAGAATGGAGGTAAAGGGTGTCAAATATCGATGGCTCAAATTAAAGAGGTTGTAGATCAATGGTGGAAAGAAATTCCAGAGATCAGAGATGCAAGGAATAAACTAAGGTTTCGGATTTGTGGAATCCGTTAAAAAGGTGAAACTTTGAAGGGATGATATTGATACAAGGTAATATCAACGATGCTGGAGCTTTCCGTAGATTGAACATGCTCGCACAAAAGAAGTTTTCCAATTTGCAAAATTGGTTAACGGGTGGAAATATTAGATGGACAAGATGTGAGCAGAGATAGATCTACAGTCGGAAACAATTCCATAGATTGATCTAGCATGGAGAAATTCAAGTTTGAAATCTACGGAAAGTGGTAGGGGCCACGTTGATCAATAGTTGCAATAGTGGTCAGGTTTTGATCGACGGATAAGGTGCATTCTGCAAATGGAAGTTTCCCGATTGATCAGGTTTGAAATGATTAGGCAGAATGTTAAAGTTTTTGACAATTGGACGGTTATGATGAAGGAATATTGTATATCAAGGGTTGATATTGATTCTACTGAATCAAGTTGTGCAGGGTGATAATGTTGAGTCTTGGTATTGAGATATTGCACATGAACAGCTCAGATTTCAAAGAAAAACAAATCTACGGTATAAATTACAGGAGATGCACATTGGTTATGAAACATAAAAAAAATTATAAGAAGCACCTACGTGGAGTTCAAATGTTTGTTTTTTTTAGCATTCGAAGTGATGATAACCCTGACTGTGCACAAAGTGCCAATGTGGATGAGTTGGAGCACTATGCTAATTAACAAGGTAGGCATCCTAAAACTTTCCAAGTATTTCTAAAAATGGATGAAATAGAAGTGGTAGAAGTGGCAGATAGTGAAGAGTTAGGGGTTTCCTATCAAAAGGTTGAGAAAAGCTTCGAAGACAAAAAATGTTGAATTTTCTGATACCATTTTACTGGATGAAATAACTAAGACGGATAGAAATAAATTGAAAATTTCTAAGGACCAACGTAGTGACACCCATGGTGTTTTTAGGTCTTTCTTTTATTTTTTCTCTTTTCACCAGACCCCCAATTTGCCTGAATTTGTTAAGTGGTGTCCGAATAATTATTCCATAGCTTAAGAAGTCATCATTGATAAACCTAAGTCTAGGATCCTATGCCCTATTCCTGCCTCTGTTATCCACAAAACCCTATCCTTCCTATATGATTTTGTTCATTTATCCCAGGATCACAAAGAAGAAAACATCATGCACTTCTTCCAAGAGTCTGCAGCCGAGAGTAAGGAAACCTTTTTGAAGTTATGTTCAAATCCCGATAGTGAGGTTATAATTGTATCTTACCTATTGACCTGGTTTTGTTTAGTGAAGAAACCTAGTCATGTATAACTTTAGCCAATCAATTTTTGGGGTTAGACACTAATGGTTATGTTACAGAGTCACTGTTGAGTCTATTGTTTATCTTAAACACTTTCCCAATTGATTCTGAACTTCTAGGTTAGTCTTTCCAATATTGTTGCCTTAATTTTGATGAGTTCTTAGCTGAGAACATTCGTACTCAGTTAGTCAACTTCCATGATACCATAGTTTTCAAATTCCAGACATTTTTGCTGAAGATGTTCTTATCACCTAATGAATATAACCTACAGTTTCTTGAGTTGGTAATCACTAATGAAATGACCCATGATTATTACAAGTTCATGAACTGCTTGATGGCAGAAATATACAACATTTTCTTTCAGGAAAGATTGCCCGGGGTATTGCCATAGATGAAGGAAACATTGCAAATTTCCACTAGTAAAAGGATAAGACACTGGTTCCTTTCAGAGTCTAAAATAATTATAAGATTATATGGATTTGTGCACCAACCTTATATTCTTCCATCCTTTCTGACAACTAGAATCTTTTATTTGGAATTTTTTAGACAATGGCTTACAATTGAGGAAGAACACATCTTAAACTTTAGGAAGAGTCTAGATATTAAATTTCCTTGGGACGAAGGGCCATATGTTGTCAAAAGTAGAGTTTCTCTACCAAGAATTGATAATCTGCTCAGAAGCATGGGGTTTTCTTTGGGAGCTACTATCAACTATGATCCACACCAAGTAATCTCTAAAAGAAGACAAGCAAACAAAAATAAGTTGTTTGAACATACTGAAGTAGTTGGACTCACAAAGGAAGCTAATTGGGAATATTATCCTAAAAAAAAACCCAGATAATATCAGCATGGAACAAGACTCTGTCTCATCCATACCTGGAAATAATTCTTCTCCAATGGATCTTTCTAACATAGTTGCAGTTGTTGGTAATATTTCATCATTAATAATTTTTTCAAGAAATTCAAAGAAGAGAGAACATTCAAGTTTCATGGACACTAAAGAAGCAGACACTGCTAGTACACCGAAGAAGCTGAAAATTAGACAAGAGGGACAAATGGTACATGTGAAGAAGAGCAATGTGAAAGGTAAACAAAAGAAAGAAAAATCCAAAGTAACTAGTCTGGATCTTTACGAATATGTATTTGATGGAGTAACCCCAAATAAGTATACATCAAAATATGAGTGGTTGAATACCTATAGGGAAGTGGCTGATAAAACCTTTGAAGAAACAATAAAATTATACGAGGAAGTGAGACAATTTCCAAAGCCAGATGTAACTTTAAAAAATGTAAGGGATCATGCCAAAGATACCCTAAGTTTGGCCATGTCTATTGGTAATAAGGTATTAGAGGTGAATGTGAACTTAGAGAAAATTCCTACTACAAATATAATACACTTTCACAGAGAAACAAATGATATCATACATACAAGATTGTTTAAATCTACATTACAGGTGTCTAAACTGGATTCCAATAACAAAGAAAGCTTAGGACCTCCTACGGAATTAAAAGGTTGAGAACAAGGCCCTTCGAATCAAAATTAAAAAGTTGCATGAGGAATTATTGGAGGTTGATGGGCAGTCGGAGAAAGGAGCAATGGCTCAAACGCTATTTGATGAAAAAGAGAAAGAAGTTCAATTTCTAAAGAAGAAATTGAAAATTCCTTACACTCAACTTATTCAAACCTCTGAATTTCCATAGTTTGAGAAGGAGAAGGAAGCATTAAGCACTAAATTGACTGATTGTAAAGCTAAGTTGTTAAAGCTTGAAGAAAAAGAAAAACATTGGGAAAAATATGCTAAGCTTTTGATAGAAAATGAGAAGGACCTAAAAACTAAGCTGGAAGCAGGAGGAAAATAATGACAGGAAAAATGTGAAGAAGTTAAAAATCAATGTGAAATCAATCTACTATTCCTTCTGTAGAAACAGATGCAACCTCTCTTTCTAAAGCAATGTCTCAGGTAAAACTGAAAGATGTAGAACTCACAAGGTTAAAACAATAGAACAAGAATCTGGAAGAGATCATTTTGACAAGAGAACAAGAGAAGAAGGAAGTAGATGAAAAATGCCAAGAACTAATAAATCAGAATACCAAGTTAACAAAGCAGGTGGTTGGCCAAATGGCCTTGCAAGGGGCCAAGACATATGGTTTTGGATAAGATTATTCTAGAAGCTAATAAGTTTAGAACATATTTAGATTATATTGCAGATCAAGAGAGTACTCTGAAAGTAGCCAGACATAATATTTTGACAGTAAAACAAGGATTAAATAAGAGACCAATGGAATTAGCTTAGAATGCTATCAACTTTTTAAGTACCTTATCAGAAGATCAAGCCAGAAGGTTTGATATCCAAGACAAAGTTGTTGTTGTCTCTTGGGCTATAAAAGTGGTTGGAAAGTACAGAATGTTGGATACTTTAAAGGTTAAAGTTGATATTATAAGTCATAAAGTCAAATAAGTGACTAAGTTATTTAATCCATTGGTAAGCAGGGGAAATCCTTTCTTCCGGTAGGAAATGGGACCATTATTGTCTCAAAAGGAATATCTAGATAAATTGGTCAATTGCAGGTCAGATCATAGTAAGTTTGAAGATATGCAGCAGACTATGTCTAGAAGAGTCGTGTTTGATAAATTGGCTGGAGAGTTCGAGTTATTATTTGATTTTAAAGTCGTGTGTGCCAAGGTGCCTAATTTTTCATATGTAGACAACATGGAGCTCAGATTTTTGGCACATGAAATGGTTGTTGCAAATTTTCCTAATCTTGAACATTGGAGAGCAGTTCAACAATATGGGTCAACTGAATATAATTTACAACCATGAAGACATCAAGGAAGACATCGCAAAGGAGTTTCAATGAAGGATATATTTTATGATAAAATGTTATTTTTAATTTCATTAGTGAAGAAGTTTTGTTATCTCAAAACTATTTTGTATTAGACAAGTGCTTTGACACATGTAATAAACGGTTGAAACCGTTAGACAGTTAGGTTTATTGTTCAGCTCGAGGAGCAATTGTATAAGTATTGATACATTTGATGAAGCAAGGGTTGGAACCCGTGAGATTTTGGAGATTTGTGTATTCAAATATTTCTTTAAATTACAGAGCCAAAAGTTGGCGTATTTCAAAGATTCATGTGTTATTTCATGTTGCAGTTTGTATTTTCCCCTCTTATGTGAATGTTTTTCGAGTTTTATCTTTCCATTATGTTTTCCTTCATGTCTGAAATGAGAGTATAATAGTTTAGAATTCAGATTTACTATGCTCTGGTTGTTCTTTTCAGATGTCCACCAAACCTTTCTTCTAAAGTTGATACATAATTCATTTTTACAATGCTCTGTGTTAATGTTTTGTTCATGTTCTTCCTTTTTCACCAGACAATCAAATTTTGACAATGACTGAGTAGCTATGTTTCCTCTAATTAAAACTTCCATGAAAAAGCTTTTCTTATCTATATTCATATCTTGACTCCATAGCCCATTGGTCATGTGTTCAGTTTCAACCAATCTTACCAATTATAAACCGTTTTGCTTATACATATCTGCCCTTGTTAATATTTTGTGAGAGATCCCTCTCAGAAGAGAAAAAATCCAGTTTTCTCTTTAAAAGTGGTTTTTGTTGTTACCTGGGAATAGCCTTTACAACCTTTGGTAATTTTTCAGTGTTAACACAATCCATGTTTGTTTCATGCATTTTTGCATCATATAGTAGATAGATTTCATGCTTTTTTGAAGTTTTTAAGAGCTAGAGGTAAGGAACTAGCTAGCTGATGCTAATGGAGACCTAAAGGCCATGGAGGCTGGAGAAAAAGGATCTTCACCAAATGGCACGCTGCAAGAGGTAACCTCGTCACTTCCCTCTCTCTCTCTTTCCTTTGAAAAATTGTAGAAATTTCAGGAAATTGTCCATGATTGCATATATTCTGTCAGCAGGATTGAACCTCCCTATAGTTAAGGATAGATAGGCTGTAGACACGTCCCTACGATTGAATCTACCAATAGAATGGCGACCATACTAGGGAGATAAGTAGATTTTATATTGAAACAAGTTTTATTGATAATTTCCCCTTATTTAGGTGTTTCTTTCCTTTTAAATCCTTTGATGCATGCTTTGTCTTGTTCTTAGAAGGTTTTAATTCAGTCCTGGAGGTCAAAACCGGCCTAGATCTACATTTTCATAGTTAAAATGCTTGAAAATTTTGAGGGTTCTGTCGCAATATCTCCTGTTTCTTGATATACATGGGTACAATGGTAACACAAGTGTATACACGCTGGTTTTGTCTGAAAATTCACGTATATACTTTGGGTTTCTTTGAACAATAGCGTATGGAACAGAGTCTAGTGTTTAGGGCATAAAATCCTGACTTGTCTGTTTTGAGTGATTGTTTTTGCTATGGAAAGATTAGACAACCCTCTATTTGATTTTAAAGTCTAATTTCATCCATTTTGGTTAAATATTTGAGTATTTTTTGAAGAATTTTGAATTTTGGTGTGCATTTGGTTGAAATTTGAAAAAGGCATGATTCTTGATTTTTTATGTTTAGATCTGAAATTTTTGGTCACTTTGATTGATTTTTGTTGCTGTAGATGTATTAGGAATTCTCTAATAGAGGTTTTAGACAACATTTTCTTCCCTTTTATCAAGTTTTATAGAATTGTTTGAAGGATTGTAAGTTGTGCATTTTTGGCTTGAGTTTGAAATTTGTGGAGATCGCTAATTTTTGAATTTTTATTGAATTCTTTTGAAATTTTGTAGAACCTTGATTGGAATCCTAAAACAATTGATAAGTAATAATATGATATTTTAGGAGAATTCTTGAATCATTTGGGGACATTTTCCCTCAATTTTGGAAGGGTTGGAAAAAAAAAATTAAGGAAAAACTAGAAAAAAAACTCGTTTAGGAGAATGTTCTTTTTAGTATTATTCAAAGTTTTCCTTCAAAAGAATGCTCTTATGACATGTTTTCCATTTAAGTCATTTATTTCATCCTTGAATGTCTAAAAATGCGTCTAAATTGGTCATTTTTATCGCATAGTGACATAAGGAAATTGTTGAAAAAATTAAAGAACTTGACATTGTTTCAATTTATAAATTCTTGTGACCATGAATTTTGAATCCACATAGACTTGATGACCTGCCACAAAAATTGTAATCACCATTAAGACACTCTTCATACCATCATTTAATATCAAATTCACTCAAATTCACAAACTACGAACCTACCACTCAAGATTAGTTCAAACACAATGAGAGCATCGTTTCGTCATTGTCAAGCTTCTTAACATAAGTTGTGTTCGAGCCACGAGTATCCTCTTCACTTGCAATTTTGGGCAGTCCTGTGAACGAGAAAGTGGATCTCAAGTGTAATAGATAGGTTTATTTTTTAGCAAAATTCTGATCCATAAGTATCCTCTTTAGTTGCACTTTCGGGCGGTCCTGTGAACAAGAAAGTGGATCTCAAGTGTAATAGGAATCCTTTGAAATTTGGAAGCATATTGTCGAACCAGGAGTATCCTCTTCACTTTCGCTTTCGGGCGGTCCTGTGAACAAGAAAGTGGATCTCAAGTGTAAATGCTTGTCATTAAAAATCAAAATTGAATCACATTCTTACATGTGCACATCATTTTAAGAGACTTATTGGAAACATGAGAAAACATTGAATATTCAGACATTTTTCATTTCTAATTCGTAATAATTGAAACCAACCTCTTGAACCCTTAATTGAAAAATGAAAGTGCTTTCAAATTTTTTAAAGTGATTTTGCAATACGCACATCTGAGGGATCTCAATGAACCTCTTACTCTCCCAAAGTATAGAATTTCATCGAATAAAAAGATAGGATTAAAAGTATATGTGCATTGGTTTGGTTCAGTAGCATAAGTCACAATGCCATCTGTTTCACCACCACTCATTGAAACTAATCAAATTACCTTTAAAATAAACGCTTAATCTAAAAAAACCAAGATTTTATCTTTGATATCACCAACAATATTAGGCTATGGATTTGGGTTAAGTTGGTGAGTTAACACTCGAAAGCCAGACAAATTTGAAACTAGCATTGATTAACGAGAGTTAAATACATTAGTAGCAAAGAGTGCTAGCTGGGAAACCACTTCTAACACAAGCGTTAATCATGATTTCTATCAAAATTAGTAAGGGTGGTACCCCCCCTCTTACTTCTTTGGAAGGATATGATCACATTACAGTGTCTCGATTAAGTGACAAGTCCTCGAGGTGACATCACTTTTCTGAGATAGCTAGTCTATGTGAGTTATCCTGGACTGACAATTGTCCTACCCAATCACCGATTATGAAGTGGTAACCATAGTTTCTTGTCCTAGCGAATCACACAGGATGTTGTGAGTGGGGGACACTTGCAATACCTAAGATAGACACAAGGTTGTTTCATCTCCTTGGGAGGGTGAGTAGCCTAGAACTAACACTTGGACCCCTATCGATTGAAGAATAGTGTAACTGTTTCTTGTACCTTCACCATTTAGTAATTATTGAGAATTAATGCACCTCAAGGGCAACTAGTTTTGGAAGGCCTTCTAAAAATCCAAATTTCCACTAAACATCAGTTTTTTGGAAATACGCTCGATTGTTGCTTCCGTAGGGACTTTTTTAGTGGTGTCAACACTTTGATTTTTGTTGACTCTAGCTACCTTTAGGATTGTTTGATTATATTTTGATATAATCTAATAAACAAATCCTTTTATTAAACTTTAGAGTGACTAATCTCCTGGTCCAGCTGTCAATGTGGCAGGAGGCAAGTTACCCAAGTTTGAGGGCCCCGCTACATTGTGGAGGCAAATACATGAACCACATAGTTGTGACTTTCAAACTAAACAACTTATAAACCCAATCCAATGTTACTAGAGAAGAAAAACATCAAATAAATTCTAAACATTTGTCACATCATGGACGAAACATAGATAGAATTGATGATATTACTTTAGTTGAGATTGAAAAAATAAATTATCACACATTTGCACACGTAAATCCACACTTAGCATATCCTTTAAACCCAATCATACTTACGGAAAGTGAGTCACTGGTTAGTGTTTTTTAAATTTGTTGATAAAATGCAGAACATTACACTTGAATCTTTGACTTCGTCAGGAGTGAAAGGAACCATATCAATGCAGCCTCAAATAGTTGTGGGAGGTTATCAAAATCCTCTTGGCACACACAATAGTTTTCTAGGTTCTACTTCTGGGGGCAACCCTTTACCATGGAACGTTCATATTCCTGGTGGAAATAATCCATCCTAGAACACAAATTCCAATTGGAATTATCCTTCATTGATGGGAGGAAATTCCTCAAAGGGTTATCCTCTGGTTTATCTTACCACAATTCCTAGGGGCAATCCACCTATCAACCCAATTCCACAATGGAGTGGTCATGTTTCAGAAAGTAACCAATATTTTTTGATCCAACCTCCGCAAGGAGGAAACATACATTGGAATTCCAATCAAAACCAAGGACATAATCAATGGAATGGTCAGGTTCTAGTAAGTAACCAATCTTCTTGGGACCCAACTCCATCAAGAGGCAATCCACCCAATGGTCAGGTTTTAGGAAGTAGCCAATATTCTTGGGACCTAACTCCATCATGAGACAATCCACCCATTGATCATGTTCCAAGAAGTACCCAATCTTCTTGGGGGAAACCCACCTTGTAATACTAGTCAAATCCAGGGACCACCTAAATGGTGTGGTTTGATTATAGGAAATAACAAATATCACTGGAATCCAACCCTGCAAGGGGAAAATCCACCCATTCATCAATGGTGTGGCCAGATACCAAGAAATATCCAATCTCCTTGGAATCTAACCCCACAAGGGGGAAATACAGCCATGAATCCCATTCCACAATGGAGTGGTGAGGTTCCAGCAAGTAACCAATGTTTTTGGAACTAGCTTGCAATACATGTGTTTGATCCAGCTAGGCCGCCACATGGACCTCATGCCATTGGTATGATTGGTTTTGTCAGCAACCTTGAGCAGATAAATCAACAAACGAGACAAATGTCTGTTCAAACCTCAAAACCTACAGCTGGTCAAGATATGCAGCAACATGATAAGCCTTCTCCAAATTCTGAAATCCTCATGGTTCATTCCATGGACCTTAGGGGAAAGAAGAAGAAATACAAAGGTAAGAACAGTGTTAGTATTTCCCAAACTCCTGAAAATCCCATAGTTCAATCCATGGAACTTAGAGGAAATAAATAGAAATACAAGAGTAAGCAGAATGCTAACTTTGGGGAGGGAGATGCATTGAATCCAGCTCAAGACGGTGGGAAACAACAATCTATTGTATTGATGAAACCTTTTCTGCAACACCATCATCAAATGGTTTCTACAATGTTGGAACCTACGCCAGGAGGCAACCAGTAAAAACCTCTGCAAGAGGGAAATGATCCCAATTTCAATGTCTTCATGTGTGATCATGAGGCGAACATTAAAACAAGACCTCATTCTTATGATGTCCCTCATTGTACATTGGATCAATTGGAATCACGGCCAAATGGTTCCCTCACCATTAAGAAACCAACCATAGACATAGCACCACAGCCCCCAAAGGTGATCTATGTGTAACAATGCATAATCCTAATGCACGAGCTGCTCATAATGAAAATGTTGTTGAGGAAATAGCTCAAGCACCATGTGCCATGTCCACCATGGAGGTATTGTGATATTGTCCTGCACAAAGAAAGGAACTATTTTCTTCAACTAGAGTTGTTGATCCATCTGATGCAATGTTGATCACATTAGACTTAGACCAATCAACCTGTAGGATTCCTTCCAAAGTTGCTTTTCATATTAAAGTAAGATCTCATGGAAAGAATATATTTCAAACCATAGTTGATGAAGGGACCTCAACCTGTGTCATGTCATTTAGATGTTGGAAAGCATTAGGATCACCCACCTTATTCCAATCCCATATTGTGCGGAAATCATTTGATGGACATTCATTCTCTCCTCATGGACTCATTGTATCCTGCCCCATTGAATGGGGTGGAAAAACAGTCACAGTAGATGTTGAGATAGTAGATGTGCCTATAGATTACAATTTTCTATTAGGACGTAGTTGGATACACACAATGATATCTATAGTGTCTTTAGTGCCCTGAGTGATTCGATTCTCTCATTGGGGGAATATTGTGATGATCGACCAATTAGATTACTGCATGCTTGAAACTGTTATCCAATCAAATGTTCCTTTCATTAGGGATGCTCTAAAGGAATTTCAAGACATTAGTGTAGGATCGTTAAAAAATGATTCCCTCATGGGAAATTTTGTGATCCCGCAACCCTTATCTGCTATAGAAGTGTCATACCAAGATATTGAAATGAATTTAGCATATTTGGATCAAAATATTCCCTTGATGGAGGAATATTATCGAGTTAATTGGACCATTTTGGGTGTGAGATCTCCCATCTCACTTGATTTCTTAGATATAATTTTATCATCAGATGAAGCAATCCTTGAAGTCATAAACATTTGGTTGCACCCACCTAAGGACATATTTTGTGGGGCCACTAGGAGCATATTTGGTTTAAATACACCCAAGTATAGGAGCATCATTTTTATGTTCCTCGATCTTATCAGGCATATTTGGAAGCATGCATATAGGTTTAGGTTTTCCCTCTATGAAGATGCATTTGAACCTTTTGAAACCCAAAATTTCCATAGGGTCGAACTGGTTGGAAATTTGTGGGTTAGCCCATCATATCTATATTTTCCACCATTTCGACAGAAGAGCCTACCGAACATGGGCCACCCTAGTCAGCACCCCATTACCATTTTGGTGCCCATGCTTAATTATTCTCATAGGCCTGGGAGCCCAATTAGTCCCATCATGACCTGGAGTTTGAGACCACATACTTGTCTTCCATACAATTCTGACCATTTCCTAATGGGATCCCTATTTCGTGTTAGTTTACATAAGCATGTGTTAAAATATATGCATCAACATTTGTTCTTACTGCTTCGGTGCTTATTGATTATCTTGCGTATATTCCTTTGCAGTGACTTTTTGCTCAAAATGCCTATAAACCATTGGTTTAGTTTCAGTTGACCTATACATGTGTGACCTATTTGATTCAGGTAGTTGACAGACGATTATTCATTGTGATTTATGATTTTGGTGTATTTTGCAATAATTAGCATGAAGTAAACCAAATTCCCCCCGTCCTACTTGTTCATCGCATCAAATTGGATAACCGCAGTTACTTGGTTCTATTTCACCATCTATCAACACATAATCCTACTTTAGATAGCCAACCGATGGAGGGAACATCCATAAGAGTGTGCAAAACTAGCTCAGTCCTTGTTTGCAACATGTATCTTTGCCTTGGCCTAACCCATGCTCTTGAAAAACTGAGTATTCCCTTGCAACACTCATTCCTTCCCATGTACCATAGCATTCTTTATTCTTTTTTCAAGCTAATAAATGAAAAAGTACTAAAAATTAAAAAACCCAAAAATCAAAGAAAGGGGAAAATTGAATTGTGTCATATTGAATCTTTGAGATAAAGGCAACGGTTAGTAATAGTCTCCCTTGAATACAGCACATAATTTTGTATCTACTGTTAGTACACCATTTGCATTTTCCTTGGGAAGATGTACCAGTAATTTGAACAGATCTCCACCAATAGGTTATCCTTCATGTCATCTATGGAGCTTTTGCTGATTCATCTAGAGTTGACGAATTTCACAATGGTTGGTTACTCGAGTATTATGTTGCCAAGTGTCCATTTTGTGTCATGTTATGTGTTCAAGGGAATTCAAACCAGTGTCTGCCATTCCTCAAATATTCCTGACCAATCATATCGGCCTTCCTTGTGTCAGTATACAATGTTGGATCTCGCAACTCTACCAAATTATATCAGCCTATTGATCACAGTTTCGTGTCAGTTGATGTGGGATGCATTACTTCCCTCCTTCTAACGGATCTGTTCCTATCGACGCCAAATCATCATCTAGGAAATGGATCTAGGAACCCCAGTGAGTACCTTGGATCTTGCAGTCATTAGTGGCAGGATTCCTCGCAAATGAAAGTGGGTATACACCAATGACCCCTGATTGTTTGATTCTACAAGTGTTCGACTTCATAACATCTACTCACACTTATCAGTTTTTACTCAAGTACCTTGGAGTCCATCGTCATTATCGGTGGAACTCCTTGCATCTGTTAACGATATACATCAATGACTGGTAATCATATGGAGTTTTATTATGCTCAACATCGACTCATTTATCTGCATGATATAAACTCATACTATCGTTGGTTTGTATTGAAGACCTTGGGAAATACAGTTGTATCACTCATCAATGCACTTCCCAAGTTGAGAAAGATTAAAATACCATATCAAAGTACCATGAAGACCTAGATATGTTGCACTCATCAAATGTGCACGTATATATTGTCAGGTAAATAATGTCACCCTTAATTAAACTATCAACTGAGGTTAGTAAGCTTTGAGTTGTTACACTGTATGTGCTAGGTAAGATGGACTACTCTAGTTCTGTTATAAATTTGCAAATTGAAAATGAAACCTACTTTGTTGACTCCCAAACCATTAATAATCTAACTATCATTCACTCTGCTAACATGAGATGTATATGTATACTGAAACAATCAACCTTTCATTAAATTCTTATAAGGCAGAACACATAGATAAATCAACTATCTATTTCACCTTAAAGGATAATTCTTTAAATAGAAAAAAAGAAACTTGAACCTACTTTGTCGAATAGTCTTGCTACTGAAATAACAAAATCAACTAGCAAACCAAAATTCCTAACAATATGATGCTTACTAGTCTAAATGAAACTGAAGCTATGACTTTGACTGAATCAAAAACAATTACCCATAGCCTGAAAATCAACTAAATGTTACTGCGAAATCCTTCAAGAATTACTCTATAAATCCCCCAACTATAATTGTATTCAAACAAGCAAATGATCACATGAAATCTTAATTCATTCTATCAAAAGAAATCTTCACATACCGAATACAAACTTCTTGGCCAGTTAACTACAAAATATTTCTATGAGCTAATCAACTCGAAAAAATAACAATCAAACATACGAAAACTTTCAGCAAATTTAATTTATAAGAAAATGAAACAAACTGAAAATATAATATTGTCAACCACAAGCACACTCTGTATTTTTAAAACAACAAACCCTTTCTAACTTCTAGAAATGCACACAAAACAAAAACAACCAACTCATGGAAACATAAAATCTTACAGTAACAATAAAATGCATAAACATGGAACCAACAGCGTGTGAAGGTTGCCCCCCCTCCAGACGTTGCTTCAGATTGCGAATAAAAGCTTAAGGCAGTATTTAGAATTAAACTGGAAAGAGTTTCGTCAAATCAGTTTTTGTATCCCTGTCTAGGTAGATCCGCTAAGACTACTGTCAAATATATAGGTTTACATCATATGGGTCGACCACTGAAAGGGTCGACCCTTCAAATGATCATAACAGTCAAGGAGAAATAAACGCAACAGAGATCGGGTTGCATTCCATCCTAAATAAATTCTCCCACATCTTTGGTTATGCACATGATAAAGAAATCACAGATCCTCAAGGAATTGAGCTGACCATGGCTACCATTCTTCTCGGGCGTTAGATAACTAAACCCTATTCCAATCCTTTCTTTATCTTCGAAATATTTGATATTTTATTGGCTGTGTTGATATAGGTACCATATTAGGTACCGAATTGAGTGCAGATCTAGGTACCAGATCGGGTGCAGGAACGAGTATAGGATGGTGAAAGAACCTGTAATGAAAACCATTTATTAATAAATACAATCTTCAAACTTATATCAAAACAAAGCAATTAAAATGACATAAATGACAATATTTATACCATTTTCCACTCCTTTGTTGAATACCTATTAAATCCACACAATTGATGCCTGTGTCAATTTAGAAGTGAAAATACACATAAAAGACTTATATGCCAGACCAAACATGTAGATGAAATACTACAAAATGGAGGGTCATCATCTCCCACACACTGAGATTCTTGCATGTCCTCATGCAAGGAAGCAAAATAGAAAACTGATGAACCCACCTACTCAAACTCCCGAGGTATTAACCAACACCTGCACCTGTGGAGAAGAAGGAACAGGTTTTGATTGACTGCATGTGAGTTCCTCCAGTGAATGTTCTTTCTTTTTCAACTGCTTTCTCAAACTTCTATTGGAGCCAGTCATGTCATCAACTAATTTCTGTCAGGATTTAACCTTAGATTTAAGGATTCCATTTTCCTTCGTGAGATGTTGATTGAGGAGAGCATATTCCTGAACTTCTCCTATTAGCTGAATGTTTCTCTTCTAGAAATAATCATTTGCTGACAGCTGAGAAGGAGAAATAGAGGGGTTTTGAATTGGATTCATATGGGTTGGTGTTCCGAAAGCAGTGAATGTAAGTTACGTGGGTAATGAGGACTCATGAACAAAATGCAACGGGGACAAAGGAACTGAGGATATACGATGTGATGTGGTGGATGGAGGCATGCTTTTTCGTGATGAAGAGGGGGATGATGAAATCTGAACAGAGTTGGAGTAAGCAAAGGTCCCTTCAACCTTTCCTTGAGCCTCATGCTTAGCATCCATGCTATGAATAAAACGTCGACCAGGCTCTTTTGATAGTTTTATATCCTTTAGTCCTATTTTGGCAGTGGAAGGGAGACCTCCTGGTGACTCACCTAGTTTGTGCTTCCGCTAAAGATCTGAATTTTTGGTTTTCTCTTTTGATTACGACTACCAGCACCATATTCATTGATTTTATCCGAACTATCAATTGTAGGGGCAGGTGCTGATTGGGTTGGCTGCACTGGGGAAATTTCAACAGGAAAAACAGCATGAGGGTTTGGAATAACAAGGAGAAACTGCTCCCAACTCTGGTTTCTCTTTTGAAGCTCATCCAAGACCAATATCTTAATGAGACCATGGTGGTAAAGGATTGTAGAAGGATTTTCAGTGTTCTTTCTAACCTGAGCAGCGATCTTAATTAAAATCTTCCAGAAATAAAAGGGAAATTTGTGAGTTTCCAAATTCAAAATGTGCTAACAATCGAAAATGACAGGTTTTAAAAATGGAAAACCTACCTTCACAAGTCACCATCCGGTTAATAATCAAAATGGGACTGATGAATTCATCCCGTATCCAATTTTTAGCAAACCCTTTGTCCCCTTTTACTGCTAGAAACTCAGGCTTGAAAACAAAATCGTAATTTTGTCGAGGAAGCTTATAATTCTTGAACCACTGCTCGTCAGTCCGAGGTAACCCTGTGGCTTGAGCGATTGACTCCTGCGACATGGGAAAAACAAGTGTCCCAATTCGAGCTTGATTGCCATAGAATCCTAGGGAAAAATGAAATGAAACTTCATCATCATAACCTGAAAGAGCAGTGAGAAATGGATTCCATCCAGCTCAGATAAAAGTTTCTCTACAGTCCCGAAATTCTATTAAGGTCAACAATTCAGAGAGGGATGTTGGCTCGTGGCGGTTGATCATGGTGGAGGTATGAGAAATCACAAAATGGCCGCCAGGGAGAAAAAGAAACAAACATGGATAGTTTCAAATTATTTTCCTTCTTCTATTGTTCTGCCAACGTCGGCCCATGATTACCAGAGCAATCATTCTAATGGCTCCAAGATTAACGGGATGAAAGAATGTAAAAGAAAATGATGTTGTGAGTGTTGGCTCATAATGTGCCCATTTCCAGAAATTAATGACTACTTCGAGCCATGTGTTAAGAGGTACACGACTGCGTGGAGGGAATTTGCTAGAATCATTTCGTAATGAAGTGAAGGAATGTTGAATATGTTACGAATAAACCTGATGCCTTATAAATCATATATCATTTTCCATAATCGTTTCAAAATATATGTGAGTAAACTTTATACATATGAATTAAACGATCATGAGGAATATAAATATATGAATAAACTTTATACATATAAGTTAAAGGATCATGATGAATATAAATATATGGATAAACTTTATACATATAAGTTAAAATATCATTAGAAATATAAATGAAACGAAATAATTAAATATTTAAATTTTATTCTTTATCAAAGGCATTTTATGAGTTGACCATAAAAAAACTAAGGGATTTTATGAGTTAACCATGAAAAAACCTAAGGTTAAAATTATATTATTTATATTAGTCAAGAATTAGTTGCAGATCATTGTCCAAATCGGAGATTTGGAAATTGATCATTAAAATCTAAATTTCTCTTTCTTTTCTAATATGAATGTGGAATTAATAAAACGGATTGGTCCAACTCTAATTCCTGCGAAAGAGATATATATATGCCTTTATCAATAGATCTTGTATCAACTTCAACAATTCAATCAGCCCATATTCAATTTACTTACCTTTATATTCGTTCAATCAATTACTTCATACTGGAATCCATCCAGTACCCTTTCTGGTACCCTTTCCTGTACCTCATCTGTTAAGTATCCCAAATTTATGTGATAGCACTAATAAGATACCTGTGAGAAAATGAAAAAATCTACTTGTAATGTCCTGAACAAAAAGTCACCAATCAGCAAACTAAAATCTCCTTTAAACAATCTTCTAATTCCTGTCAACATAATTCAAAAACAAATTTATTTTCCTTTAGTTATACCAAAACCTAATCAATATTTTGTTCAATTAAGAGTTTTATATTGAGATTCATAAAAATACCAACCAGTATGGTTCAACATTACACAAGGATGTGCAGGTGATAAGAATAAGGTTCACTAGTAAGTTCATTGAATCATTGATCCATTGGACAATCTGGAGGTAAAATCCTCCTTTGTGGTAAGGATTCAGAAGTAGAGAGTTAAATTATCTTAAGGGGATTGTCCACTGACTGTTGAACAAATATTATTACATTTAATTTCACCTAACATATCCTTTAGTTCTTACGAAAGTACCCTGTTCATACAAGCAAGGATAAATGAATCAAGATAATAGATACTACAGTCAGAACCCACTACCAGCAAGTATGTTCAGAACTTTAGTGGGGTAACCATAATAGCCAAGAATTCTCTTCCCCAAGTAGAATTCCCCATTTCCAATAGGCCTGTTCAGTACCCTGATGGGTTTTCCTGGTCATACCACAAGCCAATACTCGCTAACAGCAAACCTGTTCAGTGTCCCAACGGGTTAACCTTTTGCATCCTTTTTCCTCTAGAGGCTCTTGTCCCAAATCATAGTATAGATATGATTTGTATATTGCTTACACAGAGATCAGATGGGGGAGCTGCCCCATAAACCTTTTCAGAAACGGAATGGTATTAAGTTGGAAGATCTTTCTAGAACAATGCTTGTAAAGATTTGTTTGCATGAACAGTTAACTTTCATAATGATGCTAAATTAAATGGAAAGGATATAGTTATAGTTATTAAAGCGCCAATGGATAATATCCAAAATATGATTTTACTCTCAATCAATCATCTTCCTATGAATTTATTGTGATGCCTGTAGAGGAATAATTCAAGTCCCTCACTAGTTACTACTTGTAAAAGTACTTGCCCAAACAGGTGTAAGGCCAAATCAAAGTATTCTAGTATTCTTATGGTCTCATAAGTAAAACACCTTGAGTTAGAACTAATTGATATCAAATCTATATAAATAAGGGAACACACAAAAACCGCAGGCATCAATCATATAGTAGAAATTAACATCTTGATATAATTGACAAAAAGTTTCAGCCATTTCAAAGAATGTGTAGAAATATTATGACTTCCCTTTTTAGGTAGTCTGATTTGTCCCTGCAGATGGAAGATACCTGCAAAAAAACAAGATAAAAAGAAACACTCCTATACATATTTATAGAGAAATTTTTAATCAGCAATTACTCAAGAGGAAGGAGGTGAAGAAACTATTTATTCACCTACTAACTCTAAATCAAATTGGTGGGCCAAACCTTGAATGAATTCTTGTTTGGTTATGGGTTTATGATATACCTTTAAACGATGCCCATTTACCACAAAATTCACCTGCTCGTCGTCAATTCTCCTTATTTTCACTGAACCATTATCAAAGACGGTTATGATCTCATACGGTCCCATCCACCTGGTTGTGAGCTTACCTTTAAAATTCTTGAACCTTGAATCAAATAGCAGGGCCCAGTCACCCTCCTAAAAAGTTTTCTGTTTTAAAAAAATATCATGCCACTTAACTCTCTGATTTTGAACCAAAATAGTCCTTTGTATAGCATCATGTCTGATCTCGTCCAATTCATTTAATTGTTTCAGCCTTTGTTTTTGAGCCTCATCTAAATTCAGCCCTAACCATGCAGCAATTTGGAATGTCTTTAATTGGAATTCTATAGGAAGTAACACTTGTTTCCCATAAACCAATTCATATTGGGTATGCCCTATAGTATTTCTCCATGTAGTTCTATAGGCCCATAAAGCTTCAGGGAGCCTATCAACCTAGTCCTTATGGTGCATTTGTATAGTTTTGGTAAGGATGGCCTCCAGAACTTTATTTGTTGACTCTACCTGCCCATTAGCTTGGGGATGGTATGGAGAGGAATTACAATGTTTAATCCCATATTGTTCTGTTAGTTCCTTACAAATTGTGCTCCATTATCGGTCACAATTTCACAAGGGACACCAAAGATGTCCTCATTAATAAATTCTATGACTGAGTTCTAAGTGGCCCTCAACAAGGCCTTTGCCTCGACCCATTTGGTCACGTAATCAGTAAAAACTAGAATATATTTATTTTTTCATGACATAGGTGAGATCGGCGCAATGAAATATAACCCCCATTTTTCAAATGGTTCGATCGTTACCTGTGCTTGCAGAGGCATTTCATCAAAGGATGTAGGTCTCCCCATTCGTTGGAAACTATCACAGCTCCTTACATACTTTGCAGCATCTTTAAAGAGTGTGGGACAATAATATCCCTAATGTAACACCTTATAGGTTGTGCATTTATCTGAGAAATGACATCCACAAGGCCCATCATGACAGGCTTGAAGGATGTCATACATCTCATCTTCCCTTATGCATTTCCGAATAATCAAATCAGGGCATGTGCAAAATAGGTCATTACCCTCACATGAGTAATGAGCACTTTGTTGAACAATTCTTCACTTTTTGTGTTTTGCTAAATGCACTGGTATCTTACCTGTGGCCAAATAGTTGGCTATGTCTACAAACCAAGGCATTTTAACAGAAACAACAAACAAATGTTCGTCAAGAAAATCATCATTTACAGGAATATTTTCACCATCATGAGTAAGTCTGGAAAGAAAATATGCAACTAGGTTTTCTTTCCCAGGCTTATCAATAATTGAACTATTAAATTCTTGCAGTAATAAAATCCATCTTGTCACCCTACCACTAGTTATAGATTTATTCATTAAAAACATGATAGCAAATGATCAGTATCAACGAAAACATCATAACAGTAATGTAGTGTCTAAATTTATTAATAACATGAACTGCTGCTAAGAATTCTTTTTCAGTCATTGTGTAATTTAACTCAGTTGGTGTTAAGTTTTTGCTGATAAAATATATGGCATAGTAATCTTGATTCTCCTTTTGTCCAAGGACTCCCCTTAAGGCAGTGTCAGATGCATCAGTATATATGTGAAAAGGTAAAGACCAGTTTGGTCCCCTTAGAACTGGTGCTGAATACAATTCTGCTTTATTAGTTTCAAAAGCAAGTTGATAGGATTGATCCCAGCAAAAATCAACATCTTTAACCAATAATTTAAATAATGGTGTTGTTATCTTAGTAAAGTTTGTGATAAATCTACGATAATAGCCAGCATGTCCTAGAAAACTCCTCACTTCCTTTTGTGTTTTGGGGGTAGCCAAGCTGGGGATGATCTCAATTTTAGCACGGTCAACCTTAATACCCTTCGAAGAAATATGATGTCCTAAAACTATACCTTCAGTTAATAACATTTTTCACTTTTCATAACTTAAGGCAATATTTGTTTCCTGACATCTAATTAAAACCTTCTCCACATTTCGAAGGGCTTCCTCGAAGTTGTTTCCATAAACTATAAAGTCATCCATGTAGACTTCAACACAATCATGTATCGGGTCAGACAAAATTCCCAAGACTGCTCTTTGAAACGTAGCAGGAGAATTGCACAATCCAAAGGGTAATACCTTGTAGGCATATGTCCCCCATGGACAGGTAAAAGTCATTTTCTCCTGGTCTTCAGTAGCTATCCTTATCTGATTGTATCCACTGTATCCATCTAAAAATGAAAAATAGTGTTTTCCCTATAAAGTGTCTAAAACCTGATCTATAAAGGGAAGGGGAAAATAATCTCTCAAAGTTGCTTTATTAAGCTCATGAAAATCCATGCATATTCTCCATTTTCCTTCCTTTTTGGGGACAACTACCAGAGGGGAAACCCATTTACTATCAGAAATGGGGTAGATGAAATCTGCATACAGTTGTAGAAGAGTTGGGTTGGGTTGTTGGAGGGAGCTCAGTTGCGTAAGGTCATGGTGGTTGAAGGGGCAATGCAGACCTCCCTGGATACTGGGTAGCCTGTGAGTGATAATGTTGTCCCAGTAGAGGTTGATGAACAAGTTGTGAGTAAGCGGATTACTCCGGCCGAGATAGAGGTCTCTCGTGAAGTCATCCTTGGATATGTTTCTCCCAGTCGGTCTGAGGTGTCGACTTAGGAAACCAAGAGGAATCTAGATAGGGCCAAAGTTCCTGCTGCACTTGACTAAGTCTGCAAGAACAGGGCCTCGGGTCCTTCAGACGGCGTTGGATGAGTTCGGGGGGACCAAGTAGGCAGATGCAGGCTGAGCCTAAATGCAAGGGAGGACCAAGTGGGCAGATGCGGGCTGAGCCTAAATACAAGGAAGGACCAAGTGGCCAGATTTGGGGCTCCAGACCAGGTCGACGGACACTTTATGAAAGAAGACCGCAAATGGAGAACGATGTAGTATTCATAGGAGCTGGAGCATGATGGAATTGCAGGTTACACAAGTCCAGAAGGTTGATAGGATCTGCTATAGTAGACATTGAAGGAATCAGTTGCGAATCAATAAATCTGGAAACAGTCACCCACTGATGTAGATGTGACGGTTTCTGCTCTTCAGGATCGAGGAAGACACCATGGCCAACTGACGTGGCTCAAGGATGAGCCACAAGGCTGTGTTGGGGGGCTATTGGTAGGGGTTTGGGGTAAGTGATTTGCATAGCACCTCAGGAGCTACACAAGCTCACGCGACACTGCACAGGACCAAATCAGCATGATAAGCGGAAGAATAACCGTTTTTGGAATTTCTTATGCAACTTTGTACCGATTGAACACATTTTGTGGATATAGGTCACTAGTTTGTTAGAAGTTAGTTAGAAGTGGACCTTGAATGTAAAAGCGCAAGCCTATATATATAATTAGAATTGCAATTGTAGTAGAGGTAAGTATTATTGATGCACAAGAACAATTGATCAATCCATTTTGTGATCTAATTGTGATCTTGTCGCTTCATTTTGTTCTTGAGCAGTTTTGGCCGTGTCTGTGTTGACCAGCTCTTGAATCTTGGGTTGTGATCAATCTCCTGCTGTGGAGAAGTACTGTATGATTTGGATCTATTGTGAAAAAGTAATATGATATGACGGATGTTGCCCTAAATTGATTTTGTCTCTTATTTCTTTCCTGACTTTATTTGTTGTGACGTCAATGATGGATGTTTACTAAATCTGTTGTATGAATGAATGACACTACTGCAATGAATAAGTAATTGATGCGATCTGTTAGCTATGTTGATAGATCTGTGATGAATGTTACGATACTAATTAACTATCTCTAAAGAATCTGATGATTATGCTATCGAGTCGATGATGCCCGGGCCTTCCTTCTTACTTCCAAAAACTTGGTTTCGACAACTCTCCCTCGACATCACGGGTGAGACTTCATCCACTCTGTGGCTTTTGTCGGGCAGGGTTAAACCTGACTAGGCCAATACTGAGGGAGATCACGCTGGTTGGGTGTCGACAGAGTGGGAACCCCTGTCGACGAGGCTTTGTTGGTGGGTTTTCACCAACGCGCTTTGGTTTCTTTCTTGTGCTTTTTTCCTAGCCCAACACTCCCTTTAGCTTATGCTTTGGTAGAGTCTGTGGCTAGGAGATCTTGATACTTGGAAGTATTGATTACTATTGGCAGGGGTTTGGGTTAAGTGAGTTGCATAGAACTGCGGAGGTTGCACAAGCTCACGCGACACCGCGCAGGACCAAATTAGCGCGATAGGTGGAAGAATAACCGTTTATGGAATTTCTTATGCAATTTTGTACCGATTGACCACATTTCATGGATATAGGTCACTAGTTTGTTAGAATTTAGTTAGAAGTGGACCTTGGATGTAAAGGCGCAAGCCTATACATAGAGTTAGAATTGCAATTGTAGATCAAGGGGCTAATGAAGCATCATTGATGCGGAAGATCAATCGATCAATCTGTTTTTTATAATCTGATTGTGATCTTGTCGATTCACTTTGTTCTTGAGCAGTTTTGGCTCCATCTGTGTCGACCAGCTCTTGAATCTTGGGTTGTGATCAGTCTCCTGCTGTGGATAAGTACTGTATGATTTGGATCTATTGTGCAGAATTAATATGAACGATTCTGCTGAACAATCCGTCATGTATGATGCACCCAGAGAAAGTGCACATGTCGAAGTGGAGAGAGTTTGAATTGGTTTGATAGTGAATTGAAGTGTTTTGCATATTTGTTTGTAGGTACAACAATTTTTATGGATTTGAGATCAGATCCTCTTCTATCACCATTCAATTATGTTGAGTGGAAATTGAAGATGGTTTCATATCTCAAGAGCCATGATCTCTTTGATGTGTCTACTAGAGATGGTGAAGAATCTTATGAAGAGGAAAATCATTGGATAAATGATCATGATAGATCATATGGAAGTATGGGTATGCTAATGTCTCCTAATATGTATTATTTCATGGATTTTGTTGAGTATCCATTCAATCTCTAGAGAAATCTAGATAGATATTTTGGTGTGCAGAATGAAGTAGATAATATATTGATGTAACGAATGTAAAATAAATATAATAATTAAATAATTAATAATAATCATAATTAATTATAATATTGAAAGGACATGATCTTTCACTCACAATCCCCAAGCCTTATATAATAGGCGGGACATCAACCATTGTAATATAATCTATTATCTTTTATCTATACAATCATTAATATATACTTTCCTTATGGCTTATCGAATATTCCAGGTGTTCTAATGAATAATATTGTATGCGCGAATAATTATTCGCTTCAAGTGGTATCAGAGCCTTGTTTGGCTAATCTGGGCCTTTGGCCTTAATTCTCAGACCTTGTCTAATTTGGCTTGTAGCCTTATTTTAGAGTTTCCCTAAAATATTGCACATTGTCCAAAAGAAAAAGAAAAACATTAAAAAAAAAAAGTAAAGAAAAAAAAAGTTAAAAAAAAAGAGATAAAAGTACAAGGAAAAATAAAAATAAAAGGTAAAAGTAACCCCCCAAAAAAGGAGGTAAAAGAAAAGAAAATGAAAGTAAAGTTTAAAAAAAGAAAACATAAAGTAAAACAAACACATGATTTTGCTTTCAGCTTCAACCCAGGTTTTGCTTTGATTTGAATTATTATAATATATTTATAATAGTTCAATTTTTTGTTTTATTATATAAAATAATAAAATAAATATTTTTATTATATAATAATTAATACAATAATTAATTATTATTTAAAAAAAAACTATATATTAAACTATATATATATAGTTTATAAAAACATTAATATAATTATTAATAATTAATTAATAATTATTATTATAAAAGAAAAAGGGAAGAAACAAAAAAAGGAAAAGAAATACAAAGAAATAATATTATTGAATATTATTTTGGAAAAAAAGAAAAAAATGGTTATTTAACCTAATCAAGGAAGATAAACAATCAACAAAGAGTCAAAATTTCAAAGGAAGACTCGTCAAGAAATCGATAGCCATCTATCATTAAAGAAGTCAGATACCATGGAAGTTGGTCTCCAAGTACATATAGAGAAATTAGAAGCCAAGCTAAAGCGTTGTCAAAGAGATAATGAAGAGTTACAGGACATAAATATGAAATTGAAAATGTTGATTAAATTACATAAGATTTAAAAAGAGTGAAAGGAACAAAACATTTCCGACTAGAACAATCATACAGAAAAATTGTCGGCCCAAATTAAGAAATTAAAAGATGAAAATGATTTCAATCAGACACAAAAAAATCAAGATATAAAGAAAGAAATAATTGATTATGAAGCAGACATAATACGCTTGAACAAAATCATTAACGACAAAGATGAAGAAATGATGCACATACGACAGAAAGTAGAAGACCAAGAATCAGTGGTTGACCAGTATCGACAACAAATAAAAGTTCTTCAACAACAAAACAATGACTCTAAAAAGGAACACAAGCTGGAGATCACAAAGAGTAATAAAACAATATCCAACAATTCTGAAGAAATATTCAGATTAAGAAATCATAACAAAACCCTGATTACAAAATTAAAAAATTGAAAAATAGTAGCAAGAGCGAACACTCCGGTGAAGACCTCGAAGGAAAAATACTAGAAAAGATCGCTCACACAATAATCACCAAAATATCTAGAATATCAAATAAGCCATAGGGAAAATGTATTAATGGTTGTATAGATAAAAGATAATAGATTATATTACAATGGTTGATGACCTGCCAATTAAATAAGGCTTAGGGATTGTGAGTGAAAGGTCATGTCCTTTCAATATTATAATTAATTATTATTATTATTAATTATTTAATTATTATATTTATTTTACGTTCGTTCGGTGAAATCCTCATTGAAGAGACTCCTTCTCATGTTTCTCCATAAGTTTATGATATCTATGATATCTCATCTTCTCATATATTTTATCTAGAAGAAGACATTCAAACCTCCATGTATAAATAATATCTCCAATTCTAAGAGAAAATGTGCTAAGAAGAAGCATAGGAAATAGATCTTGCCACTAAGAATTCTCACAAGCATACACAGGAAAACTAAAGAGAAGAAAAGAGATCGAATCACATGAATGAAGAGATGAATATTGGAGTGTATCCTTCCATTGAATAATGATGAATAATAGTGTACATAAATAGTACATCCCTTGTAGGAAAATCAAGTTGTATGGAGACAACTCATAAAGCTCAAAAAGGCTGACTTACCAAAATATAGAAAACCCCCATAGGTGGCTAAAGCACTTCCCAAATCAATTAAGGACCTCACGAATTACAAAAAGCATGAGTCAGTTGTCAAGAGTGATGGAAAAACATGGTAATCCTGGAAAATGGAGAGAAAGTCATGAAGGATGGGTTAGCAACAAAAGAACCCATTTCCCTAGTTAACTAGCTTTACCTTATCCACAAAAGAGAAGGATAAAGCAGAATAATGCGTAATCTACTGTAAAGCATTGTTTACTAATTCTGTATGTCCATAAAGTGGTCAAGATCAACCCAGAATCATAAATAAAGCATTATTGGGGTATAGATGGCATGTGTTGACTTTAAGGTGCAAGTGGATGCCAACTAATTAAGCTAGTGAGTAGATAATTAATCAAATAATGATTAATTATTTTATCCTAAGAATTGAGTGGGTTTAATATATTCCAACACCCCCCTTTAAGTATGATGTTATGATGGTATGTCAAAAAATATAGGTGCATATGGATGCATATAGGTCCCAACAACAAGGCTATGGTCACCCTTTAACAATTATTATGTCCAGAAAAGTGAGGAAAGAGACAAAACCACATGGGGAAAATATGCCCTCGAGATAGGAAAAGGCACAAGATTTGAAATAATATGTCTTTAACGTATATTTATATTCACTTGAATCATCTTAATGAACTGCTTCTGGATGGAATACTTGATGAAGAAATCATGAACTCCATCATCATGCACTAGAGTGTAGAACCTGCAAGAAGGAAGAGGAGAGACTCCTTGTATCTCATCAACTGATGAAGTAGGAGAATTATTTGAATTTTTCTTGCTACTATCAAACTTAGATCTACAAACATAATATGAAATGGAAAAGAGATCTGTGCATACTCATTCCCAAAGAGTACAAAAATTAAGACAATTTATTTCACACCCAATTCCCTGAACAGTTGCAAAATTGTGATGTGAATCACATGTCAATATTCTAGTCTGATGTAGCACCTTCCTAGATCTAATATCAGGCTCATAAAACTCTAATATATTAGAAACATTAGCATATGTAACAGCAAATACAAAGGCTTTGGTGACTCAATGAGGAGATTGGGCTAGAGTAGGAAAACTATGAGCAACTGGGAGAAACTGATAAGTGTAAAAAGCTAAATCATGAATGGACATGAGATCTGAACCATACGCGTTTAGTACAGATCCAAACATGTTTAATATCAATCCAAATATGACTAGGTTTATGGATAACCAACCACTGAAAGATAGGAAATACTTCAAACCATGTAAGATAAGTAACACTTCATAAGAGACTGTGGAATCAACTAGTGAACTTGGGATTTGTATAGTCTTAGGATTATTCAGAGGTATGGTAGATGGTATGGATGGTGGTATTATTTGTGTATCATACTGAAAACATGCTTCTAAATCAGAATCCAAACGATCACATATAATCATATCAGTAGACTCATGGGAATACACTGGTAATTAATCCTCTGTATGAAAGGAGGAAAGAAGGAGATGTTCAAAATATTCAAGGAGGCTCTGAGTATTGATTCCAAGAACAAAGGAGGAGATGTGAAAGCACATGATATCAAGTATGGTAAGTGGCATGACACTAATAGGACTTTATTTGGCTATGCAAACATCCAGAAAGACACTAGTTTACGCACAGTCAATGAGAGAGGTATGCACAAAGTTTGAACGATCTTGCACATGGATCTCAGAATCTAACATAAGAGATATAGATAACAATGAATGGGTGAATGGATCATCATAAATATCAATATAAGCTCCATATTTTACTTCTTTTTCATCATTAGTATCACAAGAAGAAGCATCACCTTCAAGGGACACATAAAGACATGGCTCTTCAATATTTGATTCTTCATTGAAGGAGGAAGCATTCGAATCAAAGAGGGTAGTAGCAACATGAACTGAATGACAAACTTCTTCATCATAAATTGTTGGAAAGAAGTTTTGAAATAAGTTAGCTGTGCAACATCGTGAATGCTGCACAAAGTCAAAGATGTTGTGCAAGATGGAAAAAGGGCGCGCAAGACGGATTTACCATATTTTATGTATTTTGGTCATATTTTGTAGATTTGGACCGCAATATGTGGATTGTGTTCATTATTTTGTATATTTTGTTAGAAGTAGTTAGGAAGTTGGCTTAAAGTGGACCACCAATGTAAAGGTGCAATCCTATAAATAGATGTATAATTGCAAGTGTTAAGTGTTCTTAGCTTCTTTGAGATATTGGCTACTCCTGGACTACTGAGCAGTGCATAGGAATTTTGGATCTGTGTATGTGAACTGAAGAACTATTTTGGAGAACCTGTGTTTTTTCCATGAAGATTAATATGACATGACGGAGATTGAGCAAAAACATTGTGTCTTTTTCTATATTTTTGTTTTCATGTTTTTGTGATCTAAATGTGAATGCGATGTGTATCTGTGAATGATGCGATGTTTCTCTGCTATGAATGATGATATATTGTTGTATATATTTACGCATCGATATTTATGTTGCGATTCAAGTATGCTAATGCAATATATTGAATGATGACATGATTTTGTTAATGCATAATCTGAAGAAGAAAAAACTTGGGGTAAAACCTATGTTTATGAACGTGGTAAAACATTGAAGGGATACATCACTGAGTTCGCAGTCGACATAGTTAAATATTACAGCGACACAGAAAGGGAGTTTTTAAACGGGCCAAGAGGTAGGTTCTTGTTATCTTTACAGTTGTCTATTAAGATGCTAATATATGAAAAAGGAATATTAAAAATGAACTCCACCGAGTAGAACCATGGTGTGCAGAGGCTTTGGGTATTGCGGAGACAAGGGTTGGATGGAATGATACGGGGTAGATGGATGGAAGTTACGACAAGACTGTGAGGGAAGCCAAGGAAGGAAGTTGTCTTACGAGAGGAGGAGCAAGGTTTCAACAAGAGAAGAGGCAGAGGACAAGAGATATTCCTGCTGCGCTCGAAATGTGAGACCGCGAGAGAATACCACACGGGACAAAGAGATGCTACAGCGACGAAGGAGACGACCAAGATACGCCCGATCCCAAGGAAAGACTGACCCAAAGCAACAACATACCCACACCTCTGTGCACTGCGCCACAATAAAGAATAAATACTAGCTCGACAATGGCCTGTCCAATGTCTCAAAAACACTCTAATAGTAGCAGAACAAGGATTGTAGGAAGAAGGCCCAAGATGGCGGGAAACGATGTGAAGTTACCTGTATTTCATGGGAACTTGACTCATGATCTCAAGAAATATTGGTTTATGTGTGAAGCAGTGTGGACTGTAAAACAAGATCAAGATGAAGATGTTATGAAGGGCCAGTTATTGATGATCAGTGATTCAAGATGTTGATGGAAAGAGTCATCTTTGATATGAGTGACGTTCAACATAAATAATGGTTCATAGTCGCATTGGTACCACACATCAGAATGGCATTGATGCAGCAGAAGATTGCAACACAGAGCGAGGCTCTGGAGATTATGATGAATTTGGAAGCTTCAGCTGTTAGTGAGAATGTAGTCGGTATGAACCAGATCCAAACACAACTGGTGAACTTGACACTCCAGTTGCAAGATATCAAGAAAGGAAAAGAAGGAATTCTAGTGTACTCGATGTCTTGCAGAGGGGCATCACAAGGATCAGTTCCTGGATTTCTGAAACTACCTATTATTGGGAACCCCAAAGCCATTAGGTTATGGTGGCATGCCATGGTGTTGTATCTGACAAATTTATGGGAATTGACATGAATATTGTGGATATATGCAGAAGATGGTCATGAAGCCAATGAATTTATACAGTACATTTTGCCGGTATTTTGGGCATGAAGTAAGGATTGTCACGCATATGATCTACTCAAGGACAAAACAATGGACATGTGTTATGTGAAGGGATAAGACCATCGAACAATGCAGCAACTACAGCAGCAGCCACAGGTGGTACATCCACCACCTCAATCGCAGTTTGAACTAAAGGTGCAACCACGTCCCCAGTTTGTACCGTAACTACAACCACATATGCAGTTCGTGCCACAACCGTAGTTTTCTCCTCCACCTCAATAGTACAACCAGATGTAGATGGTTCAGTAGCAACCACAGTACACTGAATTTTAGTATGCAAAACTACAACAGAGTCCCCCACAGTAGCAGCAATTCAATCAACCGCAATATCAGTAGCAAGGAGGATTCCGCAGAGGATTTCGAGGTAGACAAGGTGGAGGTTTCGATCGAGGAGGAGTACAAGGTCACAGAACTGTACAATGCTATAATAGTGGAGCGTTGGAACATTATCAGAGATATTTCCCACAATTTCAAGCACAATGTAATTATTGTATCGTTGTTGACAACATTGTCGAGAATTATTCGCAGCTGATTGCGAAGTGGCAGGCAGGAAACATTCCTCCATTGCAGAACCAGAATCAAAACCAGTTGAAAAACTAGAACCAGTTGTAGAACCAGAACCAACTTTAGAATCAGAACCAGAACGCAAATCAAAATGTGAATCCACCGCCAAACCAGAATCAAGGATCAACCGTTGTGAAGATCTCGGCAGAACCAAGAATGCGGGACATTAATGTTGCTGTCATTACTCATGGAGGTGTGACAATGGGGGATGATATCCCGTTTCCACAAATTCAGAAGGGCTAGGAAGAATAAGGTGTAGTTTGATGTTGACGTTGAAAGAGACACATTATTTGAATCACGCGATGTGATACAAGGAGATCTCAGTAAGTTACATGTTTATGAGATGCCAATTTCTTTTTATTCAAATTCGGTAGCAGAATCATCTCAATAGCATGGTACCTTGCGGAACTTATTTGAAAGTTATTTTCCATTGGTGAAAGATCCTTATGCCCTCGCTAATATTGAGGATCTGTTGCATCAACCAGCCAAGGGATGGAAGGATTCCATGGAGAACTCTTTACATAAGAGAAATACAAGAAAAGAGATGAGAATGAACATTCAGAATGGGGACTACGTGGTAGATTTAGTCATCTTGGATCTAGGCTCATATGTCAACATTATAACAAAGCATACATGGGAAAAATTATCCTATATAAATTATCCTAGGGGTCATCTGATCGCATGTCATACCATGTGGGCCTCATGACTAAAGGATGAGTGGTTCCCTGCTTTTGTCCACACGTTGGATGAGATTCCATGGTGATGGTATGTATCAGTTGAGTTGTGTAGATAGATCACTACTTGGGAATAGTTGATGATTTGCTTCAATCACACCTTCAGTTTCGCAGATACCAATCCAGTTATTCATAGTGAACTGCAACACATCCACAATGTTGTTCTAAAGGTAGTTCTGGTTTCATATCCAATGGATCCGCATGAGATATGTCCAATGCAGTCGATGATGGAGTGCTACGATGTGACAGGAGGACCAGATGATGGTGATTATCTATGGAACATCAATATTCCAGAGACAGAAGGTCAACATTGGGACAGAGGAGAACCCAAAGTTTGCAAATGTTGGGGACTAATTGGATGAAGAAACCATGACAAAGATAAGATATTTGTTGCATGAATTCCAAGATTTGTTTCCTACAAAATTTTCTGAGATGAAGGGAATATTCGAAGATTTAGGAGAGATGAAGATCCCATTGAAACTAGATGCGAAGCCAGTGAAGCAACGGTCATATCACTTGAATCCATGATACAAGAAGAGGGTCAAATTTGAGCTTGACATAATGTTGGATGCTGGGATAATAGAACCAGGTGAGGAATCAAAATGGATCAGTCCCATGGCAGTGCAAGACAAGAGGATAGGTGAGGTTCAGATTTGTGTCGACCTCATAAAATTGAATCATGCATTTCTGCATGATCCATTTTTGACACCATTCACTAATGAAGTAATAGAAGGAGTGGGTGATCAAGAAATTTATTCATCCACAGATGGATTCTCTGGATATACCAGGTTAAGACTGTGAAATAAGATCGCCATAAGAAAACCTTTGTTACTGAATGGGGATGTTTTCAGTGCACTGTGATTCCATTTGGACTGAAGAATGGGCATGTGATATTCTCTAGGATTGTTGTCGATGCATTCAAATATTTTATTCAGAAGTTTATGGTGGTTTATACGGACCACTAGAAATTTTATGGATTGATCAGGGACCATATGGAGAAGCTACAACTGATGTTGGAGCAATGTCGACAACATCACATCGCCCTGAACTCAAAGAAGTGCATTTTTTGTGCACCTTTTGGGATGTTTTTGGGACACATTGTTTGTAAGCAAGGACTGTTGGTTGACCCAGCAAAGATTGCGCTAATTTTGAGCTTTCCACCACCTACAAACATGAATAAACTTAGAGCGACATTGGGACACACATGATACTACTGCAAGTTCATCTGAGGTTATGCCACGATCACAGCTCCTATGGAGAGGTTTCTAAAGAAGGATGCGGTATTTGTATGGAGTCAAGAGTGTCATGCAAGTTTTGATATGCTAAAGGAAAATATGGCTTCTGCACCAATACTATTTTTTTCTTGATTAGACTAAGGATTTCCATGTCCATGTGGATGCATCATCATTTGCACTGGGAGTGGTACTGGTACATCCATGGGAAGGAGATCTTGATCATCCGATTTCTTTTGTGAGTCGGAAGTTGTCATCTGCGAAGAACAATTATACTACAACAGAGAAGGAAGGTTTTGCAATGGTATATGCGCTGCAAAAGTTTCAACATTACCTATTTGGAAGTCATTTCAAGATGTTCACATACCACTTTACTTTGAAATACCTGGTCAATACGCCTATGTTGGGGGGGGGAGATATTTCATTGGCTACTTCTCTTTCAAGAGTTTGATTTGAGATAATTGTGAAGCCGGGTCGCTTGAATGCTGGCCCAGATCACTTATCACGAATTGAAACAGGTAAAGAATCGACGAACATTGAAGATGAGTTTCCAGATGTGCAACTATTCAGAGTTGAGATGGTTGATGACTATTATGAGAAAATAGTTCAATTTTTTGCGACAGGAATAGCACTAGAAGAGCTTACTACAAGTAGTAAGAAGAAGTAGTTGGATTTTAAAGCCATGGATTTCTAGTTGATCATTGGACAACTCTATAAGCTACGACCAAATGAGATCTTAAGGTAATGTATCCTACCACATGAACAAGGGAAAACATTGGCAGATACACATGCGGGAGTTGTAGGTGGACACTATGGAGGTCGCACTACTGCTAAGAAGGTACTGATGTATGACAACAAGTTCGTGAAACATCTAGGTAAGTTACAGATACATTGTCTAGGTCCATATGTTATTAATTCCATTACTACAAGAGGCGCGATACAACTGCAGCAGTTAGATGGAATGATGTTGCTAAACCTAGTAAATGATAGCAGGTTGAATCCCTACAGGACGGGCCAGGAGCCACGCGATGCTTGAGGCACTGCACGATGAAAACAAAAACAAAAAATTTGCATGAGATGATAGTTAGGAGGATGGCGCACTAGGAAGAAGTGGTTGTGCAGGTAGACAAGTCAGTACCGCGGATAGGGAATCATGCCGTGATGGTCCTAGGTCCATGACAGAGTCAAATGAGCAATAAATTAGGTAGTTAAAATAGTTAATCAGTGGCTCTCTTGGATGAGATGCTTATTAATGATGGATCCAATTGTTGGATTGATAGGATCGGTGGTGGATTCGGGCGATTAATGCATGATTTGGTCGTGATTATGAAAAGGGGTCATAATTATTTGGCATAATGGGAGGGATATCAAGTCGATGCTATAAGAAGTGGCCAAATGCAGTCGAAATTCACCATTGTGCAAGCTTGAGATGTCGATAGAGTTGTATAAATTGTTGAAGTGAGTTGGGTTACAGTGATTGTTTTATTTGCAGAGAAGAGTGAGTTTGGGGTTCCCGTTGAGAAATTGGGGGCACTTGTGTGGCATGTCAAGTGAGCCCATCATAGTAGATATTTATAATGAGAGGGACTCACCAATTATCAGGGTGCCCATTGAAGAAGAAGTTGAAAGCATGCTGGTGGCTTCATCATCAGTTCCAAAGAAAAAGAGGGGCGCGTAGCGGCCCAAATCCTCGGTTTAGAAGAAGCGACAGACTAGAACTTAGGCATGAGCACAGGAGGAGGCACCTGCATAGACGGTTCCATCAAACTCAAGGGATGAGGAATCATCGGCCCGCACAGGGTTATCCGCTGTGGATATCCCTGGGTATGTGCCTCCCTATCGGCCCGATGTGAAGCCGAGGAAGATGACGAAGAACTAGAAGTACCCAGTCAAGATGCCTATGATACCACAGGGCATGGTATGTACTATGGATATTGTGCCCTTGCTTATGCGAATGAAATACGAGGATCATGATATGCTCGCATCACCAGATATTACTGCAGAATTGTATGTACTCATGACACAAGAAGGAGGTGGCCCAGTAGCACGCATTCCACATGACTCGATGTGGGGCTTGGAGATATCATGACTATTGGCACTTATCAACATGTCACACTTTGGGTGGTTGACATAGGCAAAAACATGTGCAAAGCATCTCTTGGCGTGCTTCCATGATAGGATTTTGTCACGGGACCAGCTGGTCGCAGTCACTATAGTGATTATTTCAAATATCATGGGGCTTCCGAAGGAGGGGCCTGACCCATCACAGTATTTTAAGGGGAAATACAACAAGAAGAAGTTGGCCGCAAAGATGAAGAAAATATATAACCTGCAGCGTGACGGACGGGCATACCGTGTTGACAGTATAAACGATCAGCATTTTCACATTGTGGGGAGGATTCTAACTAGCAAGATAGTCAGAAAGAACTGACCTAATATAATTCGGGGGTCATCACATGCATAGAGAAATGTGTGTAAGGGGTGTACATGAACTGGTCATTATTCCTCATGAACCAGTTGATGGATGACACACTCGCAGTCTAGGTGGGGCAGTGACCGTTCACCTACATCTTGCTACTTATTTTGATTGCGCTCGTGGCTTGGATGGAGCCAGAGGATTATCAGGGGATGGAAATGGAAGTGGTGAATGTTTGTAAGAGCACGTGATACTAGAACCTCTGGTACGTGAAGGAAGCCGAGCGACTTAAGGACTGTGCAATTCAACTATGGATATACAATGAGGCACTGCAGGATGCAGCAGTGAAGGTTCTGCGACTGACAGAGGAAGTAGTGGTAAAATACCAATGATACATTCGGTTTGTGATTGGGTTGCATGCCATTCATGTACAGGCACGGTGAGAAAAGGATAAACAATGGCTACCCACAACATATAAGGTTTTTGGCATGAAGTTGGAGACTGTTATTGTTGATTGGCCCAAGGAATGGTGTGAACCTGTCAATATCGGGGAAGTGTCGATGGGTCCACTAGCTGATGCACCGGTGGATCCTCTGCCCGACCCACCGAGTGTTCACGACTCTGATGAAGCATCAACATGGAACCCCACTGATTCAGAAGCAGAATGACTATTTGAGGAATCCCGAATGAAGAAGAGGCAGGATCGGGGTGCAACCAATAGTACCACACCAGTGACAAAAAGAAAACACAAAATCAACAACTCTTGTTAATCAATCTGCATACAATTCCATTAAAGATAGATCTCAAATGGATGACTTCACAAATGATGCAACATTTCCACACAATGTTTAAAAGAACGTATCATATTATTTTGTCAAGTGTTGCAACTACCAACACACAATGTCACGAGAAAGCGTTACTAGCAAGAACAAGGGATAAAGTCTTCCATAATTGTGCTTTGAGGACAAAGCAATTCTAAGGCAAAGGCAATGTAATGAACCAAAAGTATATAATAAATAAACATTAATAACTATTAATAATTAAATAACTAATTCTTAATGAAGAGACACCTTAATGAAAGTTTATGTCCCTTTATGAAAGGGAACCCATCATGGGTATTTATACAAATAGACTTCTCTTTGTAATATCATCACTTATCTTATCAAATATATATATTTACATCCAGGCATGGATTATTTATTTTATTTACATTGGGTCTTCCCATAAGAAAACAACAGTTTAATGTTACAGTAAAGTGATCTATGGACACGATAATATGGTGATGCTCTCCAGCCAAAGCTAGGTTACAATCCATGAAATATACCCCCCACATAATGAAGGGAACAACGGTGATGATAGGATGTAATGGGGCAGGATATTTTGAGAAAACACCTGGAAAGGGTGACATCTCTTAACCACATTAACATAATATTTAAATATCGGCATCCAATAGTAACCTGCTCTCAAAATATTCTAGGATATAGCAAGCTTGGATAAGAGACCACCACATGCCCCAATATGGCAGTCATTAAGCACGACCTCAGCTTCTTCGTGAGTCAAACAATGACATGAGATAGAATCCACCTCATAGTGATACAAAGTGTCACCAATAATAAGGTAATTTTTAGCATGTCGATGTACACGTTGTTGTTCATCTCTCAAAATATGTGGAGGAAACCTCATATTCCAAAGATAAATGATAATATCACCATACCATGGGTCCGTAGATGAGATGAGGAAAATATACCCATCCATGAATGAGTCCTTGTAAACCATTTCTTCATCAATCCAAGGAAAATGAAGACAAAAGACTTCTTTGATTTATCTAAGACAAAATTAAGGTCAAATTCTTGCAAGATAACAATCTATTTATTGTATTTGTCCCCTATAAATTGTCTTGTCAGGACAAACTGAAACGGATTGATATGCACTACAACCGTAGTCATGCAAAGTAAAATGTAATCTATCAATATCTAAACTACGTGAATAGTCACTAAGGTCAATTTCTCCACATGAGTATATTAGAGTTCAACATAAATAAGATTATGGCTAAGATAGCAGATAATGTGCTCGTGGAGATTGTAATCCTATTGAACCATTACCATGCTAACTGTCTCTTGAGATGCAACCACATAAAGAAATAAATATCTACTATGGTCTAGAGGACAAAGCAGATGGGTCAATTCCAAGGCTCTTTTAATAGCGTCGAAGGACTCCTGGGCTTTCTCATCCCATAGGAATGGAGTACCCTTCTTTAACAAGTGAATGAAACCCTTAGTTAGGTTGGCATAGTTCACTATGAATTGACATAATAAATTATCCATCCCTTGGAGACTCTGAAGTTAACGAATAGTGCATGGGGAAGGAAAATGAAGTATTGCCTCAACATTGTTGCTAGGAATTTTTCACCTCCTGTAGACAGGAGTTGTTCCTCTAGTCTGAATGGTTCAGGTCTAGAACAAATGGTACACAACAGAATTGGAAGACATTCCCTAGAATGGGTGGATATATGGAATCAGTCTCTTTGATGTAATAGTATAGTTGTTTCCTATAATGATGGTTCTTCATGGATGTACCTGCATAATCACATGAAAACAACAAACAAGATCAAGAAGCACCAGAATATGATCCACTATTCTATGTTGATGACTAAGGAATTCATCAATAAAATATACGATAATAACACAATATACTTTATGGGAAAGGAACTAATTTTGCATTAAATAATAGAGAAGAAGCTTACAACCTATGCCTTAGTGTCGATGTGCTCCTTCACAAAGCCAATATATTTTCCCCAATAGCTCCAACTTGCTTCCTCAAGCTCACTCTACTGATTTAGGCTAGAATGTCAAAGAAACAGCATAACTTTACTCTCTCCTCAACCATGGAGTATGAGCCTACTTTTATAGGCTTGGAATGGATAGAGATGGTTGAGAAATTGGTGGGTGAGGTGGATAGGAGATTGCCAAAGGATGGATCTCGAGACTAAATGGCCCTAGTGAGTAGGGATAAGGGTTCCATGAAGCCTCCTTTCGAGAAGCTTCGTGAGAACCTCTCTTTTTCACTTTTTACCAAGGGCACCGCTTCTTCCTCACCGAGACAGAGTGATGGCAGGGAAGAACCACACCTTGAATAAAGGGAAAATGCAGTGCCACTGCTTACTAGCAATACATTGTAGGTGGTGCTGAAGAAGGTATTGCTCTTTGACTAAAGGGTAGAGGCGTTGCTAGATTTTCATATATAGATTTGATGTCTGGACCAATATTTTCACTTCACAATTTGGGATTAAGGGCAAATACTGAAGTTTGGGACCTCATCAGATGCTAATGACGAAGCACGAGGCTAGAGGGATATGATAGGCTAGAGATTTGATAGACCTAGTTATCACTTCAAGGTAAGAATCGTCTTGATCGGATATCACTATCAACCAGGCATCTTTAATACATCAATCCTTTTGATTCATGAGAAAATACTATTGCTAGGAATTTTGCACCTCCTGCGGACAGGAGTTGTTCCTCTCTTTTGAATGGTTTAGATCTAGAACAAATTTTGAGAATAGTTCATTCTCTGTTACAATCTCATTAAAAAATGAAGTAGATACCCTAAGCATTCTTTCAACTGATCTTCGAGCTCGTTAAAAACAGTAAGATGGTATTGAGCTTACTTTTCATTTTTCATGCTCTGGTTAAAACATGAAAAGTGGTTTGAGCTTAGTTTATTACTTTTTCGTGCTCTGGATTCAAACATGAAAAAGGTTAATAGAGTCCTCTTTAACCTCTTTTCAGACTCTTAAAATGTGAAAATATAGCTGAGTGAACTTGTATTCTTCATGCTTGTAAAAGGACTTGAAGAGACGTCCTCCTAGTGATAGTTTACCCCTTTTTCTGACTAAGGGAAACTACTTACGAAAAAGGTACACTCCATCCAATCATGACTGGTAGATTTCTCCTTGGTATTATTTTATACTTTTTCGGGCCTCGGGGACTAAATTTATGAAAAATTCCATCCTGGAGTCTTCTTCTGTCTTCGTTCAGACTCTCTAAACATGAACAATACCGAGTTAACTTTCATTGGACTCATTAAAAAAAACATTAAGAGACCCTCTTTTGGGAACGAACCCCTCCTTTCTCAAGTTCGTAAAATGTATGAGAATGTAATTGTCTTTAGATAAGCTACAAAGAGTGTTTATTACCCTCTTTGAACTCGTAAAAATGAAAAAGAGGCACTCAACAATCATGATGGGGAAATTAAGGGAAGGGAATCAATTCATTTTGCAAATAAATGGCAGTTTGTTTATCACCTTTGAACATGGAACTTTTCTACATTTCATTCAGTCAATTGGGTAAATCAGCTTATCTCTAAGTCAATCCACTTTCATGAGTCATGTCACTCCTTGAGTCTTTCAAAAGAATGCATTTTCCATTGTCGTATTGTTTTCCGCCTCATTGAGTCAATGCTGCCAATTCTATTGTCGTGTTGCCCAATGTTCAAAGGGAATTTAGAAGTTTACCTTTGCAGTTAAAATAGCTTTTGTGTCAGTAGTTATTCCTCTAGTCTAAATGGTTTAAATCTAGAACAAATGGTACACAACAAAATTGGAAGACATTCCCTAGAATGGGTGGAGATCTGGAATTAGTCTCTTTGATGTAATAGTATAGTTGTTTCCTGTAATTATGGTTCTTCATGGATGTACCTGTATAATCACATGAAAACAAAAAACAAGATCAAAAAGCACCAGAATATGATCCACTATTCTATGTTGATGACTAAGGAATTCAACAATAAAATATACAATAATAACATAATATACTTTATGGGAAAGGAACCAATTTTTCATTAAATAATAGAGAAGAAGTTTACAACCTATGCCTTAGTGTCAATGTGCTCCTTCACAAAGCCAATATCTTGTCCCCAATAGCTCCAACTTGCTCCCTCAAGCTCACTCTACTGATTTAGGCCAGAATGTCAAAGCAATAGCATAACTTTACTCTCTCCTCAACCATGGATTATGAGCATGCTTTTATAGGCTTGGAATGGATAGAGATGGTTGAGAAATTGGTGGGTGAGGTGGATAGGAGATCCCCAAAGGATGGATCTCGAACCGAACTGGCCCTAGTGAGTAGGGATAAGGGTGCCATGAAACCTTATTTCGAGAAGCTTTGTGAGAACCTATCTTTTTTCAATTTTTACCAAGGGCACCGCTTCTTCCTCACTGAGACAGAGCAGTGACAACGTAGAACCACGCCTTGAATAAAGGGAAAAGGTGGTGCCACCACTTACTACCAATACATTGTAGGTGGTGCTAAAGAAGGTACCGCTCTTTGACTAAAGGGTAGAGGCGGTGCTAGATTTTCATATGTAGATTTGATGTATGGACCAATATTTTCACTTCACAATTTGGGATTAAGGGAAAATACTGAAGTTTGGGACCTCATCACATGTTGATGACAAGATTTAGGTGTAACAAACATTCAATGGATCGACCATAATCCCCATTTTGGCACGATGAGTTCTAAAAGAAAACTAATACTAACACAAAAGATGCACTTTTGATGGTTTAAATGAATTTCATAATGACGGCATCTCTCAAATACTAGTAGAAGATGTGTTGGATGCTTCACCATCTAACAACAGTGAGAAGCAATATCATCTATATAGACTTTGATTATACGTTTATAGTCATGAAAGGAAAAGGTCATTTCCCACTGAAAGGTTTCTCTAGTGTTTTTAAGGATGAAGGGCATCATATGGTATGCAAAACTACCCCAAGTATATATAAACATAGACTTATAATGGTCCTGAGGCTTGATCTGGATATGATTGTAGCTAGGAAAACCATCCATGAATGAGAAAATTTCACTCCCTGCACACTCATCCAGAATCTAATCAATAAATGGAATGGGGAAGTTATCTTTAGGATAGGATTTATTCAGATCCCTAAATTCGATGCACACACGGATGATTCCCAGCTTCTTATCTATGGGAACCGGGTAAATGAATCCATCTTTGAGTAGCTTCTCTACCGCTTCCTTGATGAAGTTTGATTTGTGGGGATTCACCACTCTTAAGCATTGTCGAACATCTTTAGCATTAGTGTAATTTTTTGTTCCATGTTTGACAATGAGGGGGTCTATCCCTAGAATTTCCTTGTAATACCATGCAAATACATTATGGAATTCTTTAAATAACTCGGTGTACATCTGAAATTATTCAGGTGGAAAATTGGCACCAATATAAACGTTTTCCACTTTGTTAGGGGTTCGAGAAATGTTGATTAGAATCATATAGGAAATGTTCACCATGTTCTCTTCAGCATATATACCATTCATAGCTAACAGGACAACAGGGCGACCAATTTTCTTACGTAAGTTCGATTGAAACACATCATGCTCAATCCATTCAATATCTGGGAGAAAGTAGGATCGATGATGCATGTCTTTCCAAGGTCATTCTCGACCATACATGGACTTGATAATGGCTTCATCTTAAGGTAAAGTTTCTTCAAGTAAATCATGTGATAATGAGAAATTTACCTAGGATATCTTCCTCTTCCTTCTTCGAAGGGTAAATATCAGGTTCTACAGTGGAATCTAGTACATCTTAGTAAGCAATCGAGGTTGCAAATAATAGCATATCCACTCTGACAGGTAAACTCCCTTCACACAAATCAACCGAAGAAGGGAGAGTCTAGGGATCACTCAAATATGAAGTACCAAACAATACCAAACTCAGCGATGGTAAAGAACCTTTGAAAGTAGAATCGATAGCTAAGGTTGGCACTGAAAATTTAAATGTTCTCATAAACGAAGGATACATCCTGACACCAACGTTTTCAATTGTCAACTGAGAATTCTCAATGACGGGGACCATATATCTTGATGATACAATGGAACTAGAATCAGTAAAATATATTTGATCGATCATCACAATTATTCCTTCACGAGGAAAGCATACTACGTGTATAACGGATGAGACGACCACCTTCATGGTGTAAATCCAGTTCCTACCTAGTAACAGATTGTAGTCAAGGGGTGCATCAACCACCTCAACCTAGACTAACATAGTATTACCCCCCAAATGGACCTAAAGAGAAGGAATAACTCCATGTGGTCTAAATGAACATCCATCAAATGTCGTCATCATGGTCATAAATTGGGACAAATGAAGAGAACCAAGGATCTTCCAACAAGACAAAGGAATTACTGATGTCAAAGCACCTTGATCAATAACCATATATTTCATGGTATTATGCAGACACTCCACATGCAATTTAAAATCCACCTAGTAAGCAAAGCGAGGTTGGAAATCTTCTATCTCAAACTTGATCACACTCGATCCACTTAAATCGAGAACCCCCAAGGAAGGAAACAATGGATTCCTCTGTGAAGGACACATCTAGAGAACCTCTAAAGTTGACATCGCACAAAGTTTTTTATCGATATCCTCCATAGCAAAATAGTTCTTGGAAGCTTGGGTATTAGGATTATGCATTGAGCGCATAAGGACTCCTTTCGAAACATGTGGTATAGACTCGAGCTTATTAATATGCAAATGGGTCTCTGAAGGCGGAGGCTCTTTGCCCATATTCATTTGCAAGGAACCGTAATCATGTGAATGGGTAGCAACATGAATAGATGACAGCATATTAATACAACCATGAACACCATAATGGGATGGAGGGTTTGGAGTTCCACCAGACCCACTTATGATGGCCGAAGCACTCAAATCCATGTTTTGATTGTGAGGAAGAGGATTAGTCAACACTGTCGGAATTTGTGAATGAACGTCAAGCCTTCATAGATCCTAGGGAATAAGTGTGTAAGGTGGTCTTGACCATAAATATTACAAGGAAATTTGACCTTTCAGTTTGGATTCTTATCCCCACTAGCATTCTCATTGTTCCTATCATGATTAGGATTTTCTTTCTTATCCCCACCCTTCTGATTTTTCTTCCCATTCTTCTTCTTCCATCCGAGTTGTTTGTTACCCTTCTGTTTTGACGACTATACATAATGTGCATCCCTCGATTGGGTGGGAGTGGATGAATTCATAGCTTGTCCCATCGCAAACTAGTTAAGAGACAGATTTTGCATTTGGTTTGTCACCTGGTCCACTGATTTAGTACTCACAGAGCCCACAATACCATCGACATGTGTCTCAGGCTTCTGCTTGGGATGATGATTTGATCTTGATGCATTAGGAATCATCTCATAAAGAATCCCATATTGTACATAAATCAAGTCCAATTTTTGGGCTCTAAAAATGGCATGTTCCTCGGTCGCTAATCCAGATGTTGAAACATCCTTCGCAATATATGGAAATAAATACTTAAGGAATGTGGTCCTTCATCAACCTATGTCTTATACGCCACTCCTAAATATGATAGGAACTATGAGTAGCTCGATCTTGACAAAATTTCGACAATAACTCGGTATCGGTGAGTGAACCAAAAAATAAAAGTGGTTGAGAGAGACTAAGGCCAAATCATTAAAGGTTTAGTATGTGCCCTCAGGGAACTCAATGTACCATTTCGTGGAAGGACCCATAAGGGTGCATTGAAATAGTATTAATAAAAGAGAAACATTATTTAGTGAATTTTATGAGCACCAAAGTTGAAATGTAGTGACGTGATCACCTGGATCCTTTCCCTTCTTGCCTAGAAATTTGGAATGTCCAAAGGAATCTTAGTGGGGACTGAAGGCTAGGACATATTGTGACACACCAAACCATTTGTAACTATGGATAAGTATGGAAATTTAAATGCATCCATAAAATGGATCATGTATTTTGAAATATGTGTCCATGTGTGGAAATTAATTTCAAGCTTAGATCAATTGAACTCACAAAATTTCTTGTAAAACATACACAGATTCACTCAAATTGGAGACTGTAAATGGAGCATAATACAAAATTATATTGAATAAGTATCTCATACAACATATAGAAGTAATAGGTTGTCCAAATATATAATTACATCATATATTTTAATGCATAAGGATGCCATTCAAATCAGCACAAAAGTAGGATTACTAAAAAGGTCAAAATCCCCCCATAGGTGCATAAAACACTTTCCTAATATGTCAAGAAGGTCACGAATAGGATGAATGAAGTGTATCAGATGATAAGTAAAGGAAATTTTATAAACTCATTCCTTTGGAAGAGAAAATTAATGAGGGTGAGTTGTACAAAAAACAAGGTAGTTTCCTTAAGACTAGCTTTACCTTTTTCCTTAAAAACTGCTGAAAAGAAGTCCAATTTTGGATAAGGAAGGAATGCGCACTTACTAAAATGGGAAGTTTGATGGGTTATAATAATATTACCTATAATATTTCCAAGGCTCTCATGTAGGAATGTCATGAAATTTTGACCATAAGGAAGCAAGTGGATTCCAACTAGCTAGTGTAGGACCTAGGAATTTAACCAAAGGGATTAAATATTATATCCTAAGTATGGGAATGGGTTTTTATTATTATAACACCCCTTATTAAGCCTTAATTATGTAAAATTTCATAAACATATCAGATATATAGGACTTATTAACAAGGATTAGTCACCCTTTACATACTGCGTGTCCATACAAAACAAGGGAAGAGGAAAAACCACAAAGGGGAAAATCCTCCCTTAAACATGGACATGAAAAAAAAATGTGTGAAATATTGTCTTAAATCAGTATTCACCATATGATCATTTATCCCCATCAGTGATTTGAGAATACTAATATTCTTCTCAGAAAACACCTTGGTGAATATTTCTGCAACTTGCTCAGATGATGCGCAATATAGCAGAGCAGTGAGCCCATCATGCACAAGCCCTCTGATGTAGTGCATATGGATATCTATTTGTTTGGTTTTATTCCTCTATAATGGATTAGTTTATATTTGAATGGTACTTTGTTTGTCACAATATATGACTGTAGAAGTCTCATATTCAATCCCAAATTCTCCAGGTATACCCTACAACCAAAAACAATGAGTAGCTACATTCACAGCTCCTTTGTATTCTGCCTCTATAAATGAAAGTGAAACGACACTTTTCTTTTTACTTGACTAGATGATTGGCCCATATGCAAGCATAAATACATATCTAGAAGTTGGTTTTTTATCAGTGTTATCACTTTCCCAATCAGAATCAATAAAACCAACTAACTCTAGGTCAGATTTTGCAAAATAGTGAATCCCATGTGTCCTTGTACAAATTTTAGGGTTATTTTTGTTGGCATCTAATGGATTTCATTAGGATTATCCATGTTTCTATATTACACACTCACTTATTAAGATATATCAGGTAGAGTATGAGTCAAATAAAGAATACAACCAACCAGTTTCCTATATAGTGTGTTGTTTACCAATGGAGAGGACTGCGCTTCTTTAAGATTAACTCATGAAAGGAAAGGAGTATTTCTTGGCTTGCAATATTTCATGTTGAACTTGTTCAAAAGGTCTTAATCATACTTGTACTGATGTACTTTGATTCCAAGATTTGATTGAGAAATGTTGTTATGCAACCAAGTCCCAGATATAGGATAAAAAGAGAAGAAATAGACAATAAGAGAGTAATCCATGCCTTAATAATGAATAACAGACATAAATATCAATCCTCTTCAAGGGAGGAACCTCCTTACACAATGTACTGACTACACAATACAAGATAATAAACTATGTAATGCACCACAATATAGGGAGTAATGCACCACACTATATGGTGTAATGTGTCATCATTAAGGGCTTAACATGAACCTCCCCTTCAAAAAGTGTTGTCCTTAATGTTGAATTAGCTATGGATGTTGTTGTATAAAGGACTCATATTCCCATGTTCAATATTCCGTGGGGAAGTTCTTCCATTTAATGAGATACTCTGAAATTGATCGATTTCAAAGCTGTCTAGTTCATATTTAAGTAATTTCTTCAAGATCCAAGATGATTTTTCCTTCCTCATCAATTTATGGTAATATCGTTTCAATTGGTAGCTTGTCATCGATTACCTTCTTTAAATAGGAAACATGGAAAACTGGATGGACTCGTGAATATGCAGGTAGTTCCAATTTGTAGTCCATACTACCAATATTTTGTAAAACCTTGTAGGGACCGTAGTATTTAGGTGATCATTTATTATGCTTCTTGGTGTTCTTCATGGACATCTGTTTGTATGGTTGTAGTCTCAAAAACACCTAGTCCCCCACATTAAATCTTCGTTCACTACGGTGTTGATCTTCTTGTTGTTTCATTCGAGTTTATGTTAGATTCATGTTGTCCTTTAAGAGTTGAAGAACTTGTTGTTGATTCTCCATGTGGTGTTCCACTACTTGAACCTTAGAGGAGTCTCTTAGTGAATATGTGATGGATGGTGGATGATAGTCATAAAGTGCCATAAATGGGGTCATTTTTTATGATGTATGGAAGGAATTGTTATAACACTATTCTTCCAAAGGTAACCACTTGACCCATTCTGTTTGTTTATTAGTTGTAAAACATTGAAGATACCCTTCCAAAAATTTGTTTACTATCTTTGTTTTTCCATCATATTGAGGGTGATAAGATGAGCTATGAGCCAGTTGAGTACCCAAACAAGAAACTGATTTGGTCCAAAAATTTCTATTGAAAATGGGATCCCTGTCACTTACTATAATATTTGGAGTACCATGTAATTTTTGTACTATCTCCATAAAAGAATTGGTGACCGTGCTTGCTTTTAAGGGGTGAGATAGTGCACAGAAGAGTGCATATTTAGTAAGTCTATCAACAACCACCATGATGACACTCTTTCCTTCATACTTTGGTAAACCTGTGATAAAATCCATCGAGACCTCTGTCCACCTTTGGCTTGGAATGGAAAGTAGTTGTAGGAGACTAGGAGTCTTAATTGTTTGCACTTTATTTTGTTGGCAAACCAAACATTCTGTCACAAATTTTTGAACAACATTTTTAAGACCATCCCAAAAAAAATATTTCTTTACCCTTTGGTAGGTTTTTAAGAAACCTAAGTGCCCTCCTATTAGTGAAGAGTGGAATTCATAAAGTACCTTTTTCTTGAGTTGGGAACTCTTACCAAGATATAAGTGATCAGTGTACCATAGCAAGCCATATTTTCACCTAAATGTATTAGAGGCACTAGGATCCTACTGCATCTTTTGAATAAATGTCCATATTTTTTCATCATTTTTTCATTCCTCCATTACTTTGGCTATCCAATCTGGTTGGATGATTGAAATAGCATAGAGTAATGCTTCAATATCCTCATCTTTCCTGGAGAGTACATCTGTAACAACATTTTTCTTTCCCTTTTTGTAGATGATTTCAAATTCATATCCCAACATCTTTGTTACCCATTTTTGTTGCTATTCTGAATATATCCTTTGTTGCAAGAAGTATTTAAAGATATCATGATCATTTTTAACCTTGAAATGTCTCCCTATAAGGTATGGGTGCCATTGCTTCAAGGCATGTAGTATTTCCAACATTTCCTTCTCATAAATGGGATTTTTAAGTTCTTTCCTGTGATTGGATGACTTGTGAAAAAAATAGGGTGTCATTCTTGCATTAGTACAACTACAATTCCATTTCCTGAACCATCACATTCCACAATAAATATTTTTATGAAGACCGGTGTTTCCAAAACAGGAGCTTTACACATGGCCTCTTTGAGTTGTTGAAAGGCTTGAGTTTCCTCTAGAGTCCAAGAAAATGCATCTTTCTTTAGTAATGATGTTATAGGAGTTGTTATTCTTCCATAGTTCTGAACAAACTTATGGCAGTACCATGTCATACCTAAGAATCCTCGAAGATTCTTTAGGTTTTTGGGAATTGGCCATTTCATCATGGATTTAATTTTTTCAGGTTGTACCTTGACACCTTCATGAGACACAATATGACCCAAATACTCTACCTCCTTTATCCCAAAGAAACATTTTGATGGTTTTGCATACAGTTATTTCTCCTTTAGTAGTTGCAGTACCATGTCAACATGTTGAACATGTTCTTCCCAAGACTTGCTATAGATTAGTATATCATCAAAGAATACCAGAACAAATTTTCTAAGGAAAGGCTTGAAAATTGAATTCATCAAACCTTGAAATGTGGAAGGTACATTTGTTAGACCAAATGGCATGACCAAAAATTCATAGTGACCTTCATGATTTTTTAATGTTGCTTTGGGGATGTCTCCATGCTTCATTCGAATCTGATGATACCCAGAATGAAGATCCAAATTTGTGAAGACAACTGCTCCATGTAATTCATCTAAAAATTAATCAATGACGGGAACGGGAAACTTATCTTTAATGGTGATATTTTTTATCTCTCTATAATCAAGACACATACACCATGATCCATCTGACTGTTAGATTTTTAACATTAAGCTAGCATTATTAAGACCTTTAACTGAGAGAATAACAAGCACAGTAATCAAACACAAGAAACAGTGTTTTTTCCTTAGGGAAACCATAAATGGATAAAACCCCACAACTTCCTCAGAGATAGAATCGGCACCAAAAGTAAAACCCCAAAATAGTAAGATGATCTCTTGACAGCAGCAACCTCTTTCTTCCTAGCCCCAGTGTCTTCTTCTTCCTCAACTATGTGCTACAACTAAGTGTGAGTGAGTGTGTGATAAATAGAGAGGCTCACTCTCTATTTATACTAATTCATGACTTGACTAAACCCAACTAGGGCCGACTTCACTAGGTGAGTCTAACAACCCTAGTGCCCCAAAACTACAGGGACTTTAACCCTTGAACAATAGGAGGGTTACCCACAATGACTTGACATGACTTGTTTACATTATAGATCCTCCCGATCGGAACATCGGGGCATGACATGACTCAATTACATTACAGACACATCCTAGAATAAACATTGGGGTATAAGACATAAGATATATAAGTGAATACATTCCGAAGTTACAATTACATCAACACTCCCTCTTAACTAGGAAGGTATTCTTTCGACACAATTTTCAGCACTGGTCTTCTTCTCTATATCGACTGGATCATATCGTCATATTTATCTTCAAGTTGTGTTGGCAGGCAACACCCTTCTGAGCATTTTTAAACACAAATAATTTAAAGTTTTGGTAATGTTCAAACAATATTGATTCTTTTGTCTTGATAAGAAAACTCATCATTGATATCTTAGGAGTGCCCCAACAATCTTTGATTCTTAAGGAACTCCTGACAGGAACTTACTTGACTAATCCATTTCGACTAATTGAACATTAGTAGCAGCAAAAATTCAACTCTTGTGATCTTAATTCTTCATTTCCGTCAATCATTAGAAGGATCATAATTACAGAAGATTAGTAGCTCCTATTTGTTTTTCACTCATCACTCATGTTTGATTAAAATCAAATGAATGTATTTTGATATCAATCGAAATTAAGTATTGCATGATGTGATAACTGTATTTTCTAAATTCAGGTGAAAAATCCGGTAAAGCTTGATCACTTCTGAATCATTTGTCTTGTCTTAGTTGTCAAAAGTTTTAAGGTGAATTTAATATGAATCCTCATAAACCCTACTATACTTTATGTTCATCAATTATTTCAAATTCTTATTTTTGAAATAGGTTGATATTAGAGTTTGTGATGAAGGTCTAAAGTCACTTCTTAAGTTTTTGACATTGGTTTGGTCATTTTATCAAATCATTTTCTGATCAGTTTTTTATCTTTACCCTAAAACATTAATTTTATGCTAAGACGATTATATTTTTGTAATTGAATTTGTGGAGCGAAGAATTAAGGTTTTTGAAAGTATTGAGTCATGTGTTTAAAAATGGTGAATCAACCTCCATTACTACCACAATATGAAATCACAATGTATGATAGAGTAATGGTGGAATTAATACTTTGTTAGTTGTGCCATTCGACGGTTGATATCTGTCAATTCATAATCATGCAAACATCACTTGCCATAACTCACCTGTGTCACCTTCCTACGGCTCATTATGCTTTGGTAAGTTGTCTTCGAAACCTCTTGTCTCTGCCAATTCACGATATGATGGACTTACAGGAAGGTTTTCAGGGTTTTAATGAAATAGGGTATTTTGGAATGTTGTTGGTAATGCCTATATTGTTGATGAAATGATTGCATTTTGTAATCTCTGTTTCAAAAACCCTAGAGGTTTATGTATCCACTGCCATGGCTCCAGTATCTAGATTTGAACTTATTGGTGACGAATACATGTATGCTGCACCAGAATTTCGAGAGATTGTGTCGAGATATGGATGGTTGGAATTCCTTCGGAAATTTTCTGGCTTTAATATGGTTGTTTCTAAGGCATTTGCAGAGTCTTTTGATGGGGTTCTTGCACAGGTGGGAGACGCTGAGATAAAACTATCTAAGAAGTTCATTTCAGAAGCTATTTGCTTGCCACAGACTGGTGAGAAGTGGTATAAAGGAAAACATATCAAGAATGACCAGTGGAAAGGGTTTCTTACCCCTGCTCATTGGCAAACTAAGTTCAAATCTGGCTTCCCATCCCGGTTATTAATGAAAAAGTGGAGGGCTCTTCTGGAGCTAGTTATCAGGTATGTAACTTGTGAGGGTAGGCTATCTCAGACGCAATTTTATCACCTCCAACTGTTGTTGATATTTAAGGGTTACCCTGTCAATATGCCCTATTTATTTTTAAACAGTTTGCATAAAATGGCATCCACTTATCAGTCCAATGTCGACGACAAAAGTAGGAGTTTATTCCACCATGAGTTAATTAAGATTCTTGTGTCCAGTCGGTTGGAAGAATTACTTCAGACTTGGGATTCTTTCCTTGTGAGAAATAGGTTTGGGGTTAAGGAGGAATGGCCCAAACAGAGGCCTAGGGTTTGACGTAGGTGAGTAAACAATGAAGAGGCTAAGCTTGAAGCCAAGGATTCTGGTTCTTAAGATGATTTGAGGGATGAAAGGTTTCATCCTAATCAAGCCCTAAGTCTGGACGATGTGAAAATTGAGGTGGAAACTAGCGTTGAAACTCCTGTGAATAAGGGTCGAGGAAAGAAACCCTCAACTCCTTTAACCTGTCAAGACAAGGGTTCTTCTCATACATAGGTTAATACGAAGCAAACAAAGGCTGAAATTCAGACTAGCAGTGTTATGAGCAAGCCGACTATATGAAGAACCACACACAGTATGACAGCCACTCTGCTTGCCAGCAGGAATTTGAGCATTGGGGATGTCTCATTTATTGAACTGAGTGATTCTTTAGACCTTCGACTAAATCCAGCCACCATAGCCCCATCTATGTTAGATCTGAAATGTATTTCTACCTCTGCAGACAACGTGGTGGATAGGCAGCAAGTAAATCATGAGGGTAGCCAAGAAATTGACAGAAAGCACCACTTAACTGAAGAATCCCAAGTAAAATTGAAAAGAGACCAAACTGATCCAAATCCTCATGCTCAAATGATTTCTTCCCTGCAAACAGACCTAGAAGAAGCACAAGTTATTCAGACATTCGCCCTGGAATAAATTAAAGCTTTAAAAGCTGAATTAATCACCTGGGTTGAGAAATGGGACATGTTAAGAGGGAAAAAGTTAAAATGCAAGAGAATGATGAAAAGGCTTTTGTTAAGGAATCAAAAATTGAAAAAACAGAATAGAATTAACAGGACCATGTCTATCAGGTTCAGGGCTAAATTAAACGAAGCTAGGAGAAGCGTACCCATCCGATTCTCAGTTGAGTCGGCCTTAAAAACCTGATACTTTGTCTTTGGTGACTTCTTAATTTTGTTTTTTATATCTTACATTATGCCTACAGAGGATTTTGGATAAATTCTTACAGGTTAGTTATGTTTTAGATTCATCAATTTCAGTTCAATTCCTGGTCTAAATGATTAAATTGAGATATCTACAGAATTAACATTTTGCAGATATCTCGCTCACGCCCAATTTATCATCATTAAAGTTTTGCTAAAACAACGTTTTGTTAATATGTACAGGTGTCAAAGAAACCGTTGGGTTGAAACTAGATCCTGGTCTACCTTCGTGTCTTTTGATCGTGTGCGACTACTCAATGAAGATTGTTTGGGACTTACAACCGATTTGATGCTCAGTTATCACTTCGTTCCTATTTCTAAGTTTCTGTTAGCATGGATTATCTAGTATGCTGTTACTATGATTGGGAGAGTTTAATGCTGGAATTTTTCCAGTAAGTTAAAACTATGGACATATCTTTCTTTCCGAATGATTTTGTTACAACGTGCCTATGAAGTTGGTCATCGTTACACCTTATTTGGATAAGATTAGAATCTTTCCTATGAAATAGGATTTCTAGTTAGTCGGTTGCAGTTTTTTGTTTTTCCTTTATAAGCAACTTTAGAACAGAAGCAAGGGGTTAGAATCCTGGGACTTGTGATAAGCAAATATATTACAGCAACTTATTACTCCGTTTTATTGGTGTTCCTCTAGAACTTTTTCTGAGGATTGCTATGTTTTATGGACATGCTGAAGACATTAGCTAAGTCTGTCAGTCATTATTATGATGTTTTAATATTGTTTTCCAGTGTTAAACTTCTTTTCATATGTATATATCTTCATATTATATGTGAAAACTTTTGTTAATGGATTCTGAACAAAGTACTTAGTGTTGAAGAATGAATAACTAATTGTCATATAGAAGAGTGAATGAATTTCTTCATGTTCCTTTTCTTTAGTTGATAATGATATGATTTCATACAAATTGTTGACTGCATAAGGTGAACTTATTCATTTCAGTGCCAGTGCTTAGGTATAACTTCTTTTATGCCTCAATACTATGTTGAATTTATTCTGATAATGAGTCTTGTTTTATTTGCAAATTGATTTACAATAAAATATTATTTTATTGTAAGTTGATTTAGATATGTACCTGCTGATAGTAGGTTTTCCTAATATTGCAGGATGATAGATTAAATTTTTTAATAAAACTTGTTATCTGATTATCTATTTCAGCTCCCATTTTTGGGATAGTTATATTGCATCGTAGGTCATTATAGATAGAGATTAGGAGCTACTATTATTTGTTGTTTTAGTTTAAGACATTTATGGGTATTAGTTAGATTATTTTGATTAGATATTTAGTTGATTTCAGTAAAGATTTGATTAAATAGAACTTATCTTATATCTTCCAAGAGACTCTCTACATTGAGAGCATATTTTATAGGCAGCAGGGCCTTCAACCTGTGAAAAATAGTTACACCAAACACATACAATATTGCGATAAGTCGAGTGTGTGGACTATTTTTCTCTAGTTGGCCACAATAACCCATAGGTTACATTTTTTGGCCAACAAGTTGTCTTCATCTTCAAGTTGTATTCATCTTCAAGTCTTCTTCGTCTTCAAGTCATCATCGTCTTCAAGTTTTCTTCATCTTCAAGTCACCTTTATCTTCAAGTCACCTTCATCTTCAAGTCTTCTTCATTACGAGATCTGCATCATCATGACCATTGGATCATCACTGTATCATCATCAAATCTAGATCATCACTTGATCTAGTTCATCATCAAGTCTGGATCATCATCACATCTGGATCATCACTTGATCTGGATCATCATCAAGTCTGGATCTCGTCATCATCGGTGCTATCTCTCGATTCTTCTCGTCACAGGAAGTTCTACAAAGCCAGCCCTTTTTCATGCTAGTTGTAGGCCTACCCTTCATGTAGGTATTCATCAGTGCTTATATCTGACCTTAAATCAGAATGGCCCACCCAGCTCTTACATATAACCTCATCTTGTCAGAAAGGCATGCCCAGCACTCACATCTGACCTCATCTTGTCAGAAAGGCCCAGCACTCACATATGACCATGTGTAAACACATCGTGCCAGAATGGCTCAGCACTTATATCCGACCATGTGCAAACACACCGCATCAGAAGGGCTCTGCACTTACATCCGACCATGTTCAAAAACACCCCATCGGAAAGGCTCAACACATATATTTTACCATGTTTGAAAACACCGCATCGAAAGGGCTCTGCACTTACATTCGATCATGTTCGAAAACACCGCATCAAAAGGGCTCTGCACTTACATCCGACCATGTTCGAAAACACCGCATCGGAAGGGCTCTCATTCCCAGACTAAGGATTCCTGGTAACTGACCAGGTGCCTCCATTCTCCCAAAGAATGGCATCAGCCCTTATATCTGATCAAGTGGGAACACATCCCTCAATCACATCAGAATGTCCATGCGCTCACATCTGATCATGTAAGACTACATCCTATAGTCATATCAGAATGGCCTTCAGTCCCATACTGAGTTTTCCTGGTAACTGACCAGGTGCCTCCATTCCAAGAACGGAATTTATCCCTTACATCTGATCATGTAGGGACCAATCCTACAATCACATCAAAATGGCTTAGCACTCATATCTGACATGGAAGGAACCAAATCCTCTCACCATGACAGAATGGCTCTCAGTCTCATCATTTCCCCTTGGAGGGAACCTCGATCTGGAGAACACCAAGCTTCTCCCTGAAGCACTCAAACTTTACTCTAGCCAATGGCTTTGTCAATACATCAGCTATATGTTCCTCCGTCGCAACATAATGGAGCTTCACTGCTCCTCTCTGCACCATATCCCTAATATAGTGATACTTGATCTCGATATGCTTCAACTTGTCATGGAACATAGGGTTCTCTGACAACTTCACACAACTCTGGTTGACGCAATATATACAAGTAGCATCCATATGGAGATCAAATAAATCAGATAGTAGCTTCCTCAACCATACTACCTCACAACTAGCTGAACAAGCTGCAACATACTCTGCTTCAGCTGTACTCGGTGCCACATAGGATTGCTTCCTACTAAACCAAAATATCACACCTGATCCCATACTGAAGCAGCATCCTGAAGTGCTCTTCCTATAGATGGCACTGCCTGCCCAATCTGAATCAACATAACCCTCCACATTAATCTTCAGATTTTCCTCGTACTTGAGACCATAGTCAACTATACCCTTCAGGTACCTCAAAATATGCTTTGCAGAAATCAAGTGAACATGTCTCGGATCTGTCAAGAACTAGCTCAAGGTGTTCACAACAAAGCAAATATCTGGTCTCATGTTCATCGGGTACATCAAGGACCCAATCATCTAACGATACATATCTTCAGAATCTCTTCAGAATCTCTACTGCATACTTCCATTGTCCAAGGAGGATTCCATCCACATTCTGCCACACCTCCATGCCTAAGAAATAGTGCATCATACCAAAGTCCCTCATTTCGAACTCAGCAGCAAGTTTCCTCTTCGTATCAGCAATCATACCCATCCATACTTGTTACAAATAGATCATCCATATATAGTAGGAGTATTATTGGATTTCCATCTTCAACCTTATAGTAAAGGTCGGAATCTGCTTTACTCTTGGTAAAGCCCAAACTGGATAGGAAACCATGAATTCTACCGTACCATGTCCTGGGTGCCTGTTTCAAACCATACAGGGCTTTCTTCAATCTACATACATGAGACTCTATGTCATGTGTCTCAAAACCGAGTGGATTCTCCACATACACTTCATCTTCCACTACACCATTCAAGAAAGCAGTCTTGACATCCATCTGGTGTATCTTCCATTTCATCACTGCAGCCAGAGAAAGTACTAATCTGATGGGGGAAGTGTATCTGGCTATAGGTGCAAAGGTTTCTTCATAATCTATTCCTTCTTTCTGGGAGAAACCATGAGCCATGAATCTTGCTTTATGTTTCTCGATGCTGCTATCTGCAGCATGCTTGATCTTGTAGATCCATTTGGAAGTTACAATGGACTTCCCTTCTGGTCTTGGGACAACATCCCAAACATCATTCTTCATGATCGATTGATACTCTTAAATTATAGCATCCTTCCAATCTTTCCGTTCTGCCGCTTCTTCATAGTTGGAAGGTTCTTTATCAACAATGTCACATAGTAAGGCTACATAACTAGAACATGATCTAGTTCTCTTTCTTCCTCTGGGTGTTTCTTCTAAAGCTCCATATCCTTCTACACCTTGGATAATTTCATGTACCCAAGCAGGTTTCCTCTTATGAGGATTCTTCTCCAGAGGTGGATCTATAGGTTCTTGAGGTTCTTCTAGTTCTCGATCTTCTTCTTGAATTTCTTCGTTCATGATTGTATCATGAATTCTAGGTTCTCTTGTTTCTTTAGGTTCTTTAGTCGGTTTCTTCCTGGATTTGATGTAGGATGAATCTTCATCAAATGTTACATCTCTACTAATGTCAATCTTCTTGAACCCTGGGAAGTATATTCTGTAAGCCTTCGAGCTTTCAGATTATCTCACAAATATGCCCTTCTTTCCTGAAGGATCTAATTTTTTCCTCTTCTCTTTTGGAATGTGAATGTGACACTGGACAGCTGAATATTCTAAGATGGATGACTTCTGGTTTCTTGTCGGAGAATACTTCTTCAGGAATCTTATTCTCGAGTACTCTGTGTGGAGTATGGTTCTGTACATACACCGTTGTTCTGGAAGCTTCTGCCCAAGGATGCATAGGAATATCTTGATCATGAAGCATTGCCCATGATAGTTCTATTTTTCCTTTTTGCAATCCCATTCTGTTGTGGATTATAAGGAGTGGACAAATCCCTCTTAATCATTGAGTCTTTACATATCTCTTTGAATTCATTCGAAGTGAATTCTCCGTCATTATCTGATCGAAAGGTCTTGATCTTCTTTTCAGTGTGGTTCTCGATCAAGGCTTTGAATTTCTTAAACTTACTGAATACTTCATCTTTGTTCTTCATAAAGTATATCCATGCCTTTCTAGAAAAATCATCAATAAAAGAAACATAGTATGCATACCCGCTTAGTGAACTGGATGACATTGGACCGCATACATCAGAGTGGATGATTTTCAAGATTCATTTTTCCTTGCTTTCACTACTTGGAAATGTCTTCTTTGTTTTTTTCCCTTTCGCACATCCTTTGCATACACCTTCATGTTTTGTCTGCATTTCTGGGAGACTTTCAACAGCTTTGCTTGCAAGTGGTAGTGCTCTATAATGCACATGTGCAAGCCTTCTATGCTAAATCTCATTTGGTTCTACTGAGTGATGAACCAAAGCTTGTTCTGCATTAGAGAGAATTTGAGGTCAAAAATGGGCCTCAAAAGGACCAAAATGTACTATAAAAATCAACCAATTACATTCTAGTAGATGACATCATCCCCCATGGTTGAGGTGGCATTGCATGAGTTAAGAATGCTTATTTGTCACATTTTCTATGGTGGATGAAAACCCATAGTTAACCAAGGTAGTGGTACAAGTACTTTTAAGTCATAAAGTGAAGTACTCACAATAAAAGTCATTTCACACTTTCTCATAAAATAATATTATTATTATTTTCAAGTAAAGTACTCACAATTCACTTTCTCATAAAATAATATTATTGTCATTTTCAAGTAAAGTACTAATTATTCATAAAAATGTATTTTCACATTTTTTTTCTTTTCACATTTTTTTATAAAATAATATATTGTCATTTTCATGTTTTTTAATTTTAAATTATATATTAACTCAATTGTATTTAATATCATAATGTCAAACTAATATATATATATTAAATCTTGTACTTATAAAATAAATTAAATTCATGAATGATATTTATATGAAAAAAATATGTTAGTTATGCATATAAATTAAATTCATTTTTGTTTAATTTTATTTACAAGTTCAAGACAAATAAATGCTAAAGGACAATAAATTTTTGGGAATTTACAATGAATCTTAGTCACATCATTGTAGAGTTATTTTATTAATTTTATTTATAGTCAATTTAGAAAAGTAACTCAACCATGGTTATTTGTATTGTACATAAAAAGTAGTGTAGGAGGTGAGTTGGCATATATACCTTCCCCATAAAAACCCTAACTCATAATATTTTAATATATCTTATATTTTTGTAGTACATCTCTTAGGAGGCCCATTTTTTACCTCAAATTCTCTTTCAATTTGTATAAACCTCGTTCTTGTTCCCCAATCACTACTGCATCATTAATGGTCTTTCATTTTGGCCACATGATGACTTGACCATCTATAAATGCAACCCTCATTCCTTTTACATCTAGTGCAGATATGGAGAGGAGATTCTTCTTTAGTCCTGGTACAAACAATAATTCCTTCATTGTCATAGACTTTACAAAGTCTAGCTTGTATGAGGATTCACCACTACCTTTTATTGGATATTGTTAGTCATCTCTGAGTTTCACCTTGTGAGGTGATTCATGTTCAGATAATTTCACAAAGGATTCCTTGAATCCTGTCATGTGCTTGGAAGCACCACTGTTTATAAGCCAATCATTTCTACCATGTGTGATAGTTCTCGTGAGAGCGTAGATCAAAACATATTCTTCATCACTTGAAGAATCATCACTGACTTGTCTGGTTCTCTTTGAGGAAGGTTCATCATCCTCTGCAGCATGAGCATAATGTCTTATCTTGTTTCCCTTCTTCTTATGAGAGCTACTTTTATTTTTAGGACAATCTCTAGCAAAATGTCCTCTTTCATCACATGTATAGCAAATGTACTTAGACAAGTCTCTAGGCTTTCTAGAGTTATTCCTTTGATGAGAGTACTTACTTCTGTGGTGGCTAGATCTAGATTTCTTGGATTGTACTGTGAGAGATTGATCTTCACTTCCCATCTTTTATTCTCGAGCTGCTATCTGAGCTTCTTCTTGATATCATTCTTCCCATAGTCTGCTAAACTTGACTAACTTCTTTCTGGCACAGATTCCTTGAATAAAGGAGTCCCATGATCTAGGAAGACCATTCAAGGTGGTCATTACAATCTCTACATTTTCTACTTCTTCATCTACTGCTTCCAGTTGTTCGTTGATCTGAGAGACCCTTGTAAAGTAAGATTGGATGGTTTCTGCATTCTGGATATTTACATTCTTCAGCTGGTTTCTTAGAGTCATCTTCCTATTTATGTTCTTCCCTTCAAACAATTTGGTTAGGGAATCAAACATAGCTTTAGGTGTCTTTAGGGAGGACACCTGTGGTATGAGATGATCCTTGATTGAATCAGCAATAATCCTCTTTTCCATAACCAACTTATTCTTATGTAATGCCTTAGCCTCATCTCCCTCTGGAACTGGAACCTCCTCACTGATATAGGAGTCCAACTCATTTTCTTCCAGGACTAGGGAGATCCTAACTTCCAGGCTCGAAAGTTATCAGCTCCCTCAAGCTTTTCATCAAGCTTGGTAAGATGAGACATCTTAACTGAGAACCTCAAATGGAAATACAAAAGATTTAGATCTTACCAGTTCAAAATGTTGGATCTAGATTTGGAGCTGAAATCTTGCAGTGCTAGCTCAGGAGCAGATTAGGGTTTTGCTTTTCCAGAGTTATGTCCAAACAAATGCTTTGATCTTGATCCCTAACTTTGATTTTTGGGAGGAGATCAATCCAGGCCTAGGCTCACTGAAAAATTCCACTTCTGTGGAAAGCCCTAATTTTCGATAGTAGTGTCGGGTCCAAAACAAAAAAACCTCAGAATTGGATTCTGCTTCGACAGAAAGATGTGCCCTAAGGAGTAGAGTTAATCCAACCTTATTTTGCTTAAAATATATGGAGGAAGATCCACAAAGTAGGAATCCCTAGTTCCTGCAGCTGCATAGTGTCTTCTTTTCAGGTTAGCTTTGATCCCGTGTTAAATTTTTAACATTAAGCTAGCATTATTAGGATCTTTAACTGAGAGAATAACAAGCACAGCAATCAAACACAAGAAACAATGAACACATTGTTTTTCCTTGGGGAAACCATAAATGGAGAAAACCCTGCAACTTCATCAGAGATAGAATCAGCACCAAAAGTAAAACCCCAAAATAGTAAGATGATCTCCTGACAGCAGCAACCTCTTTCTTCCTAACCCGAGTGTCTTCTTCTTCCTTAGCTATGCACTACAGCTGAGTGTGAGTGAGTGTGTGATAAACAGAGAGGCTCACTCTCTATTTATACTAATTATCGACTTGACTAAACCTAACTAGGGCCGACTTCACTAGGTGAGTCTAATAACCCTAGTGCCCCGGAACTGCGGGGACTTTAACCCTTGAACAATAGGAGGGTTACCCACAATAACCTGACATGACTTGTTTACATTATATATCCTCCCAATCAGAACATCGGGGCATGACATGACTCAATTACATTAAAGACACATCCTGGAATAAACATCGGGGTACAAGACATAAGATATATAAGTGAATACATTCCGAAGTTACAATTACATCAACACTGACTTGGGTACCATTACCACTGGCGCAAAGTAATAACTTTGGCTTAGCCTAATTATGACATCCTCTAACATTTTATCCACCATACGCTCAATTTCACTCTTTTAGATATAGGGATATCGATAAGGTCTGATGTTAGGAGGAACACTTCCTAGAATTAAGTGGATAGCATGATCAAACTCACGAATAGGTGGAAGACTTTTGGAAATATCTTCAAATACATTGGAATTCTTATTAATGACCCTTTGGAGATCTGTGGAGATAGGGAACTTTGATGTTTGAACATCCGATGAGCATAATTGTGAAACTACACCTTTATTTCCCTTTTTAACAACTTTGTCATACCATTAAATCTTATCACCTTTCTTGATTTTCCTCTGATACCATTTAACTCGTATTCTTTTCCTTCCCATGAAAATATTTTTAAAATTAAAAGCCACTATTCCCAATGATTGTAACCATTAGACACCTAAGACAACATTAGCACCCCCCATTGGGATAGAAATCATTGTACTATTTGAATACATATTCCCTCATAGCCATATTGATATTATAACATTTCCCTGAGCAATTTATAGTTCCTCCATTTGCACTCATTACTTGAGACTCCGGTGTTGGATAAACAAATAAATTAAGAACTTTGGTTATTTACAGTTAATGAACTTATGAGTACTACCAGAATCAATCAACACGGTTACCTTCTTCTTTTTTATGTATCCTTCTATCTTGATAGTTTGAGGAGTGCTAATTCCATCCAATGCATGACAAGACATGGTGGGAGTAATTTCTTCTGAAGTAGCCTCTTCTATTTCTTTTAAAGTCACCTCTTCTTGAGATGCTTCCTCTTCTTTTGGTTCTTCCTCTTCACAATCTATGTAGAATAATTTCTTCTCGTTGCACTTGTGTCCCTTACTATACTTGTTGTCACAATTAAAGAATAATCCTTTTTCTCTTCTTTCATATAGTTGTATGGGTGTCAACCTTTGTGGTGTCTTAGAAGAAGGAACATTATTTTCTCTATATGTGTTGGAGAATACCTTTCTAGTAGTCATTGTCATATTTTTATTTTCAACCTTCATTTCCATCATGAAATCCTTCTCTAGCGATGATGATTCAAAGAGACGTACCTCATGTTGAATGTTATATTTCAAGGTTACAATGAAGAGATCTAACAAATTATCTTCTGAAATATTCTTCACTCTGAGGCTTAGTTGCTGAAATTGCTTGATGTGCTTTGTAACTGAACCCTTTTGCTTGAGATTTACCAACTGAATGAAGAAGGTGTTTATATTTATATCCCCATAATGTGAAATCAATTAATATATACCAAGATATAATAGAATCCTTTTTACGGTCACAAATCCATTGGTACCATACAAATTTATCAGGTTCTAAATACAAGGATGCAATAGTTACATTTTTCATAGTGGGAACCTGGTGTAGATCAAAGAATTGCTCCATCTAAAAAATCCACGTGATTGGATCCTTGCCATTAAACTTTATCATGTTAATCTTGGGTATAAATTAGTTTCTTGGACCTGAATTGAACCCACGATGTTGTAGTGAGTCATCAACTTTTGAGGACTCCACTTCCTACTCTCCAATTGTTTTTCAATTTTCTCCAGACATGACTAGAATAAGTCATATTTTTCGTCTTTATCCTCTTCTTGAGTAGATAATTGAGGAATAAAGTTATTTTTGATATCCTTCATAAAATCCTTCAAATATTGAAGATCTTATTTACTAGCCATCCCTTTGAGATCCTCTTTAGTAGCCATCTTCTTTGCCAATTTAGCAAAGTCATCAATTTTCACATTTCCTTTAATCATATCTTCCAACTTAGACACTCTAAAAGAAATGTCTTCCATTTCCTCGTATGTCGAGGATGAATCCTATAGGGGTTTTAGTGGAGTGTGAATATTTCCACTTCCTTTTGGTGGAATTTTGAACAATATCACACCCTTGGGTTTACCACAAATAGATCCTTCTACTAAAAGCTATTCAAGTGAAAAATGGTGTACCTTTTTCAAACACTGATTGGAAGATTTTTTTAGGGTCGACTTCTAACTAAGGTAAAATTTGAATTTAGACTCCTATGAGTATGAAAATTTGTCTTGTGGTACTCTGATTTTTTCTCTTTCCAATTTTGTGGGTCTGACCTAATTTGGATGAGCCAACAAAAAGTTATTGTAACTATACCAAAGATTCTTATTTTTTTTCCTATCCATAAGAGAGCACTTGTACTATATGATATGTGTCCACTGTTTTGTTTTTGTACCTTAAAATTATACCATGAATACCTTGGTCTGTCTTATTTTATATGTAAATGGTATCACTCAATTTGGATATTAGATGCCTCAGATATGGCATTTTTCCCAAGAACATATGTTTTAGGCTAGCTGTAGGACTAGTAAAAAACCCTAGCTTCCTCCACAATTATATTTGAAATTGTAATGGATCGAAATCTAAATTTCAGACTGGATATATTTAGGCATGTTTTGGAAGTGGGTTTTTAACCTTGATCTCTGAATCCTTGTATAAAAAACATTTTATTGAAAGTTCCAAGATGACTCATTTTGCAGAAGTCATTCTTGAGGAAAGAGCTCTGATACCAAATTTTATGAAACAAAGTCCCAGATATAGCATAAAATGATCAGAAATAGACAATAACAGAGTAATCCACATCTTAACAATGAATAACAAAGATAAATAGCAATCCTCTTCGATGGAGGGACCTCCTTACACAATGTACTAAGTACACAAGAAAAGATAAGATACTATATAATGCACCACAATACAAGGAGTAATGTGCCACGCTATATGGTGTAATGTGTCATCATTAAGGGATTAAAAAATTTCAAACCCAAAAATTTGTCTCAACAATCCCAAATCAGTCATGGAGAAAGCATGGTTCATTGCACTCTTCAAGGAGGCAATTTATTTCATGGAACTGCCTATGATCAGAAGGTCATCCACATACAAAAAAAAATTATAATTGAACCATAAATCGGATTCAAATAGACATTTAGATCAGACTTGCATCTACAATAGTTATGTGATAGCAGAAAGCCATCAGTATTGGCATACCAAGCTCTGGGAGCTTGTTTTAGCACATAAAGTGATTTATTTAACCTACACACAAGAGATGGATTAGTAACAAAACCTTCTGGTTGTTGCATATATATATATATGTGTGTGTGTGTGTGTGTGTGTGTGCGTGTGTGTGTGCGTGTGTGTGTATACACATATATGTATATATACATATATGTGTATGTATACATACACATATATGTATATATACATATACATATACATATATGTATATATACATATATGTATACATACACATATATGTATATATACATATATGTATATATACGCATATATATGTGTGTATATGTGTGTGTGTGTGTGTGTGTGTGTGTGTGTGTGTGTTCTTTGATATCTCCATGTATAAAGGCACTCTTCGCATCCATGTGATGTACCTCCCATTGCTTGGAAGCTGCAATGGCCAAAGCTAGTCTTATGGAGACCATCTTTTCCACTGGTGCAAAGGTGTCATTATAGTCAATTCCTTGGACTTGGGATAATACATTAGGAACTATACTTGCCTTATACTTCATAGGAGAGCCATCTGCAGCAAACTTTGTCTTGAATACCCATTTTCACTTGACTATATTTCTCCCTGGTGGGAGATTGACTAGTTCCCATGTCTCATTCTTCTGGATGGAGTGGTATTCCTCCTTCATGGAATTTTTCCATATTGGATATTCTAATGCTTATTAAAATTTTTGTGGGTATGATTCAACCATTAAATAACACTTCTCAACAAAAGAAAGGGTCCTTGATAGAAACGACACTCTCGAATTGAGATCTAGTTCTTCTAGGATCACTAGGATTCCCAACTAGTTCCACAGTTGTATGAATGGTCTTTGCTTCCCACTTTGGCCTTGTGGGTGTGTTAGGATCTGAAATTAAATCATCATTATCAGAATCATGAAACTTATCATCCTCTTCACTTATAGTCAGAGGTGGTGGTGGTGAAGAGGACTCTCCAATTTATGTTGCTAACGTAGGCTCTTCTTCAAACTAAACACTCCTTTCAATAAAGGATCTTTGAGTGCTCATGTTGATAATACTATACCCTTTGTAATATTTAGAATACCTAAAAAATTGGCACTCTTGACTTTGGGGTTCCAAATCCTTCCTCTTTTATGTTGGAATTCTATCCTAAGCCTTAGAGCCAAAAATACTGAAATGAGACACATCAGGCTTGTGTCCACTCCAAGCTTCAAAAGGAGTGATTGCATTAATATTCTTGTGAGGAACCCTATTTTGGATGTAGGATGCACATTTTATAGCTTCATGCCATAAATTTAGTCTGGAAAACTCTTAGACTCCATCATGCAAGTGACCATCTCTTTGAGAGATCTATTCTTCCTCTCAGCAACACCTTTTTGTCGAGGTGTGTAGGGAATAGAGTGTTGCATCTGGATACCTGCATACTCAAAATATTGCTCATAATTGAAATACTCACCACCATTATCATATCTGAGTACCTTAATATTTCTTCCATACTAGTTCTCAACCAAGGCTTTAAAAACCTTGAAGAGGTCAAAAACTTTAGACTTGTGCTTGAGGAAGTAAACCCAACAGTATCTGGAAAATGCATCTATGAAGGTAAGGAGATACTTAGCTTGACTCGTGTACATATGAGGAAAAGGACCAAAAATTTCATTATGGATAATCTCGAGAGGTGTATAGGTTTGCTAATGACTAACTCTCTCATACTTATGCTCTGGGCGTTTTCCTATAATGCATCCCTGACATACTCCTTTGGAAAACTTGATTTTGGGAAACCCTATGACCATTTCTTTGTCACACAAATCTGAAAGGTATTTATAATTTAGATGGCCAAACCTATCATGTCAAATATTTCTATATTCATTAGCATGAGTGAGGAGAGCATAAGGGTTTGAGAAGGGAATGAAGTGTGAGAACTTGTACACTTTCGAACTGTGATCCACAAAACCTTTAGTAATGACTCTACCAGTTGAAATCTCAGATATTCAAACATCATTGGGAATAAAGACAACCTTCTTAGGAGACCCAGTGTGGGTTATCTGATAGATTGACAAGATATTATCAGCAAGGCCTGGGACATACAAATTATTATTGAAGGAACCATTTTCAATATTTGTTCTACCCTTTCCCTTACTTTCAGTTTTAGAGTTATCTCCCAACAAAATATTTGGACCATTCGAATCATCAAGAGAGGATAAGGTCTCCCTTGTCAAAAACATGTGCCTTGAAGCTCTAGAATAAATGATAAAGGAATGATATCTTACAGTTCTTGCAACCATGGCATGAACTATCTCCTTATCTTCAAAACTTGATCCTCCTTCCTTCTTCTTTGCGCCTTCAAGAAGAGAGATGGTGTGTTTTTCCAGGAGTTGAGTCAAATATCGATTTGTTTCATCATGCAAGAGCTATTAGGATGAAATCGCTTACCACAATATGTGCACTTTCTCATTTCACCTTTACCTTTCTTCTTTTGGGAATTTTTCTACTTGGAATTTGAGGAATCCTCGTTAGACTTGGACAAGTCTCCATTTTGATCAGGAGGCTTCTTAGCCTTCTTCTTTCCTTTGGAATCCACCTTTGAATCTAAAGCAACCAAAGATTGATCTTTGGAAGGTTTGATGGTGCCCATCATGGCCAACTTATCTTTCTCCTATGTCAAGGATTCCATGAAATCTAACAGTGAAGGAATCTTCTAGGTTCAAGATGTCGAAACAAATACTGAGTAGTCAGGTCCAAGCTTCGAAAGTATGTCCAAAACTAATTGCTCATCTTTCCTATTGATGCCACATTGTTTCAACTGCAAAACTAGTTCTTTGAACTTGGAGGAGTAGACTTGTAAGGATTCAAATATGCTTGGACTCGGAGAAATCAGCTTGTTCTCTAGTTGATTTCCCCTCATTTCATTTGTTTTCCAAATAAATTTTGAATCTTCTCCCATACTTCATTTGGTGATGTCAATCCATCAAGATGGAAAAGAAAGTCTCTGGAAATGTTGAGACAAAAGAGACCGTATGGCCTCATCTCTCCTATTGTGCCACTTAATCTTCTATGTTATTGCATTAGGCTCAGCCTCATTTTCCATGGTCACTCTGTAGAGGCCTTTAATCCTCATTAGAATCTCCATCTTTTTCTTCCATTCGAAGTAGTTGAATGAAAATAAGATGATATGGTGAGATTGATCCATTTTTCACCAATTGTGCCCTTAAACAGACAGAATGCGCTCCCAGTGAGTGTTTTTTATCCTGAAAAAGAAATAGAAGAGGAGAAAAATCAAGCTACCAAGTCTCTGATACCATGTGGAAATTAATATGAATCTTAGATCAATTGAACTCACAAAATTGCTTGTAAAACGTGCATAGACTCACTCAAATTCGAGATTGTAAATGGAGCATAATACAAACCTATATTGAATAATTTTATCTCAGCCAAACTCATGAGGTAATAGGCTATCCAAATATAGAATTACATCAGATATTTGAATGCATAAGGATTCCATTCGAATCAGCACAAAAGCAGGCTTACTAAAAAAAAATCAAAATCCCCCAATAGGTGCATAAAACACTTTCCTAATATGTCAAGAAGGTCACGAATAGGATGAATGAATTGTATGAGATGATAAGTGAAGGAAAGTGGATAAACTCATGCTTTTGGAAGAGAAAAATAAGGAGGGTTATTTGTACAAAAAACAAGGCAATTTCCTTAAGACTAGCTTTACCTTTTGCCTTAAAAGCTGCTGAAAAGCAATCCAATTCTGGATAAGGAAGGAATGTGCACTTACTAAACTGGGAAGTATGATGGCTTGTAAAAATATTATCTAGAATATTTCCAAGGCACTCCTGTAGAAATTTTAGGGAAGTTTCACCATAAGGAAGCAAGTGGATGCCAACTAGCTAGTGTAGGACCTAGGAATTTAACCAAAAGGATTAAATATTATATCCTAAGTATGCGAATGGATTTTTATTATTCTAACACCATTCCCTCGAGAGATACTTACTATGATGTAAATTGCACACAGGTATCATATTCCATACCATAGGTGCGGGTGTATTTTGGTAAAGACTGTGTCCATGTCCCGTAGGATAGTATCCTCCTCTGAACTAGTTGATGTAAGGTAGAATAGAGATCTGCATAATGGGTAC